>CM040629.1:6598418-6958721 GCA_022817965.1 Solanum lycopersicoides
AACACAGTCAAACTATACTGAAGCATATGAATACCACTATATCAATACCATCTCTAAGTATTACACACACCTCAGAATCAAATGTTTGTAGTTCACTCAGTCAGAACAGACATTAAAATCCAATCTTTTTATTCCCCTTTTTATAATGACATAAAAATTCAATCTTTACCATCAAGAAACAAACCAGATTAAAAGTGGAAGACAAAACAACACCCCTTAGTAACCAATTCAAGTGTTTCTAGTCAATTCAGACAGAACAGACATAAAAATCCAATCTTTTTATCCCCTTTTTAATAAATGACATAAAAATCCAATCTTTTTACCCCCTTTTTATAAATGACATAAAAATTCAATCTTTACCATCAAGAAATAAATCAGATTAAAAGTGGAAGACAAAACAACATCCCTTAGTAACCACAATTCAAGTGTTTCTAGTCACTTCAGCCAGAACAGACATAAAAATCCAATCTTTTTATCCCCTTTTTAATAAATGACATAAAAATTCAATCTTTACCATCAAGAAATAAACCAGATTAAAAGTGGATGACAAAACAACACCCTTAGTAACCAATTCAAGTGTTTCTAGTCAATTCAGCCAGAACAGACATAAAAATCCAACCTTTTATTACCCCTTTTTACAAGTGACATAAAAATCCAATCTTTAACTTCAAGAAATAAACCAGATTAAAAGGGGAAGACAAAAAACAACAACCCCTTAGTAACCAAAAGACCAAAATCACAGTACTTCATCAAAGGGTACACAATATCAAAGACTACAACATAGGTAAATAATTTATAATTGTCTAATCATTCATAGTTTAAATTAAATTGGGAAAACTGCATACTGTTTCTTTGAGATCCTCCCCATGCAAATCTTGAAGAATATCAAGAAACCTATCCAAAAGCAAAGCATCATACTCAACAAGTTTATCATCTTCAGAAACTTTTGCAGGCACCAATTGCCTCAACTGTGCATCAATTGAAGCAAGTTTCTCCAAATTCCTAGTAGCCATTTCTCACTCAACAGTCAACACTCTGCAGCAATAGACATAAACATAAAAATCATCAAAATCCTTTTTCTTTTTACAAATTATAGCAACCACAATATCTGAGCATGACCCCAAGAAAAGTACAAAAAGGGACCACTTTTTTTTTTTTACTCTTGTTCTGGCCATTCTAAACAAACAAAAGACCCCAGTTGGCAACTCTCTACTAAGTATTATATTCTTGTTGATTTATTTGTTAGCAAAAAAAAAAAGATTGAAATTTTGAGTATGGCAAAGTTGGAGAAACATAAATAATGTTCAGTACCTGAATTTTGGTATGTCAGAACACAAAAGATGAGAAAAAGAAGTCTTTTAATTTGGACACTCAATAGGATATAGCTATATATATATTGGAAAAATAAAGAGTTCTCTTTCTTAGAGTTTTATAAAGTATGACTTACTTGAGTACTTCTTCTTTCAAGTGTTTTTTAAAAAATAATATTTTTTTTATAATATTTTAATTTTAGTTTTTTACATGTCCTGTTTAAGGTTATAAAATTAAAAAATAATTTTGTGTATTGATAAATTTTAACTAATGATCACAAAATTCTTCAAATTTTATGTGATTGTTGCTTGTTAGGATGGTTGTTATATCGTAATGTATTATTAGTGTATTGATTTCAAATTACAAATATATGAAAATAACTATTTTCTCCATCTCATTTTATGTGAAATAGTATGACTCATGAGGATTTTAAAAAATAAAGGAATACTTTTAAAATTTGTGGTCCAAAATGAATTATAGAAATTTGTGTGAGTTTTTTCAAAAGATAAAATAAATATTTAAATTAAACTGTTAATTAATATGTAAATGTGTCATTCTTTTTTTGACGGACTAAAAGGAAAAGTATCACATAAATTGAGACATAGAAAGTATAAATTACTTTTATCGTTATTAGATCTTTGCTTTAATTAATTGAATCTTAATTATGGATTTCAAATTACGATGTCTCCTCCATCCAAGCAAAAATCTTAGAAAAAATAGAGAGAACTCGAATCATATACTCAAGGGCGGAGCAATTTTTCTAGATTATTACTTGGAAATTACTTAGAGAGTATTTATTTTTTTCAAAATATACTTGACATAAAATTAAATTATCTTTCTCCCACTAGAGATAATAATAAATTGAGATGCATCTGATTATAATATTATATTTCCTCCGTTTAAAAAAGGATGATCTAGTTTGACTTGAAACGGAGTTTAAGAAAAGAAAGAAGACGTTTTAATCTTGTGGTTCTAAATTAAAGTTATGTCAAATGTATCAAAATGTCCTTTAATCTTGTGGCTTAAATATGTCACGTGAAAAAAAAAAGTTAAAATGTTGCCAAAAAAGGAAAGGGATCATTCTTTTTGGAACAAAAAAAATAGGGATCATTCTTTTTTAAACAGAGAAAGTATTAATTTAAAAAAATAGTAAACCTAATTTAATAATAATAAAAAAAGAACGTGTAAGAATCTTGCAACTGTCTAAAACAAAGAGGTCTGATTTTGCCCACTACAACTAACCCCCATTACTTTCTAATATAATATTAATGACTTTATTTTTATACATTTTGTTTTATTATTATATAAGTAAAACAAAAATTATTTGACAAGAAATATATATATATATATATATATATATATATATATATATATATATATATATATATTCTCTGTCATATGGAGCAGCAGGGTATTGTTTTTTTTCTTCCCTCTTTCTTGTTTGGTCGGATTGAATTTATTATTTGTGTTGTCATCACGGAATAATAAAATTCATTGTTAATATTATTTAGCGATAAATTATAAAAAGTTAAGTTAGTTATGAATGATTAAGTTAATAATTAATTCATTTTTTTGGCTAGTGAGTAGGGATAGTTGTAATTATAATGATTTTGTGGTAGCCGGACAGTGAAGGTTGCGAGAAAAATATTTTTTTTAGAGACAGTTATATCTTTATATATCTTTTGAATATTCGTGAATATCTTTTACTATATCCATGCATCTGATGCATATCATGTATATATTTATAAGAATATGTGGTGTCCATCTTTGACCTATGTAAAAAAAATGTGTCAACTCTTCCATGCTTGTTTAATTGAAGTCTAAATAATTTGAGGCATATAATATAGTATGAATTTCAGTAAAAAATTAGTTGAAAATCCACCAAAAATATTATCAACTCCAGTTGATTTTCTAGTATATATTTGGTTATTAAAAAATTATTATTCTAAAATATTGTATGTAATTTAACAAAATATTATGGGGTGAAACAGAGGAGCATCGAGGGTGTAATGGTCAAGGGAGGGAAGTTGGAGGTGTTCGTGGATAGAAGAAATTAATGAACTTGATGTATCGTTTATCAAACTTTTTTATTCTATTTTCATTAGAAAATAATGAAAATCGTAAACATAGACATTGTTGTGGGCTTAACTATTAGTTATGGTTAATGACTTATGTAAATATTATATATCACTTTTTTTCAAAGTGTTTGTTTCTGTCTCTTCAACTAAAATCGCATCGTTAATTTTAACTTTCTAAGTATTTTTTTTCAAGAATCAGTATGGGCATAGATGTGGGCTTGTGGGCTTGGCCTAAATTAAAGTTAGAAAACTCAGCAGCCCAATAGCATATCGTAAGTGTAAGGGGAACTTTCACATGTAGCCACTTAAAAATAGCCTAATTATTCTTCATAACTATAGTTTGATAATAACAATTCGTAGCTACATGCTATATGGAGGAGAGAGGCGAGCGAACTGTGAGAGAAAGGGAAAAGAGCGAGAGAAAGGTGAATTGTATATTATATCGGTTAGATAATTGTATGTTATACATATGTATTTTTATATGTGGCGAGCGAGATTGGGAGAGGGAGGAGATAGATGATCGAGATTAGTAAAGGGAGGAGAGATGCGAGTGATATTGGGAGAGAGGCGAGCGAAAGAGGACAGAGAGTAGGAGAGAAGTGAATTGTATATGTATATAATAGTATACATATGCATTTGAATATATGACAAGCGAGATTGGGAGAGGGAGGAGAGAGGCAATTGAGAGAGGGAAGAGAGTGGGAGAGGTGAATTTTATATGTATATCGATTAGATAATTGTATATTTGTATATTCTGGCGAATTATACATATACAAACATGACTAATTATACAAACTCAAAGTCAGTCCACGTAATTAATATATAATGTTAGTCACAAGTGGTAATTATAGCAAATTATATCTATGATAAGTAATTAAACAATATAAGTTTGTTTAACCGCATAACTTTGAGGAACTTTCACATATAACCACTCAAAAATAGCCGAATTACTCTCCATATCTATACTTTGATAATTACAATTCATAGCTACATGTTATAGGGAGAAGAGAGGCGAGCAAGACAGGGAGAGAGAGGAGAGAGACGAGTGAGAAAGGGCAAAGAGGGAGAGAGAGCAGAGAATGGGACAAAAGTGAATTGTATATGTATATCGGTTAGATAATTATATATTATACATATGATTTTGTATGTTCTGGCGAGTTATACATATACAAATCTCACTAATTATACAAACTCGAAGTCAATCCACATATTAATGTATAATGTTAGTCGGTGGTGGTAATTATAACAAACTATAGCTATGATGAGTAATTAAGTAGTATAAGTTTTATTAACCGCGTAATTTGTAAAGTCTTTGATTCCTTTCAATTTTTATTTTTAGTTTAAATTATCGAATTTAACGAGAAAAACTAAGAATAGGATGACTTGAGTTATATTATGAATAATCAGTAAATACTAAATAGTAATGCCTTAATTTACAGTGATAAAAACATTTTATGGATGACTCGAAATTCTCCATAAATATCGATATTTATAAGACTCATATATATTTCAATGTCACTTGCTTATGGTTATAATTAAAGATTATTAAGAATCGAAAAGATGTACAATGTATATTATTTAGAGAAGGGAACAAACTCAAATATGCTATTGAACTAATAGAAAAAGCTCATTTATGTCATCCGTTAAAAGTTTGGCTCATTTATGCCATTGCTGTTAAAAAAAAGACTCATCATGCCATATTTTTGAACTCCAATTTTGTAAAACCACTTTTTACATATCAAACAAGGTTTAACACTTTTTTATTGGTGTTTTTGGATCAAATGTATATTTTTTGTTTCTACATCCCTAAAAACACTAAGAACATATAAGAACATTAACAATTTCCAAATTTCAAATTTATTCAATTCTTCACGAATCGCCTCAAATTTCAAGAGTAGTTTCGCTCCGAGCTAAATATCAAAATCAATTTCTTTAGAGCTGAGTTAATATCTTAAAAGATCACTCAGCTTTAGGTATTAATCTAGCAAAGTGATTAAAGTTTGTTTTGTATCAACAAAATCACTCAACTTAGATTTTTATATCAATAAAATCACTCAACTTTAGAAATTGATCTAGCAAAGTCATTAAAGTTTGTTTTGTATCAAAAAAAATCACTCAACTTAGATTTTTATATCTATAAAATCACTCAACTTAGATTTTTATATCTATAAAATCACTCAACTTAGACATTTGTGTTAGTTAAATCACTAAACAAAATTTATCATTAATTTTTGTTTCATAGAAAATAGACCCTACAAATAAATAAAATTAAGAAAACTGGTTTAATTTTTTTAGGAAAACTTCTTTAGTGAAACAAATACTCTTTATCTTAATATACTAATTACTAAATAAAAAGAAATAATTAGGAATTCTATTTATTGGTCCACTAGTGTATTTGTTTTTGAGGATTAGCACAAATAAATTATCAATAAAATTCATATTTACAAATCTAATTAGGACTCATTAGAGAATAAGAGTACTAAAATGATATTTAAAATTGTGACCTCAATTAACTTTCTAAATATATTATAACTGACGGCTTTTCTTTAACAATGCAAAAATTAAACAACAATGCTCTAATAAAATTTGTCTTTTTTGTTTTGTAACTTTTTTTTAAAAAAAAAATAAAAAAAATAATGTTATATATTATTGTACTTCTTCATTGAAGCTTAGATTATTTTGTTTATATTAATCTTGATCTTTCCTTATAACGTTAATTTTTTAACTTATTTTTTTTGCTTTAACTAGTCAATTTTGTGTAAATATTTTTTAAATAATAATAATAATAATAATGTCATAATGCTTACATACTTTAATATTATAAAAGTATGTATTTCATTAATTCAACTTGTTCGTAAAAGTTTATTAATAATTTAATTTTTATTTATTTATAGGGTTCATATTTATATGACATAAAAAATAATTCATTTTACTATATCAAATATTTTTTTAGTGATAAATTTAGTTAAATGATTTTGTTGATATAAAAATCTAAGTTGAGTGATTTTATTGATACAAAATAAAGTTCAATGACTTTGCTAGATAAATTTCCAAAGTTGAGTGACCTTTTGAGATATTAACTCTTTAGAGCTCGAATTCAACATAACTCAAATTTCTTCAAAGTTTCAAAACTTTAACATTCTTTAATGGTAGATTCTCCACAACTTCAAATCAGTTGAAATTTTGAACATAAACTCAAAAAACACTAGTCAACATAGATCTAATGTAAAAAACTACAAAAACAAGAATCAAAGAAAATTTTGAAATTTTGGGACTAATTTTCGTTTTTTGGAATATATTTTTTAAATATGGGTGAATTTTTTGAACTATGCAAATGATGTTAGAATTTATTTTAAAAAAAAAAGAAATTAATGATGTAGTCGAAATTTGAGATGATTTCGTGAAGAATTGAAGATGTTGAAAATTTGAAAGTTGCTTATGTTCTTCATGTGTTCTTGGTGTTTTTACAGAAAAACAAACAAAAAGTATACATTTGATCCAAAAACACCAATAAAAAGTGTTAAACCTTGTTTGGTGTGTAAAAAATGATTTTACGAAACCGGAGTTAAAAAAATGACATGAATGAGCCTTTTCTTTAACATAAATGACATAAATTAGCCAAACTTTTAACGAATGACATAAATGAGCACTTTCTAAAAGTTCGATGACATATTTGAGCCTTTAGAGAAAGGTATGATGACCTTTTGATAAATGAAGGGTGTTAACGTTATATATTATATATGCCCTTAAATTTAGGGAAAATTATGTGATTCGATAATTTTTTATACTACTTAATTACTTATCATAGTTATAATTTATTATAATTATCACTCGCAACTAACATTATAGATTAATTATGTGGGCTGATTTTGAGTTTGTATAATTATCCTTGTTTGTATATGTATACAATTATCTAATCGACGTAAATATACAATTTACATCTCTCCTACTCTCTGTCCTCTCTCGCTCGCCTCTCTCCTCCCTCTCCCAATCTCTCTTGCCATATATACAAATGCATATATAAAATATACAATTATATACATATATAATTCACTTTTTTCTCTCTTGTTCGCCTCTCTCCTCTCTCCCAGTCTTGTTTGCCTCTCTCTTCTCTCCCAGTCTTGTTCGCCTCTCTCCTGCCTAAAACATACAGCTATGAATTATAATTATCAAACTGTATCTATAGAAAATAATTATATTATTTTTGAGTGATTATAGGTAAAAGTTCCTCATTAATTATCAAATTTAGAATAAGACCATATTATAATGTCTTTAAATTAAAATACAAATCAATCAAACTCAAAAAAATCTGTCGAAAGTACATAGTCCTTGAGTCAACTATCAACAGTTGATTGAAGAGAAAAAAAAAATAGTTTCTTTAATCTTGAAAATAAAATGAAATATACTCCTTATACTCAAAAATTGTACTATTAACAAATAAAATACAGTACTCACTCTATTTCAATTTATATAATTTACTTTTCATTTTAGTTAATCTATAAAAATGATATATTTTTATATTAAGTAACAATTTAACTATAAAAATATATTTCACTCTTAAAATCATTTACAGCCACACAAATTTCTATTATTTATTTTATCTACCAGTTTTAAGAATTTTCATTTTGTTCTTAAATTTTGTGTCGAATCAAATTATAGACGAGCAAGGTAAACTTTTGTTAATTGTCTTTTACTTCTCAGTGAAGTTGGATATGCTAATTAACGTTTTTATACCATTGCTTTTTGAAAAGTTAAAATTACTAGCTAATTTTACCTTGATTTGACTCAAGGTAGCAAAAAAATATATTTAGTACAATCATTTTTTATTTACAGAATAAGACAAAAAGGGTGACTATGATTCGTATAAATGATGAGTGTTACCCATCCCCACTATTGCATTTTATCAAAAGAAAATTTTATGTTTATTTTGTAGTCATAAATTTTTTAAAATATGTTTAATATTTTTTATAATTTTAAATATATTAGATAGACTATCAAAATAAAAGAGGTACCAATTTATTTTTCAAAAATACCTTTATAATATAAATTGGCAAGACAGATAAATTGAAATAGAAAAATTATTTGCTTCGGTGAAATCACAAGAGTTTTTTCTCAAATTGTCATTTACAACTAATACTATTTTCATCGTTTAAAATAGAATACTATATTTTTCTCAGTGTATTTCTAAAAAAGAACGATTCCTTTTTTTTTTTAAATAATATTTTAATTTGAACTTTCCACGTAGCATGTTTAAGTCCACATGATTAAAGGATATTTTAATATATTTAACATAACTTTAATTTAGAATCACAAAATTTAATTTTTTTTCTTAAATTTTATTTGAAATCAAATTAGGTTATTTTTTTTAAACTAAGAAAGCAGAGCCTAATAAGCATCTAAATTCTTCTACCTTAAAAGGAGATACTATTCTAAGTCAACCTAATTCCTTATCAATGAAAAGATTCTGTATAATTTGAAAAGCAGTAGGGCCTCTCTATAAATAGATTTTTATTATTCTTAGATATGGTGTTTCTTACTTTTTTGATACTTGTCAATGCAAAATTATATGGTAGAAGAAAACAAATGGTTAAATCAATATAATCTATATTATATGTGTTGAGTGGAAATTATTAAGTAATGTCATTTCAATAAATAATGTGGTGGTCAATAGTTACAATTATTTTTTAAAAGTTTTTTTTTTTTATTAAAAAAAAAATTCAACCAAAAAAATGCTAAGATAATAAACCTAAATGTTTGTGGAAGTAGTTAACCAGACTGCAATCACAATCCTCCCCTTGATCACAATTCCTTGCGAAATTTTATTAAAAGAGTTTATGTGCTCAGATATACCTAAATTCTTATTATTTATATTCATTTTCCACATGGATGGTACATTCCTAAGACTGATATGAAGATTATTGAATTGAAAAGACCACCTAATATTTATTGATCAGCCAAGTTAAAATTCATAAGTTAAAAGACCAAATATATTGTTTAAGATTTTATAAAGGAGTGTAATAATACTTATTCTAATAAAATTTAAAAATGTGGAAAACTTTATACTCCTTGGACACTCAAAACTTCGAATAGTAAAATATAAAGGTACACCATCAAATTAATTATGATCGAATCGAGATAATGATTTTAACTTCTGATATCATAATAAATTTAGGACTTAAAGAAAGTAAATAATGAAACATATAATGGTTATGTTAATCTTGTGCGAGTGATATTTACTCCGTTTCTAAATACTTTTCATAATTTTTTTTAAGACTTGTTTAAAAAATATTAAGTGGAGGATAATTTGACTAGAATATTTTATTTATTACGTTTATTAATTTAATACTTCTTTCTTTTACTAAAAGAGAGAAACAAAAAGGAATGGTCACAAACTTATGGTTATGTTAATCTTGTGAGAATGATACAATAGATAGCTAGAACTAGAAAAAGTAAAAAAAAAGAGAACTCCAAGAAACATTTGTATATGGGACAATTGGGTGCAATAATGCTAAGATTAAATAGAGTAAACATACATGACTACAAACTATATGCTTGATAGGGTTTGTTTGGTAGTATAAAGGATATATATATATATAAACTTTTTGTTGATAGCGGGATTCAGACCCATAACTTAGTGTGAAAAACATTTAACGACTCTTCCTTACCACTAAGTTGTCAATTAGTTTATTAGAGTTCACGAATTAATATTTATTTATTTATTTAATTTCTTGTATAAATACAAATCTACGAAAAAACTACTTTGTACCGAACACTAATGATCTGTGCAAGAAGATGTTCTACAAGCAATCAAGGAAGTTATTCATGTTGCATTAGCAAAGATGTTTAGGAAGGATGATTAACGATAATTAGACGACAAAACACACATTAAGCTAAGGGTTTTGATACGAAGAAAAATATTTTTTATAGTTGGTTAAAATATTTTGAAAATATTTTTTCTAGAAAAAGAATTCCTTAAAATGAGAAATGAATAAGAATTGGCCCTTATCAATAAGTAAAATTCTAGATAACCAACAAACTAAACTATATAAAAATTTTCCAACTTCCCTAAAGGAAATAGAAAAAACAAGTTTCGAAAATAATATATATTCCATGTTCATTATCTCCTTCCTATTTATCCAATACCTCCAACCCTCACCCGACCCCTTGGTCATCCCACCCCGAACCTCCATATCTCATGTGGCATATTATACTATATGTAGTGACAAAATCAAAATTTTCGTTTATTTTATGCTTGCTAGAACCAAACATATGAATAATATGAAATAATCATTTTTTTTCCTATTTATATTTATAAGCAAGAGATATGAAGTCCTCAAAATCTATCATATAAATACACCAAGAGACATTTAAAAAAATAAATTAGATACTACTACTTATTATGCATGTTTTATATAACCATTAATCACAGTAATTATACTTAATGGAACCCATGGAGGCACAAAATCATGCAGAATCTCAAAAGAGATAGAGATTAGACAAAAGCAAACAAAGATTACATTTTAATCTTAGCTACAAGATCCCTATAAAGAAAGAAAACAAAAAAAATACACCATTTTCTCCACTTTCTTCAACCCTATTTCCTTAATTAATTACTACCATTCAAAAAGAATGATGCATTTAATTTTATATTTCTTTGAATAAGAAGTTTTTTTTTTTTAAAATCAAACAAATTTTTGTGATATATTTAAGATGAGAAGTTTCATAAAATGTATAATCACACACATAATGATGTATTTATGATTATAAATTTAAGTTTTCTTAAAAAAAAGTAAAATAATAAATTTAATGTCAAATCAAACCGACTGATAACAGTTTGGATAGTTGATAGAGAGAGAAGAATGAGAGAATTATGATTAACCATAGTAGATAGGTTATGAATGATTTAAAATTAAAAATCCATTTTTTCACACAAAACTTGAAAGAAGTTTAGGGTTTCAAATTCAGAATTCAAAATTCAAAATCAGTAGATTCGATGTTATAAATTATATCAAGCTCATTAATCATGAATATCATTCATGTTTCTAGTGATTTCCTCATCCAAAATGACTAAAAATGGATCAAATCCAACCATGTAGCATAAAGAAAATTCTTTTAATTCATACTCCATGTTGAACAATTGAACTATAAACATCCAACATGTTTACAACATAAAGTCAACCTTCATGTTATTTTACAGATTCAACAGAACTCAGTAACTTTGTAAATAAACTGAAATGATTACGATCCAGAATTCATAAACTAAAGAATCCTGACTCCACCTCTGTATATATCAGAAAACTATGACATATATTTGGAGAAAAACAAAGCAAATAATCCTCTTATTATTGAAAAACATAGCAATATTTTTTGTTTACCTTTTTCTTTGCTTTGTTCCTTGATAGAAATTCAAGAAGATTGGAATTGAAAGGTAGTTGTAGTTGTCTCATGAGCATTACTAGAAGTAGGTTTGTTTTGCATTTTCCTCTTCTTCTTCTTCTTCTTATAAGAAATTCCTCTTGCTTTAGCTTGAAAATCTCTTACTTCTCTAAGATAAACTCGTATAGCTCCACTTGCAAATGGATTATTCTCAGGTAAGCCACCATTTTCCTCATAGGCAGCTCTAAGCCTACCAATAAGTGCATCAAGACTTCCCCATGCTTGTCTAAGAGGACAAGTACAAGGCCCTGGAGGATCTGGTTGACCAAAAAAAGGGCAACCATGTAAATGTACCTTAGTTTTTCCAAATTGATCTAGGTATCGGAGAAATTCTAGCACGTGGTTATAGTTACAATGGGATAAAGGAACAGGTGGCCTTTGATTTTTCAAGTATTGTCCAAAAGTATTCCAATCACGACGTTTCTGAGACTCATATCGACTCAGTTGAGGTGGTACTGGTGATAGCTGATGATGATGATGATCGTCAGATGGTGCTATAAGTATAGTGGTTTTAGATCTCGATGATGATCCTTCTCCTCCTCCTCCTCCTCCTTCGCCTTCGATTATTATTTGATCATTTGACATCATAGTAAGTATCAAGATATTTAATTGTGCAACCTAGGTTGACAATTAAAGAAAATATATAGTATATGCTTGGTAAAGAAATTATAGAGAGTAAGTTGTGATCATTTCAAGATTGAGATTTAATTAAATATTGTTGATTTATTATTATGAAAGAAAGAAGAAAAAATGAGTAGAATTATAGATGAGAAAGATGGAATTATCAAATCATGGAGTACCAAAGAGACATGGCATGGGTCCAAGGAAAGTATATTAGCTCTTCTTTTTCTTATTCCTTCTTGTTTTCTTCCTTAATTGTCCTAATACCACTAATGATTTAACTTATTTCTACTTATTATTACACTATAAATACAAAATCACTCTATAACAATATCGTTTATATGAATACTAATTTTAGACTATTTGTAAAATAATATTATTATAGATAGAACATATAATATAACATAATAAAAGTTTCAACAATCTAATCATTTGTTTGGATGATTTTTAACTATTGTTATGAAGAACATATAATATAACATAATAGGAGTTTCAATGATTCAATTAAAATAAACTTGATTGTTATACATAACAGCAGAGTCATAATTTTTTAATTAGTAAGGAGCAAGATAGAGTGTGACAAAATTTCTACGATTGTCATTGTATAGAAGTTAAGATTTCATGATTATAATTTGTTTTTATTTTTAATGAAAATGAAATATTATTAGTATCTTGATAATTGTGCTAGCTAGCATCATTAAAGCAATCATTATCAAGATATTAGCAAAATCAGCACTTTAATTTAGACTTAGTAGGGGTAGCTAGAGCAGGAAAATATGTTAAATGATGATAAACATGTACTGCTTATTACTAGCTATACTTGTATGTATATGTAGAAATGAAATGACCCTACCATGATATGATTTCCATAAATTAAAAAGAAATAATTTAGTGCTTAAATAAGTTAACAAAGAAATTTTGTCTTAATTGTACTTTTTAGTAATTTAAGCTTGATGCTGAGCTGTAAAGAGTAGCTTAAGAATATAATTTGGTGACTAATAAATACAAAGTAATTGCAAAAGAAAACATATGTGATGTTGGGGTTCCTAAGATAATGGAAATTGGAAAGAACCAAATTGAAATAAGTTTAAATAAAATATAAAGGAAAAAAAAAAGAAACAAAGGGTAAAAGAGGGTATTAGTAAAAAGATATATCTAAACATAGTGGAGTAAAAAAATGATTTAGGGCGTGTTTGGTATGAATGAAAGTATTTTGCGTGAAAATTAAATAAGAGGAATTCTTACTTGATTTTTAATATTTAATAGATAAACAAAAAATTCGATTTCTAATAGAATTACTGCGGTTGAATTCGTTATAGGTGACACTAGTGAATATAAATATTTGATTAGTTAAATGATCTTCAACTTTCTACCGTTCAGAATATCCCTTGCTTGTCGCAAGAATAACTCATTTTCCCTACTCCTTCGGTGATCATCAACTTATTTATGGCTACTCCTAAAAATATTTTATAAGTATAATTTAAGCAAATACTAGATGAATTGAATTAAAAAGCTATAACATATATCGTAATCTAATAATATATCATTTGGTGTCTACTGTCATTTTGTTGATATAGCCAACATACAACAAAGTTGCATGAACTTCTTACTTTTGAAATCGAATCTGATAAACAATTTTTGGAGAACACATGAATACACATCTATAAATATTGTTAGAGTGTTGATATAACTAACATACAACTAAATTTGCATGAACTTCTTACTTTTGAAATCGCATCTGATAATTTTGGAGAATTCATGAATACACATCTATAAATATTGTTAGAGAAATCAAGCAGCATAGATTCTCTTATTATAAGAGAGAGTTCGCGTTAAAGTAGTCACGTCTCTGTCGACGAAAAAAGTTTTTTAAAAAACTATTTCTTTTATTCTACTTTAACTTAATTAGTGTATTTTTTGAAATTATAAGATTCGTTTTAGCTATAATTTTCAGCGTGTTTCATGTTCTACTTTAATAATATTAGTGTATAATTTTTTTGAAAATATGAAATCCATTATTAGCTATGACAGTTATAAATTCATGTTTTTTAGTTATTGCTTTACTATTTTGAATGTCAGGTTTATATCTGGTAACTATTTTGAGTAAAAAATTAACTATCGATGATAATAAAAAATTACTTTTTAACTATGGTAAGTAATAACTGCTTAATCAACTTCAACTTGAAGAAAATACGACAGTTGCCTTTTTGCCTACGTTATGTGTGATACTAATCATAATATTTGTTAATCTTATTAATAAAATACATAACTATTAACCAACACTGCTACTGCTAGTAATGCTCATGAGTGATAATATTATTCTCATCCACTCCATAATAGTTGTGAAGTGGTGTTTCACACTTTCTTTTAGTTAGACTCAATTTCTGCACTCGAAACCTGTGAGATATTCAAAAAGGAACATGTAGATCGAGTGTATTTTGTCTCCGCTGAGTTTTAAACTTGGGTTTTCAACCAATTTATTAATCATTAGGCCACACCCTTGGGAGCAAATTTCAAGGATTTAACGGTATATGAGAAATGTACAATCATTGTAGCCAGGGTCGGACCTACAAGTAAAGGTGGGGAGCACGTGCACCCGTTAACTTCGGAAAAAATCATGTGTATATATCAATCTATCTTGAGAAACTGATAGAAAAATGAATATAATAAAAAGTGCATCCATATTGAACATTCAATTGGTCTTGATCTGCTGGTAGAAGTAAGGAAATACCTCCTTGCAGACCCAGGTTTGATCCTGGTCATATATTGGTGCACCCAGACTCTTGAAATCCTGGGTTCGCCTCTGATTGTAGCCTGGGTATGCAAGAGTCCAGATCCCCAACTAGTTTGTGATTGATGAATAAGGTTTCAAAATGGAAAATTTCATGTTTAAATGAAAAATAAGCACAAGATTTCTAGTAAATTTCTACTATGAACCACTTGCATAGAATATGACATCAAAGTCTTTAGAGAAGGAAACAGCTCACAGTTTGTTTATTTTTGGATAACAGTGGTGCTCGGACCAGCAACTGCAAACCCTGCATCGGGTACTTGTTACCTCCTACCAAGACAGATACTGTATCAGGTACAGAGCTACCAAAACATAGACAATCATGAAGAAATCACCGAGTGTATTTTTGTCCAAATTTGAACCTTGGACTTCAAGGTTTTCACCCACTTTGTTGACCATTAGGTCAAGAATGCCAAGAGAACAACTCACAATTTTCTGACTAACAAAATAATCCAACTTACCTCATCATAATAGCCTTGACAGAGAAGTCCCAAATCTGCGGAAGAAGTTGCTGCACCATGAATAACAATCTGTTGCAATAAGCTCCAGCATCGGTTTAAAACTACTAGCAACTATCATATGTGTTGCATGGTACTATGTTAACGGAAATAAATACAACAGTAAAAACTAATAAGTTGTAGAACACGTAGGAAGGAAGAGAACTACAACTAATTGAAACTCAGATACCTCATGAATAAACTCAATCTAAATTCAGTCTTTTCTTTTTCAATCATGTAAAATAAATACAGATAAGCTTGATCACTCTGAGGGGGACTTGTTCTGCGATAAACTCATGATTCATATATGTTTTACAATCTCTTTCCAAACTACAATTTATCCAGATCTTTGAAAGTTTCCGATACCAATTCATTCTTTCTCTGCTTTCATTTTCCTTTTTTTAAACAGAATAACTGCGAAGCTAGACAAGAAGCACCTACACAACCCCCCCAAAAAAGAAAGAG
Organism: Solanum lycopersicoides; assembly: GCA_022817965.1. Classification (NCBI taxonomy): domain Eukaryota; kingdom Viridiplantae; phylum Streptophyta; class Magnoliopsida; order Solanales; family Solanaceae; genus Solanum; species Solanum lycopersicoides. Next base: position 6,614,618 of record CM040629.1, read on the forward strand.
CAAGAAGAAATAAAAAGAAAGTTCGAAACTTTAGCATTACAGCATGTACATGCACGTATTTCTCTTTAACTGATGGGAAGAAAAACATACAGACCTTTCTCAAGTGCCAAATCGTGAATGTTCAAGAGAAATGTCCAAATCATTAGAAGCTAAACATGAATTCCCCAGGAACCGATGTATATAGAAATGTTCAAAAGAAGCATGTTGTGGAGATGAGGATGTTGAGATGGATGTATGTTCAGAAGAAGCATGTTGTGGAGATGAGGATGTTCAGATGGATGTGTGCGCATACTAGGAGCGATAAGATTAGGAATGAGGTTTCCGCGAGAAGGTGGGAGTGGTCTATGTGACGGACAAGATGAGGGAAGCGAGATTGAGATGGTTTGGGCATGTGCCTAGTGAGGAGGTGCGAGTGGCTGGTTGTAGGGAGTACCCGGAGGGGGAGAGGTAGGCCAAGAAGTATTGGAGAGAGGTAATTAGACAAGACATAACTTCATATTACCGAGGACATGACTCTAGATAGGAAGGAGTGGAGATCGCGTATTAGGGTAGAAGAATTAGTAGGGGTGAAGTGGTGTATTGTCGTGCGTAGGCATAGGCTAGTTAGTGTTTGTCGTAGTGCTAATCATACCCTTGAAGTTCTTGTCTTATGTCGTGTATTATGTTTCGATTACCACACTATATATATATTTTTTTCTTTTAGACTTTACATTGTTTTTCTTATTGACGGTTATGCTTTCTTCATTATTTTCTTCTTCTTTTACTTGGGTTTGATACACTTGAGCTGATAGTCTTTCAGAAACAACCTCTCTACCTCCTCGAGGTAGGTCTACGTACACTCTACCCTCCCAAACCCCACTTAGTGGGATTTCCGTGGGTATTTAGTTGTTGTTTTCTCCTTGAGGATGGTGAACTTAGTCCATTGAGCTGGCAAGGGTGGAAAAAAACAACTGCAAGTTTTTTCATGTTCAAGAGAGAAAATGGGAACAAAAATAGGCAAATAAAATTTCAGACAGTCAATTGTTAGTACAACAAAGTGATCCATGTAAATTGTAATAGCACTTTTAAGTATAGTTCTCCCAGGGAAGACCACTGGTGACAATTTTAGTGAAGTTTAATCTTGGAATATCGAGCAACACAAATGCCAAGGTGGTGCTATTGTTTGAAACTTGTCTCTTATTGCACAAAGTGAAAACCCGAACAAACACAAGAAACAGAAGAGGCAATGCAGAAGTATTGCCTTACAATCATAATTGGACGACCGTGACAGTTGATAACTTCTTTGACAGCAGTTAACATAGAGGAACTTTTATGTTGAAGGATTGGAAGACGATAAAATGGAGCAATGTCAGACACCATCTTTAACATCACCACGATGAGATGCCAAAGAGACCCTTCGAGCAGGAACATACCGAAATTTGCCAAAGCTAAAAGGCAAACGAGACAGAGTGCTTCTGGGGCAACTATCGCTAACTTTATCATAATGTATTGTGTAATTTGAGCTGCTTATGTTCCTGGAGTAGCAGAATGAATTGTCCTTATAGTTGTAGACTTGTTGGGTACTCCCAACCCCACTGACAACCAATCGGCCCTTTACAAGAATATGTCCCTGTGCTTTTTGCATGTTTTCAGTAGAGCTGGCTGATGATCCGTATTTGGAAGTCTCTACCCTATTATCATCAAATCCCAACGTAACATTTGAGATTGAGGCATAGCTTTCATCTCCTTTGTCTACATTGTTTGAATGCAAAAGAAGCAGAAACTTTTTAAAGGACTTACGAGACTGAACAGATGAAGATGGCATCACGACATCAACAGTTTCATTGAAATAAATAATCTGATCCACATTTTGCAAATTTCCTCCGTTACCCTCCACCATATAATTACTATAACTTAAACCTTGAGCTGACTTAGTAGTGATGTTCCCGTGGGATGACTTAACCCATCCTGTCAATGTGATTGATCTACTAGCATTTGTGACGAAAGATCCATCAATGCCTGTAAAATTTGTCATAAGAGAAAACGAAAGAGGCAGACGACTGTACTTCAATAACTTCCCTTCCGTCTTTATACTCTTCACATCCAACCAAAGATGCAAATTTGCATCAATGTACCACACGTTAAGAGCATTAGTGACACTGAATGAAATCTTATGCGTATTTCCATCTAAAATCTTCCCTAAAAATGGCGTAATTTCAATATCATACGATGGAAGATCAAACGATCCGATCCCACTGATAGGTCTCCACAAGAGAGGATTGACACCCCCGGTATAGATCACCGTAAACGGCCACACTACACCAACCACCACATCATCCACACTAACTACTACTTCTCTAAAAGCTCCATTCCCCGGTGTATCAGTAAGGTTATTTGCACGAATATAATCGTTCGGTGGATTACCATACCAAAACTCATCATTCTCATGAAATGAAACATAAATTTCCAGTACAGCCCTATAAGCATTTTGTGGAATTTCAATCTCTTTTGACTGAACATCTGTAGAATTCTCAACCTCAAACCACAATCCATCATTCAACGGCATATTCCTCGAAATAGGTAAGATCAAATCAGCCCTAGAATCAAATGCCTCATACGAATTTCGCTTATACATTTCTTCAGCAGAATAAAAATGAATAAAAAGTTTCACATGATATACACCAGTATAGGTACTATCAACTAAATTCCCCATATAAACAGCAAGAATTTGATTTTTCATCATAAGCAAAGAGTAATACCTTGTAATATCCTTCTTGACAGTCCAAACAATCCCATTAGCCCTTGGTTCAGCAGTGCAGCTTCTGAAAATCTCAACCCCACTAAGCCAAACCCCAAAAATTCTATCAAATTGCCTTCCTTTACAAGTTGATTTCCATTCCAACACAATCTTGGAAAATTTCTGAGATGGGCAATTAAAAGGGGGGGTGTAGTTTGCAAGAAAAGGGGTTTTTCCATATGTGTAACCAAAGTCATGTTGAAGGACTAAATATGAACAAGGATTGGTTTTGGGGAGATTTATAGGTTTGGTTACTTCAAAATAGGTTGTTGGGGTTGCATTATTGTTGCTGGAAGAAGAGTCTAGCTGGGTAATGAGCTGTGATTTGAAGATAGAGGTACCATGGAGAGTTGCTATGGAAAAGAGTGGTTTTTGGAGTAGAGTGAAAAAAATCAAGAAGAGGAAGAAGAATGCCATTAATGGTTTTGGTTTGTGTTGGTATGTTTTGATTGAAAGGTTTGATATAGTATAGATGAAGGTTTGGTATGCTTTTTTCCTAAGTTACAATTTGCTTTCATTATTTCGTAATGTATTGTATCATATTTTATTATTTAAATTTTAGAGAAAATGAATCTTCAACAGGAGTGTGTTTGGTATGAAGGAAAATATTTTCTGGAAAATGTTTTCTAATTTTCCCATGTTTGGTTGGGACAAAAGTTATGGAATATGTTTTCCAAATCAACTCATTTTCCTCAAAATTAAGGAAAATGACTTCCCTTAAAAAATTAAGGAAAACATTTTCCAAAACTCTCCTCCAATTTTAAATTACATTTTTTTGGGGGAAAAACATCGATTTTAAAAAAATATTTTTAATTTAAAAATTTTATTTTTTCACCCGATCCCTGAACCCCCCTCCCCCTCACCAGCCAGCCCCCCAACCCCTCCTCAAAGAATTAACCCACTACCCCCACCCCACCCCACCCCACCCTCAAAAAATAATAATTTTGATTTTAAAAAATATTTTCAATTTTATAAATTATTTTTTATTCTAGTAAAATAAAAGATGTCTCTCAAAAACATTTTTCATTCATAAATCAAACACTAAAAATCATTTTCGAAAAATATTTTCTACTCACCAACCAAACATGAGAAAATAAGTCCAAAATCTACTTATTTTCCAGGAAAACATTTTCCAGGAAAACATTTTCCATGGAAAACATTTTCCTTCATACCAAACACACCCTAGATATTCAAAATTTTATAGACACGCTTATATTATACTAAGGTTTTATTATTTATTTTATAAATAATTTTTTATCTCTTTTCGGCCTATGTGACGTTATCTTCAAGATCCAGCACAGGATGATCGTTTTTCGATAATAGTGTCACGTAAGTTAAAAAGAGGTAAAAATTATTTATAAAATAAGTTCGAGGGTAATAGAACTTTAATATAGTATAAATATATCTCTGAGATTTTGGATATGGGTGAGGATACTTATGTATTTTCCAAACTTTAAATGACTACATTGATTATATTATTTTTTGTCATTACATAATATGTGAATTTATTGTTTGAATGATAATTCTACAAGAAAGATAAGATATGGTATAAAACTTTTATAAGAAAGTAGGATAAAATATAAAATAGAATTGTTAAATAATAAATAAAGATAAAATGAGAAGAAAATATTAAAGTTACAAAAGCAATTAATTGAGGGTGGTACTTGAGAGGTCGAGACATATATGATATCATCATACAAAATCAATCATTACATAACACAAATCTTTTATATGATACTAGATTTAAACGATATAATAAAATTTAAATAACAATTAAAATAAACATAATATTTAAATTAATATTATTTAATTGTTTATTATCATGTTTAAGATAGGAAAAAAGAAAAAGGGGGTATTTTATAGTTGAGGTGCATATAGACTGAAGTTATGTGAGGAATTTAGTCTGAGCGGTGAAGTAGCTCATCGGCGGCGGCTCTATTGAACGGTGAACGGCGAACGGTGAACGGCGTATGACAAATCCTCTGTTTCGAGGTTTTCGAAGACTTGCCTTACTTTCACATCGCAAGCCTCTCTTCTCTTCTTCTACATTTTCTAGGTAAAGCTTATAATCTTTTTCAAAATTTCTCTACTTTTTTTTTTCTTAAGTTAGTTTTGATTATGTTTAGTAGGTAATTGTACATGTTATATCGAATTATGATTTCGAATCAGCATTTGAACATGTGATATGAAATTATTAGTTCAAATGAGCATTTAGATATGTGATGTGGATTGTGGAATCACTATTCTAAATCAGCCTTTGCATATACATCATGACTTCAAGTTTTCAAAAAGTATGATTTGATAAGTTTATATTTTGTATTAAAACATTCAACATTTTGAATTTTACAAAAAAAGATTCATGCTTGGGGCGAAGAGATAGTTATTGCTATTGTTGACTAGTGGATCTTTATATATATATATATATGATATCAATGTGGTGCCATTATGATTTGATCATTTGGTGAACTTGTATAGGAATTGGGAAAATATTGATAGTCCTTACAGTTTGTAGATTTTTTGTGTTTATGAGAAAAATTACAACTTAAGCAATCTAATTTCATGTATAAACAAAACTTCAACTTTAAAATCTAATTTATGTGGTGTGCGAACAGGCACTTAAGTATGTCCGATTTAGTTTTGATTATCTCACACTGTTGACTCCAGACCAATTCTTGGAAATCCAGAAAAGTTTTTGCACTTGTCAAGGTTAGTGCTTAAGGATAGGTTAATCGCACAAAAGCCCTGTTGGGGATCAAGGAACTTTAGTCATGGAAGAGTGGATTTTGTGATAACAAGAGATGGGAAACTAAAGTTTGAGGAACATGAAGTGGAGGCACCAAAGACGGAGAAATGGAAGACAAAGAAGAAGCTGAAGCTGCAAAGGAAGAGGGAGAAGAAGAAGAGAAAAGCTGCCAACAACAGAGATCCGAGAAGACTTGGTGTTCAGGGAAAGAAGAAGAAGCAGAAGTTTGACACTGCTGAAGAAAGAATCAAACAGAAGATTGAAAATGTGAGATAAAGATTTTTCTTTTTCACTTTTAGGAGCGTATGATTGGTTTTTATTTTTTTGCCAATAATGATACTGCTGCTACTGTTATTTTCTCCATTATTCTATATGCGGTTACTTGGGTCGAGGGTCCTTCCGAAACAACCTCTCTACCTACCTTCACAAGTTAGGGAGGTAGGAGTAAGGTTGCGTACACACGACCCTCCCTAGACTCTACTTATGGGACTACAACTGAGGATTCATATAGCCGCCCCTAACTTGTTTGAGATTGAAAACAAATACCAGCGCAACTACTGAAACTATGGCTCAATCACGAATTATTTGGTCTCGACTGTATCATTTCTCAATATCCATTTCATTCCGTCTGAACCTGTATGATTGTTGTCATTATGTTAGCTTAATAATCTCCAATAATATTAAGATGAACTGAATTGAAGCACTTGGGAGTGATCTTCAACATGTTTTCTTCAATTTGGTTGACAAGAAATTAGAAGGAAGCCGGATGAAAATGACATATTAGACATATTGATGTGTTTTCTGTTGTCATGGTTAAATTTATCGAGGAACCTTTTATATCACAGTTTCTCATTTGGTACTAGGAAATTAGAGTGAGATTGGAGAAGCATTATTGATCCTGCCATTGTCTTTTTCCTTCTCTTCTTGGTTATGGTTGTTGGAGCTTAATCTTAGTAGTTATTGCAAAAAAGATCCATCTTGTCTACGATATCTGTCTTGGAAATACTTGAGACTGGAGAAAGAAATGAGCCTTTGTGCTTTCGAATTACTTTAAATTTGTGTGTCATCTGCAGATCTGCTTAAACCAAGTTACAACAAGTCCTGTATGTGTGGTTACTGCCTCACTGAGACATTGATGCCATTTCGTAGTTAATGTTTTGTAGATTTCTTAACCTTTTGCTGGTTTAGGGGTGTGAAGAATTCAGTATGGTCTCCCTATATTTATATTTATAGAAGCTAAGATTTGCTTTGTTTGCATTTTCCATTTACTGCTATACAAAACCTAATGTACTTTTGTACTTCAACAAAAGCTGATATGTGTTGGCTTTGGGTCAGGCAAAAGTCAAAGAAGCTATGCTAATTGAGAGACTAAAGAGATATGAGGTTACCAAAGTTCAAGGCCCTGAGGTTAAGCCGCACTTTCTCACTGGTGAAGAACGATTCTATATTAAAAAGATGGCACAAAAAAAGTCAAATTATGTGCCTATTGGCAAAAGGGGAGTCTTTGGAGGTGTTATTCTTAATATGCATCTACATTGGAAAAGACATGAAACTGTCAAAGTCATATGCAAACCCTGCAAACCTGGTCAAATTCAAGAATATGTTGATGAAATTGCAAGACTGAGTGGTGGCATACCGATTCAGATAATTGCAAATGATACCATCGTTTTTTACCGAGGAAGGGAATATGTGCAGCCTGAAATTATGTATCCAATTGATACACTGTCGAAGAAGAGGGTAAGTTTGTTAGAGCTAATTTTCTATACCCTTTTGTGACTTGTGTTATTCGCTCTACCTCACAAAAGAACAAGACCCTTCATTGCACTATATATAGAGATAACCAAGTTATCTGTCACTTTGTATTCAACAAAACATAGTAACGATCTTCCTTTTGCAAATGCTTTTGGATATTTAACTTACGATTTTTTCCGTCTCAGACCTTTAGTAGTCTTATACTCTGTTCCTCACATGTTTCGTGCTTTTTTTTTTTGAATCAGTTCACTACACTTAAGAATTCGACTTCTAATACTGTTTGATTCTGTCATATTTACTTATATCTTTGTTTTATCTACTTTTGAATCAACCATAGTATGAATTACCTGTCAATTCTCTTTCTGCAGGCGTTGGAAAAATCCAAATACGAGCAATCGCTAGAGTCTGTGAGACATTTCATTGCCATTGCTGAGAAGGAACTTGCACTCTACTATAGACATGTTGCCCTATATGATGACCCAAATATTCGGAATGCTTACTCCATCCTTGATGATTCAAGAAGTACAAGTGAAAAACGAAATGATGAAATAGGAGAGGAGAACTATTCAGCAGACGAATTTATTTCCTTGGATCTCGAGTTACCTCAAATTGATGATTATTGCTCGGATGATAAACAATCTTTAAGCGAATTTGAATTTGAGGATACTGATGAATCAAGTAGTGATGAGTTGGATTCTGGGGAGGAGAAAACTAGTAATTACTGAGGTAGCATATGGGGAAATTATTGAGTATTGAGACCTGAAATAATGTGGTTTTAATTCTTGATCTGATAATTGAGGGATTGGAATAGAATAGACTTTTTTCAATTCTAAATCTTCTGTTTGGTTATCCTGAAATTGGCACAAAAACTAGAACTTGATTTTTAATTTTTTAACCCAATATATATCATATTTCCTATGTCAATATTTCTATTTTCAGATGTTGCTTATTGGGATAGTTATATTGATTCAAAATTGAATACTCCCTTCGTTTCTATTTACTTGTCCATATTCGTTTCTATTTACTTGTTCAGTTTGACAAATCAAGAAAGGGCGAAAAAATATTTCTTATTATACCCTCATTTAAACGTCTTGAAGCTTTCCAAGTATTAATTCATCCTTTTTGAAATTATAATTAATGAGGGTAAAATTATAACTTCACTATGCTAATGATTGTTATTTTAATATGTGTGTCATTTCTAAAGTGGACAACTAAATAGGAACAGAGAGAGTAGTATAGACTGTATAGTAATGGTTTGTACTTCTTCATTTGTGGATATTTGGATTTGACTTTTTTTAATTACTTCCTTCGTCTCAAAAAGAATGACCCTATTTTCTTTGTAGTCTATTTAAAAAAGAATAACCCCTTTCCTTTTTTGGCAACACTTAAACTCTTTTAACTTTTCACGTGGCATGTTTAAGACCATAAGATTAAAGGGTATTTTGGTACATTTGACATAACTTTAATTTAGAACCACAAAATTAAAAGTCTTTTTTTTTCCTTAAATTCCGTTTTAAATCAAACTAGGTCATTCTTTTTGAAACGGAGGAAGTACAACTTTTATACTCCCTACTTTTTTAGTTGGGACAACCAACTTTTTCACACACATAAAAAAATTCTTTTGGAAGCCAAAAATCACTCAAAATAAACTAATTCAAACACCCGGAATGATCATCATCAAACATAAGATTTAAATTTGGAATTTTTCTTCTCTGGTTAGGAATAAAGTACGAAATACAATCGATTCTTCCATTTAAATGGTTCTCGCTTTTCCTTGTTCCTCTTCCTAATTCCTTTTTAGATAGTTCCCAATGTTTAGCATCCTATCTTATCGATTCTTCTTTTTCATCATCTCGAGCTCTCGCTTCCACGATGAATACACAAGAAATTCACTATAAAATTGACATGACATATAAAGCTGTGAGTCTTATCTCTATCATGAAATAAAATCTATTGAACCAATATTTTAACTAGAAAAACTTACACTTTCTTCAATTATACAAGTGATTCTCATTTTAAAAATCATCTAAAATCTTAACAATTAATTCAATAATTAAATCAATAACGATCAATAATTAGTTAAATTAATAGTTTAATTCTATATTTATCTAAACTCTATATTTGTCAACCCTAAGGACTATTTTGGTCATTTTTCTCTAAATTAGCCTTTATTTCTTTTTTCTTCACGCAAATAATGCAATCTTCAATCAGTAAAGCAGTGATAAGGAGATATTTTTCAAAAGAAAAAAAAGATGGCCGGATTATCACAAGATTGGGAGCCGGTAGTGATTCGCAAGAAAGCGCCGACCGCCGCCGCACGGAAAGATGAGAAAGCAGTCAACGCCGCCCGTCGAGCCGGTGCCGAAATCGAAACCGTCAGAAAAGGTTCATATACAACATGCTTTAATCTTCTAATTTTAGCTTTACTGATTTTCTGAGTACCTTTTTCTGATGAGTTATACTGATTACCTTCTTCCGGTGAGTTATACTGTATCCTGCTCCTTTTTTTCATTCCCGTTCGTTTTTGCTTGGTACGAATTAGGGCTTTTAATTTTCCGGTCAGGTTAACGGCCAATTTCCCCTTTATCTATGGTTTCCTGTGTTACATATAGCTAAGTCAGGCTTCAATCGAACAACTCAACTCCTAATAAAACACATTTGAATAAAAAACATTTGAATTTTTTTTTCACTGCTTAAAATATACTCATCAGCCTCAAGTAGAAAATGTATGTGGTTTTATAGATGTGTATAATCAAGGAAGTGACATACTTTATGTGGTTAGGTTAGTTATTAATAGACGAATGAGAACACACGGTGAGCGCCTAGCGCGAAAGGTTGCTTTACTTAATATAAGGCAAGTGCAAGGGTGTTAGTAGCTGCGCGAAAGCTGTTGCGCCTTAGTTAATAGCAAAACTTACTCTTCCTGGATTTGGTTTTGTGGCAAATAGAAATTTCAATGTGCAATAGATTTCCGTATTTATAACTTAACTGCTTTGTGTGGTTCGGTAGTTCGGAGTTGCCTGTTAGTATCCTAAAATCCTATATGAGGAGCATCTTGTATATTGTCTTCTACCAATTAAGCCAAATTCTCCCTTCGTTTTTCTTCTCTATTTTAACATTACGAAAGGTTGGCTCCTAGTTACTTTTATGTGCATTTTTGTTTTCTGCTTTGTCATTGCATGTTGATTTCTCTGTCGGGAAGGAAATGACTCGTTAATGTTGGAATGGACCTACTTTTATGTAGAATGATATTTCTTTATCTGGTTAATACCAATCCTTTTGACATTTCATGAATATTTTTGTCGTATTTTATATACATATTACAGTTTCATATATTTATGTTTTGCTAATTGCTAGATGGTGCGGAACTTGCATTATTGGTGTGATATTTTTTTGTTGACATCGATCCTTTAGTTGTGAAAATGAGTAAAAACGTTTTGCGCTCACGATATCTATTTTCTGAATGCAGCTACTGCTGGATCAAACAAGGCTGCTTCTAGTAGCACAACTTTGAACACGAGAAAGCTAGATGAAGATACTGAGAATCTGTCACGTAAGTTTGAGTTGACATTATAACTAGAAACACTTCTATAAAAACAATGCGGTTATAGAGCTTTTCTTTGCTCTAACCTATTATCCACCGCGATTTGAACCGTGAACCGCTAGCTCTAGTAATTTCTCGGTTATCAGAAAAGAAAAGTTCTTTTCTGCTCTGTTAGTCCCCAAGTCATGCTTACTTCCTGACTTGACAAGCAGACACCTTTTGAAGGTTTCTCCTTCAGGCAAATGTCAATTGGTTTGCCACTGGGAAAACAATTAGTGATGACGTCGGGTGTTAATTTTTTTTTTTTGTTCTCAGATCAAAAGGTACCTACTGAACTGAAGAAAGCCATTATGCAAGCTCGACAGGATAAGAAGCTTACTCAGTCTCAACTTGCCCAAGTAACTCTCTCTCTGTCTCTCTCACGCGCTCCCTGTTCTTGCCCCCTTTTTCGTTTTTTAAAATAAAGCAATCTACATATAGACAGATTCAAGAGAAAGGCTTAATTCATTGTATCAATATAATTTTGGCAATCCCTTTTATTGTGCAGTTGATAAACGAAAAGCCACAGATCATTCAAGAGTATGAATCTGGAAAGGCAATTCCAAACCAACAGATAATTTCTAAACTGGAGAGAGCTCTTGGTGCGAAACTTCGTGGAAAGAAATAAACTGCGAGAGTGAGTGGGTGGGGGTTTTGGGGGGGGGGGAGTGAAACTTTTGAACGTCTACATCGTTTGGGTTCTAAGAGTGGTTATGTACATGAGCCTTTTAAACGTTTTCTTTAACCAGTATGGTGGTTCTTGTGTCTGGATTCGTGGACGTTACTTTCGTTGTTAAAACCGAATGTTTTTTCTGTCGAAAATGGATGTGCTTGCTCTTGCTATATGTATTAGTTTATGGATTGCAATTAGGACCATTCGCCAAGTTTAATTATCCAGACGTCTTAATCTTAATGAACATGATTTGTTCACAAGATTGAAAGTTTATTTTGCCGTACCGATTAACTTTGTATTTAGGAATTGTTAAGTTAATAATTCAGATTAAAAGATGAGAATTGGTTAATGGCCTTAAAATAGACCAGTTACATTATGTAATAGAATTAGTACTCCGCTTATTGATTCAGTCAAATTCAATTGATTTTATTTATAGTGTTTTGTATTAATAAATTTAATTATTATTCACTTAAAATTATCATATCAATTTAATTATACCGTCAACAGCTTTGCCATCATTTATGGATATTTTGTCTCTGTGTAGGCAGATTTGTTTATTGGTATTTTGCTTTGATATTATCTTTTGGCTGTCGTATGATGAGTTAATTTACCTAAAATCTAAATACAAAGCAATTTAACCAATAAGTCACATTGAGAAGTGTTACGAAAATATCGTGAATTATTTTTTCAACATGTACTTACGAATAAAAGTGAAATAAAAAATAGTGCTAAATTTTAATAAAATTTAACTATGTCTAATTTTTGGACCCTAATAAAAAGCACAAAACTCATTACAAATCATTTTTAAGGAGAGATAAAGTTAAAAAATTTAAAATTGAATCATAATTTTAAAACTTAAAATGGAGTACGTAATAATAACTAGTATATCCTCTTTTGTTCAAGCGGTGGTTTTAAGAAGAAAAAAGAGGTAAAGACTTTGAAAAGAGATACTGAAATACTATTTATTTAATATTCTTCGTTTATTTTTACTTGTTATTTATTCTAAATAAATTTTAATTTTTATTTGATACCTTTAGTTTATCTTCACCATTAAATAGTTATTTTTAAATTATTTTTTAAAATATAATTTAGACATAATATATAAATATGATCTTAACTTGATTTCAGTAGACAACTATGATCTTTAACTTTAATTTGTATAAGTTGATACTTAACTTGTATAAAATTAAACAAGTAGATATAAGTGTCCACATGACGCAATACACCATATAAAATTTGAAATTATCATACAGGATGTCATATATGACAAATGTATACATTTACTTAATATATAAATTTAAATATCTATCGTGCAGATTTAAAATATTCATAGTTATCAACTGACGCTACGTTAAGAAATATATTTATGCATTACTATAATTCAATAGGAGATCATTTTATTAGATATCTATATTATTAATTATTTTTTTTAGAGAGGAAGATGATAAAAGAGAAAAAGTAAATTGACAAGATATTTTCATGAATACCTTAGGTCACTTCTTTCGTCATGAAAATACATTAAATTTTTATCAGACGTTATAAATTTTCCAAGTTCCAAAAAAAGAAGAAAAAAAATGTATACAATCTCCATTTCTCAAGGCCTATAAATCAACCCACTCAAAAATTAAACCTAGCTCAATAATCTTTTAATCCAAACAAAAAAAGTCATAAAAAAAAATGACAAATTTTCAAAAATTCCATGAAGAATGGCATGAACATCTTCGTGAATTAGTACAACAAATGACCAAATTACCAAAATCTTGTACTACAAATCAAGATGAACAAAACACAAAATTATTAATCCAAAAAGTGATTTCACATATTAATGAATACTATAGAGTAAAGTCATTAGCAGCCAAAAAAGATATACTATATATTTTTAGTGCACCATGGTCTAATTCTCTTGAAAGATCTTTGTATTGGATTGCTGGTTGGAGACCTACTACTGCTTTTCATATTATATATTCCGAATGCGGAATTCATTTAGAATCTCACATAACTAATATTCTCAATGGATTTTATAATGGTGATCTTGCGGACTTATCTCCAAATCAACTAACTCGATTTAGTGAACTTCAATGTCAAACTATTCAACAAGAAAATACTATCACCGAACAACTCTCCGATTGGCAGGTAAACACTTTAATTTGTTCGTTTTTAACTTCATACCTTATTAAGTTTAGCGATAAATGATAAATCTTTTTATATAGATATTTTTAACGAGGACGATAATATTGAATTTTAAAGGTGTAAATAGGAAATGATTGAATGTGACTCAACCGTTCAAAAGGTTGTATCTTTTCCAAAAAATTATATTAGTATTTTTTCTATGATCTTTACTCTTTGTTGGCTATAAATATGTAACTCTCTCGTTTTTTCTGAATCGAATACTTTCCTTTTTTACATACATTTTTTATTAAATAAAATTGATCGATCGTGTCTCTTTGTGTAATTTGTTGCTGTCATTTTGAATTCGTTCAAATTATTGAAATTTGAGGTATCGTTATTTTTTTAATGGTTAATTTGTTTTTTTCTCTTGGGAGAAATTAATATACAACCTCAGATATCTGAGGTGATTAAATTTCTTAAGGACACATAGTGCTTGCGACTCGAATAATTCTTTTATTTTTTTTCATCGTTTACTATTTCTGATTTGCTAATCTGAATACAGAACATACCAGGTAATTATTTTGAATCGGTGAGAATAATTTTATTTTATTTTTTGAACTTGTAGGATAGTGCAAATGATATAATTGAAAACATAGACAAGAAGATGGAAACACTTGTAGGAATATTGGAAAAAGCAGATGAAGTGAGGCTCAACACACTTCACAACTTGGTGCACCTATTAACACAACAACAACTCCTTGAGTTTTTGATTGCAGCAACACAATTGCTTTTTGGGATCCGTAGCTGGGGAATCAATCACGATAATCAACGAGTCAAGGAATCGGATAAAGCTTTAGATGTATCTTGAAGTTCTGATTAATTTAAATTTTTTATTTTGAAAGGAACAATTTCTAAACCTTTAATCCTTAGACAAATATATGTGCCTTCTAAAAAATTTTGTATTTTAGATTTTGTAGTTTAACGTGAACTTTTAATAATTGTAGTCTTAGTAGTATTGCTTTTAGTTTCTACCATATATTATTAAAATTAGAGGGAAATATTTGGTGAGTTGGTTTACATGACATGTGGCGTTTAAGATAAGTGTTGTATGCATGCTTGGCAATACTTGTCAAACCAATAATGAACTATTCTCTTCGTCCGATATTATTTGTCATGTTATACTTTTCGAAAGTCAATTTGATTAATTTTCAAACTCAAAATTAGATCACATAACAATATTTTGAACAAAAAAATTAAATATTCTAAAATTATATGAAAAGTATTATAAATTGTAATTTTTTGCAGATGAAAAAATACATCTTAAAATATTAGTCGCAATTTTTATAGTTTGACTTTAAAAATAAAAATTATGACAAATAATACAGGACGGAACGAGTACTTAAGAGTGAAATCATAATGTTACTCGTTTAATTTTAATTTGAAGATAAGTTACGATAAATATTAAATATATGCGTATTTGATATCAGAGGTGAACTCAAGAGATGAAGATATTTGGTGCACCATCAACGATTATAGAAGCATTAATTTAAGCATGTCAACCAATGATTTGAAATTTTGTTAAATAAAAATATACAAAATTAATATATAATTATAATATATAAATATGAATTAAATGATTTTACTAGATAATTTTTTTCGTGGAGTGATCATTTTGAACTTCACTTCGTATCATAGGGAGCAAATTCGACGCTAGGCATCCCCTAATTTAGTTTTATATTTTTAAGCTTCATAGATAAAAAATTAAAGAACACAAAAAAAGGTAGCAAATAAGATTCAAACCTAGATATCTATGATTTTTTTTATGTTAACGGGTGTACATGCATTTTTATGGGGACATGTAACATTTTTATTTGGTATGATTTATATATATTTGACGTACTAGATACATAGGAGAGTGGTGAATACATTTGTTTATAATTTTCATATACAAGTGAATCTGCTTGGATATAATGTATTTAGAATAAGCTACACTTAATTTTAACTACGTACATCTCGAAATACATAATTCGAACTTATTTGAACGCACTACAATTTGATAAAGTTTATAATATAAATTAAAATATATTTAAATAATTAGCTCATAATTAAATTAATAGGATTTATGTATCTTTTTAAGGCTCATATATACCCGGTCTATATTCATACAAAAGGAATTTTACAAAAAATGTTGAGGCTTGGGGGAAATATGAGTATGACCACGAAAATAAAAATAAAAATAACTTTTAGCGATAATCATATTAATAAAGAGTTTTAGAGCCCATTTGAAAAGGCAAAAAAAAGTAGTTTTTAACTCAAAAATAAAAAGTCAATTTAAAATGACTTTTAAGTCGAAAAATAAAAAGTAAGGAAAGACCTACTTTTCATTTCTGACTTATTTTAAGTTACTTTTTACTTTGTCAAACACTTCGTAACTTACTTTAAGTCATTTCTGACTTATTTTAAGTTATTTTTTTATATTTGTCAAATACTTTCAGAAGTCAAAAACTGACTAACTTTAAAACCAATCCAAATAGGCTCTTAAAGTCTTTATTGACATCAGTTAAGTGTCATTGTATCCAATGTCGTTAAAGACTTTAGAAACATATACAGAAAGTACTAATCGTCGTTAAAAATACATACTTAACGACAATTGAATTATTGATATTAATCAATTGCCGCTCAAGATCGTTTTTGATGCAGTGGATTAGGATGTATTATTTTTGGGAAAATGCACAAGTACCCCCTCAACCTATGCCCGAAATCGCAGAGACACACTTGTACTATACTAAGGTCCTATTACCCCCCTGAACTTATTTTATAAGTAATTTTCTACCCCTTTTCGATCTACGTGGCACTAATTTAAAAAAAAAAGTCAACCAGCGTTGGACCTACAAGATAGTGCCATGTAGGCCAAAAAGGGATAAAACATTATTAATAAAATAAATTTAAGAGGGTAATAAGATCTTAGTATAGTATAAGTGTGTCTCTAAAATTTCGGGCATAGATTGAGGGGGTACTTGTGCATTATCCCATTATAATACATCCTAATCTATATCTTAGTTTTTGTTATATTTTGATTTTGTACCTGGTTTGATTGCATAGAAAATAATCTTTATTTTTGAAAGCCAATGTAAAGTCATCTTTATATTTTTTCATTGGACGTTAATAGTTCATAATTTAGTGTATAAGTTGTCTTTTTTATACACGTCTAAATACAATGAAGAATTTATTTTATTTACTTTTTAAAAAAATATGTACTATCAATTATTATTGATAATGAACTTATCAAGAAAATAAATTGATATGGCTCTACACATAAGTTATGATGCAATAAATTTCTCAATTTCAAAATAGAAAAATATAATAAGGGTGAAATCAAAACTATATAATATAAAGGAAAACTAGTTAGTATTTTATTTGAAAATAAAAATAAAAATAAAAATTAACTTTATATTTAGACTCAAAAAGGATAAGTGGCTATTTAAAGCTAGTGTATTATGTGCATTATTCTTGAAAAGTGGCACCTTTAAAATATTGTTTGGAACTTGAAACATTTATTATAACGTATGGTATAATGTCTTTACATGAAAAAGTGTGACCTAACTAAACTTTTACGAAAAAAATACACCATGAAAAACGCAAGGATTTAGTAATAATCAGGATCGCTTTCTAATTCAGGGTTGTTTAGGTTTAACGACGTTGTTGGATTGTTATATTCTGAAGAAAACAAGTCAAGAATTATACTGCTAAATCAGAGTAAATTTGACGCAGACAACTTGAATCTCCTTAAAGAGAGCGAAATGTCCATGTCTCAATCTAAAAGTTTATTTATACATTTTTATCTTTTTATTTTCAACTATAATATTTTAAATTTATAATATATTACACCAATAATATAGTAACGAATAATAGACAATAAGACCAAGTAAAATAATTTTCATTTCATCTTAATTTTGTATATGAATATATAACTTAAATCTTATTCATTCTATTAAACATAACATTACTTAATACTTACAATATACATGCATAGGCTTATTTTTAAATTAAGAAATATAATCTGAAAAACGTTAATTTAATCGGAAATTATTATTACAATATCAAAGCTTATAAATGATATTTATTCTAAACTATTTAATAATATATTTAAACGATATACATAGTCCATATAACATTACTATTTATAATTATGCATATTTTATGTTCACGTGGAACATGTATACTTTAAAATAACTACTAAATAGTACAAAGAGATACAATGTCATTTTCCATAGTTCGATATCATAACATATTTCTATCAAAGTCCAAATATATTTCAGACTTGTTTTTCTAAAATTAAGTCAACTATTCCTTGAAACACCTGAAATTAAATTCATTAAACCAAAATTTTGAATCTCAAATATCTAAATGGGCAGAAAATTTTAGCCAGAATTTAATCAGAATATTTTAAAAATTATAATATAAATTTAAAATAAATTAATTTTTTTCATTTTTAGCAAATATATTAAAGCTAAAAGAATAAAAATATATTTAAAAAGTAAAATCGTATAAAAAATTCCATTTCAATCAAATTCGAACAAATTCTCAATCAAATAATATTAGTGGATAGACTATGCGGTTTCAGTAACAGACAGCCGAAAGAACCACAAATTTCGCAATAAAAGAGAGTACTCTTTTTTTTTTAAATTTTTTTTATTTAATATCCGATATTTTATATCAAATTTGATTAATTAAAATTATAATAAAAAAAGTCTTCCACTAGAAAATAAAACTTTTTCAAAATAAAATAATTTCATACTTAAAAAATTCAATTGAAAGCCTTTAATCTTAATAAAAAATAAACAAAATACTTACGTCGATCATAATCCGTAAGGCCTTTTTATTTCGGCACAAACGAAGAAGATGAAACAAATTTCTTGTGTTGCCAAGTGGACTTCATACTTGCAAGTGGACTCTATAATATAGTTTTCCCTTATGGAGGAAGTACAAATGAGCAAGCCACAAAGATATCCATTATCAATAGAAACTAAATTATAAAATTTATATTAGTGAAGATCGGATTTTCCCTTTCGTATATTCCTTATTGTCATGTTAACGCTTTTTAAAATTAATTTAATTAATTTTTAAAAGTTAAATTAGCTTGTATTAATTTAATATTTTAACACAAAAATACATATTCAAAAATTATAAATTATATTTTTGCAATGTCAATACGCTGAAAAATATATTTTAAGATATTATTCAAACTTCTTATAGTTTGGGACTCTTAATATAAAAACTATAATAGTTACAGAGTGGACAGAAAAATATAATGTTAACGGTTAATTACAAGATCATGTGAACATTTGTCACACATGTTACTATATAGGTGAGTCCTTAATCGTTCATCTCAAAATAAAAAGAATTCAGAAATTATGAGTTAAAATTTTAATTAAAAAGAAAACTATTTATTTCGGTATAAAATTCTTTCTCAACTTTAAAGGACTTAGTGGTAGATATGTACAAAGAGTTTTTTAATAGATAGTACAAATAGAAATATAATAAATACATAATATGATAGTGATATATAAGAATCGTTTAATAATTACAGATTAAGTCAATTTTTTAACCAGGAAGCTTTAATAAAAAAACACACTGTATATATTTATTTAAACCTATTTATATCTTTTTTAGATTGAAGTTATTAACCTATTGTTTTCTAAAAATCGATTTGTTTTAGTATTTGCTTTTCAATTGATAATATGGTAATGCATTCAATCTCACCTTATTGATCTTAAATACGATAGGAATGGCTGCGAAAGCAGAATTCATCAAAAGCATGATAGCGGAATGGGTTAGAGCTATGTTCAGACTGGGTAACGCTGTTGAATCCGTCCATTTTTTGGTCACTTTAGCTATTCAATTGGTACAAGCAATTGTTAAAGGATAGTAAATTGGAGTTGAAACATTAAGACTTGGTAGTTGGGCAAAATTGTAAGATTTGCAAACCATTTTTGACTTTGCTATTTTACTATGTCTTAGTGACATAGGCATGTTTTATCACTTATAATAAATAGAGCATTCTTGCTCATTTGTAGAACACACCAAAGTTAGAGAGAAAACCATTTGAGAGCAAAGTGAGGTATTGCCATCGACTAAACAAGAAAATAAGTCCCAGTGAAGAAAAATCAGAGTGTGAAGCGATATTTAGAAGACGGAAACCAAAAGAGTGTTGTTTTCTTTTGAGTGTGTAGTAGTCACTTTTGAGTATTGTATTCGTGACTACACAGTGTAAATTCCCTTATATAGTGATATAGTTGCTCCTCTTGGCCGTGGTTTTTTCCTTATTTAGAGGGGTTTTCACGTAAAAAATTTTGGTGTCGTTATTTCCCATTTTATTTCCATTAACTTTTACCATATATATTTTGGCTTGTCCGCAGTTTTTCCCAACAACTGGTATCAGAGCCAAGGTTTTATCTGAGTATGCTCTGTGGTTGCAGCACAGTCTGAACTTCACACAGTAAAAGATTTACTTTGATTTGCGATAACTAATATTTTTTGGGGAAAACAATGGAAGCCAACACAAGTAGAATGGTTACTTTGAATGGTGTTAATTATGCATTTGGAAGGGAAACTGGAAGATCTGCTTTATGTTAAAGAATTTTTAACAAACCCAGTATTTACCACTGTAAAGCCTGATAATAAAAACAGATCAAGAGTGGAATCTGTTGTACAGACAGGCTTTGTGGATTCATTAGGCAATGGGTCGATGAAATGTGTTGAACCATATTTCTGGGGAAACACATGCTCGAACCCTATGGGAGCAATCTTGAAAGTTTGGTAATGCTCGGAAGATGCAACAACAAAAATTGTTCTTATAAGCAGATGGTTTGAGTTTGGAAGTATCATGATGGTTCTCCGATGACAGACCATCCTGATAATTTTTTCAGGGGGATCATGAAACCAATTATCTGCTATGGGCCTGCAAATTTGATGAAGAAATTCAAAGGCTTGCTTTCTACTTGGTTCCCTACCAGATCTGGGAAACATTAGAAACGTCATTGTCAAATCTCCCGGATGGTATAATTTCTATGGATTCCGCCAAGAGTAGTGTCTTGAACGACAGAGATGAGAAGAAAACTCAAGTTTCCTCTTCGTCGTATGTCCCTGATAACTGGCCCCAGGGGGAGAAACAAAACTCGTGGTTCTCAGAATAGAGAAACAAAATAAGAGCAAATCCAGAGGCAGAACTTAAGATATTGAGTGCTATCATTGTGGTTGAAAGGCAACACGAAGAAGTTCTGCAGGAAGTTGAAGAGGGAGAACAAACAAAGAGGACTAAAGAAGCTGGCAATGAAAATTGCCTAGCCACCGTTACCCACCGAAGAATCTTGTTTACTGTCCTTGATCGCGGATATGATTAAATATTGCTTGTGATAGTCAAGCTGGGTGTGGATACTGGCGCCGCATCCCATGTGACATCAACCAGAAAGGATTTTTCTCTCCTATACTCCTGGTGAATTTTTGAACTTTGAGTGTGGGTCATTGAGAACTTGTTCTAGGGTGGTTGGTATTGGTACAATTTGTTAAAAACTAGTGTTGGAACTAAACTAGTTTTGAACAAATGTGAAACAACGCTCCTGATGTTCGTCTGCACTATTTTGTGGTGTTTTTAGATGAATGAAGGATATGTTAGTACCAACGTGAATGGAAAATGGAAGCTATCAAGGGTTCCTTGGTTGTGGCTCGTGGTAACAAACGTCATGGTCTATATTGGACTATGGCCTCCTGCTTGTGTTGATATGGTGAATGCGGTTGAGAGCGGATAGCTCTTCAACATTATGGCACAAGGGCTTAGCCACATAGTGAGAAAGGACTTAAATGTTCTAGCCAGAAGAATTTTTGTCAATTTCAAAAGTGGCTAAATTAGAAAGTGTGAGCACATGCTTGGCTGGTAAAACAAAATAGAGTTCCTTTAAGTCCTACCCTCCTCGAGAAGACCAAGAGTTGCTTGAGTTAGTGCACTCTGATTTTATGTGGGTCCAAACCTGAAGACAAATAATTGGTGGTGCACTTTACTTTGTCCACTTTCATTGATGATTGCTCCAGAAAACTTTGGGTCTATGTCTTGGAAGACTAAAGACCAAGTGTTAGGTGTCCTTTTAAGCAGTTTCAGGCTTCAGTTGAAAGAGAAATGGAAAGAAATTGGGAATGCCATTCGTACTGATAAATGGTGGTGAATATTGTGTGACCATTTGACGAATACTTGCAAGCATCAAGTATTAGACCAGAAGGACTCCTCCCAAGACTCCTCAGCTTAATGTTGGCTTGAGAGATGAACAGGAACCTTGATGGAAGAGTTAGATGTTTGCTTTCTGAAGCAAAGTTGCCGAACTCATTTTGGGGTGAGGCTTTATTGACCGCTGCAAACTTTATTAATCTATCTCCTGCTGTTGCTTTGCAAAGTGATGTACCAAATAGTGTTTGGTATGGAAAGGATAGTTTCCTATGACCATTTGAGAGTATTTGGTTTGCAAGCTTTTTACATGTGCAAAAGATGAGAGGTCCAAATTAATGCCAAGACACAGGCAATGCATCTTCATTGGATATGGCCTAGATGAATTTGGGGTTTACAGGCTATATGATCCATTGAAAAGCAACTTGTGAGAAGCCGTGAATTATTTTCATGGAGAATCAACAATTGAAGATATTGACAAAAGAGGAGAGGTTAGAACTTCAAGTTTTGATGTATAAATTTCATCATGATGACGTTCCTTCACACAATGGCATGATGTTGTTGGCTTGATAATTCATAGTGACTGCCCAGAATCATGTATCAAATCAACAATGTTTGATGTTGATAATAACAATGATATTGTTATTGATGCTCTGTGCTTCATAGAAGTTGTGGACGAATCAAATATTCCGTTTGGAGGTCCACAAGACAGCGGTTTTCTTCCTCCCGTTATTCATCCAATGAGTTATGTGTTACTCACTGACGGGGGAGAACCTGAATGTTATGAGGAGGCCATGGAAGATGAGCACAAGGATCAATGGATTGAAGCCATGCAAGATGAGATGAAGTCTTTGCATGAGAACCACACTTATGAGTTGGTAAAATTGCCCAAGGGCATGAGAGCTTTGAAGAACAAGTGGGTGTTCAAAGTTAAAGTTGAAGAACACAACTTGAAGCCCAGGTACAAAGCTAGATTGGTTGTTAAGGGATTCGGTCAAAGGAAGGGTATTGACTTTGACGAAATATTTTCTCCTGTTGTGAAAATGTCCTCGATTCGCACAGTTCTAGGTTTGGCTGCTAGTCTTAATTTAGAGATTGAGCAAATGGATGTGAAGACGGCTTTCCTTCACGGTGACCTAGAAGAAGAGATTTATATGGAACAACCTGAGGGCTTCAAAGTAGAAGGTAAAAAAATTTTGTGTGCAAACTCAAAAAGAGTCTTTATGGCCTAAAACAAGCTCCTAGACAGTGGTACAAGAAGTTTGAATCTGTTATGGGGGAGCAAGGCTATAAGAAGACTTCTTCAGATCATTGTGTATTTGTACAAAAATTTTCTGACAATGATTTTATCATCCTCCTGTTGTATGTGGATGATATGTTGATTGTGGGCAAGAATACTTCCAAGATTGACGAGCTGAAGAAAGAGTTGTGTAAGTCTTTTTCTATGAAAGACTTGGGTCATGCCAAGCAAATTTTGGGCATGAGAATTACTCGTCTTAGAGATAAAAGAAAGATTTATTTGTCCCAGAAGAAGTACATTGAACGTGTACTGGAGCGCTTCAATATGAAGAATGCTAAGCCTGTTAGTACACCTCTTGCTGGTCATATGAAGTTGAGCAAGAAGATGTGTCCTACAGCTAGGGAGGAAAAAGAGAACATGGCCAAAGTTCCATATTCCTCCGTCGTCGGAAGTCTAATGTATGCAATGGTGTGCACTAGACCTGATATTGCTCACGTAGTTGGTGTTGTCAGCAGATTTCTCGAAAATCCAGGAAAAGAGCATTGGGAAGCTGTGAAGTGGATACTCAGGTATCTTAGAGGAAGCTCAGATGAATGCTTGTGTTTTGGAGCATCAAATCCAATCTTGAAAGGCTATACAATTCTGATATGGCAGGTGACCTTGATAACAGAAAATCCACTACTGGATATTTGTTTACTTTTTCAGGGGGAGCTATATCATGGCAGTCAAAGTTGCAGAAGTGTGTTGCACTATCTACAACTGAAGCTGAGTATATTGCGGCTACTGAAGCCGGCAAGGAGATGATATGGCTAAAGCGATTTCTTCAAGAGCTTGGTTTGAATCAGATGGAGTATATTGTCTATTGTGACAGTCAAAGTGCAATAGACTTGAGCAAGAACTCCATGTACCATGCAAGAACAAAACACATCGACGTCAGATATCATTGGATTCGTGAGGAAGTGGAGAGTGAATCATTTCACATCAAAAAGATCCACACAAGTGAAAATCCTGCAGATATGCTGACCAAGACGATACCGAAAGACAAGTTCGATTTATGCAAAGAACTTGTGGGTATGAGCTCTCTCTAAAGAAGATGAAGATACCTTCTTCCAGTAAATGGGACTGGAGGGGGAGATTTGTTGAATCCGTCCCATTTTTGGTCAACTTTAGCTATTCAATTGGTACAAGCAATTGTTAAAAAGGAATAGTAATTGGAGTTGAAAATTAAGACTTGGTAGTTGGCAAATTGGTAAGATTTGCAAACCATTTTTGACTTTGCTATTTTACCTATGTCATTAGTGACATAGGCATGGTTTTATCCTTCTATAAATAGAGCATTCTTGCTCATTTGTAGAACACACCAAGTTAGAGAGAAAAACCATTTTGAGAGCAAAGTGAGGTATTCCATAGACTATACAAGAAAATAGTCTGTGAAGAAAAATAGAGTGTGAGCGATATTTTAGTAAGACGGAAACCAAAAGAGTGTTGTTTCTTTTGAGTGTGTAGTAGTCACTTTGAGTATTGTATTCGTGACTACACAGTGTAAAATTCCTTACTATAGTGATATCAGTTGCTCCTCTTGGCCGTGGTTTTTTCCCTTATTTAGAAGGGTTTCCACGTAAAATTTTGGTGTCGTTATTTTCCCATTTTATTTCCATTACTTTTACCATATATATTTTTGTGCTTGTCCGCGTTTTCCCAACAAACTGGTATCAGAGCCAAGGTTTTATCTGAGTATGCTCTGTGGTTGCAGCACAGTCTGAACTTCCACATCAGAAAAGATTTACTTTGATTTGCGATAACTATATTTTTTGGGGAAAACAATGGAAGCCAACACAAGTAGAATGGTTACTTTGAATGGTGTTAATTATGCCATTTGGAAGGGAAAAATGGAAGATCTGCTTTATGTTAAGAATTTTTACAAACCAGTATTTACCACTGTAAAGCCTGATAATAAAACAGATGAAGAGTGGAATCTGTTGCACAGACAGGTTTGTGGATTCATTAGGCAATGGGTCGACGATAATGTGTTGAACCATATTTCTGGGGAAACACATGCTCGAACCCTATGGGAGCATCTTGAAAGTTTGTATGCTCGGAAGACTGGCAACAACAAAATGTTCTTAATAAAGCAGATGTTGAGTTTGAAGTATCATGATGGTTCTCCGATGACAGACCATCTGAATAATTTTCAGGGGATCATGAACCAATTATCTGCTATGGGCATCAAATTTGATGAAGAAATTCAAGGCTTGCTTCTACTTGGTTCCCTACCAGACTCTTGGGAAACATTTAGAACGTCATTGTCAAATTCTGCTCCGGATGGTGTGATCTCTATGGATTCCGCCAAGAGTAGTGTCTTGAACGAAGAGATGAGAAGAAAAACTCAAGTTTCCTCTTCGTCGGATGTCCTGATAACTGGCCCCAGGGGGAGAAACAAAACTCGTGGTTCTCAGAATAGAGAACAAAATAAGAGCAAATCCAGAGGCAGACTTAAGGATATTGAGTGCTATCATTGTGGTATGAAAGGGCACACGAAGAAGTTCTGCAGGAAGTTGAAGAGGGAGAACAAAAACAAAGAGGAAACTAAAGAAGATGGCAATGAAAATTGCCTAGCCACCGTTACCACCGAAGATCTTGTTACTGTCCTTGATGCGGATATGATAAATATTGCTTGTGATGAGTCAAGCTGGGTTGTGGATACTGGTGCCGCATCCATGTGACATCAAGAAGGATTTTTTCTCTTCCTATACTCCTGGTGATTTTGGAACTTTGAGTATGGGTAATGAGACTGTTTCTAGGGTGGTTGGTATTGGTACAATTTGTTTAAAACTAGTGTTGGAACTAAACTAGTTTTGAACAATGTGAAACATGCTCCTGATGTTCGTCTGCACCTAATTTCTGTTGGTGTTTTAGATGATGAAGGATATGTTAGTACCAACGGTGATGGAAAATGGAAGCTCATCAAGGGTTCCTTGGTTGTGGCTCGTGGTAACAAACGTCGTGGTCTATATTGGACTACGGCCTCTGCTTGTGTTGATATGGTGAATGCGGTTGAGAGCGATAGCTCTTCAACATTATGGCACAAGAGGCTTAGCCACATCAGCGAGAAAGGACTTAATGTTCTAGCCAAGAAGAAATTTTTGTCAAATTTCAAAAGTGCTAAATTAGAAAAGTGTGAGCACTGCTTGGCTGGTAAACAAAATAGAGTTTCCTTTAAGTCCTACCCTCCTTCGAGAAAGACAGAGTTGCTTGAGTTGGTGCACTCTGATTTATGTGGTCCAATGAAGACAAAGACATTAGGTGGTGCACTTTACTTTGTCACTTTCATTGATGATTGCTCGAGAAAACTTTGGGTCTATGTCTTGAAGACTAAAGACCAAGTGTTAGGTGTCTTTAAGCAGTTTCAGGCTTCAGTTGAAAGAGAAACTGGAAAGAAATTGAAATGCATTCGTACTGATAATGGTGGTGAATATTGTGGACCATTTGACGAATACTGCAAGCATCAAGGTATTAGACACCAGAAGACTCCTCCCAA
The DNA here is from genome assembly GCA_022817965.1 of Solanum lycopersicoides. Lineage (NCBI taxonomy): Eukaryota > Viridiplantae > Streptophyta > Magnoliopsida > Solanales > Solanaceae > Solanum > Solanum lycopersicoides. The sequence continues at coordinate 6,641,247 of CM040629.1, forward strand.
GACTCCTCAGCTTAATGGTTTGGCTGAGAGGATGAACAGGACCTTGATGGAAAGAGTTAGATGTTTGCTTTCTGAAGCAAAGTTGCCGAACTCATTTTGGGGTGAGGCTTTATTGACCGCTGCACATGTTATTAATCTATCTCCTGCTGTTGCTTTGCAAAGTGATGTACCAAATAGTGTTTGGTATGGAAAGGATGTTTCCTATGACCATTTGAGAGTATTTGGTTGCAAAGCTTTTGTACATGTGCCAAAAGATGAGAGGTCAAAGTTAGATGCCAAGACAAGGCAATGCATCTTCATTGGATATGGCCTAGATGAATTTGGTTACAGGCTATATGATCCAATTGAAAAGAAACTTGTGAGAAGCCGTGATATTATTTTCATGGAGAATCAAACAATTGAAGATATTGACAAAGCGGAGAAGGTAGAATCTTCAAGTTTTGATGGTATAATTCATCATGATGACGTTCCTCACACAAGTGTGCATGATGTTGTTGGGCTTGATAATCATAGTGACGCCCAGAATCATGTATCAAATCAACATGTTGATGTTGATAATAACAATGATATTGTTATTGATGATCCTGTTGCTCATGAAGTTGTGGACGAATCAAATATTCCGCTTCGGAGGTCCACAAGACAGCGGTTTCCTTCCTCCCGTTATTCATCCAATGAGTATGTGTTACTCACTGACGGGGGAGAACCTGAATGTTATGAGGAGGCCATGGAAGATGAGCACAAGGATCAATGGATTGAAGCCATGCAAGATGAGATGAAGTCTTTGCATGAGAACCACACTTATGAGTTGGTAAAATTGCCCAAGGGCATGAGAGCTTTGAAGAACAAGTGGGTGTTCAAAGTTAAAGTTGAAGAACACAACTTGAAGCCCAGGTACAAAGCTAGATTGGTTGTTAAGGGATTCGGTCAAAGGAAGGGTATTGACTTTGACGAAATATTTTCTCCTGTTGTGAAAATGTCCTCGATTCGCACAGTTCTAGGTTTGGCTGCTAGTCTTAATTTAGAGATTGAGCAATGGATGTGAAGACGGCTTTCCTTCACGGTGACCTAGAAGAAGAGATTTATATGGAACAACCTGAGGGCTTCAAAGTAGAAGGTAAAGAAAATTTTGTGTGCAAACTCAAAAAGAGTCTTTATGGCCTAAAACAAGCTCCTAGACAGTGGTACAAGAAGTTTGAATCTGTTATGGGGGAGCAAGGCTATAAGAAGACTTCTTCAGATCATTGTGTATTTGTACAAAAATTTTCTGACAATGATTTTATCATCCTCCTGTTGTATGTGGATGATATGTTGATTGTGGGCAAGAATACTTCCAAGATTGACGAGCTGAAGAAAGAGTTGTGTAAGTCTTTTTCTATGAAAGACTTGGGTCATGCCAAGCAAATTTTGGGCATGAGAATTACTCGTCTTAGAGATAAAAGAAAGATTTATTTGTCCCAGAAGAAGTACATTGAACGTGTACTGGAGCGCTTCAATATGAAGAATGCTAAGCCTGTTAGTACACCTCTTGCTGGTCATATGAAGTTGAGCAAGAAGATGTGTCCTACAGCTAGGGAGGAAAAAGAGAACATGGCCAAAGTTCCATATTCCTCCGTCGTCGGAAGTCTAATGTATGCAATGGTGTGCACTAGACCTGATATTGCTCACGTAGTTGGTGTTGTCAGCAGATTTCTCGAAAATCCAGGAAAAGAGCATTGGGAAGCTGTGAAGTGGATACTCAGGTATCTTAGAGGAAGCTCAGATGAATGCTTGTGTTTTGGAGCATCAAATCCAATCTTGAAAGGCTATACAAATTCTGATATGGCAGGTGACCTTGATAACAGAAAATCCACTACTGGATATTTGTTTACTTTTTCAGGGGGAGCTATATCATGGCAGTCAAAGTTGCAGAAGTGTGTTGCACTATCTACAACTGAAGCTGAGTATATTGCGGCTACTGAAGCCGGCAAGGAGATGATATGGCTAAAGCGATTTCTTCAAGAGCTTGGTTTGAATCAGATGGAGTATATTGTCTATTGTGACAGTCAAAGTGCAATAGACTTGAGCAAGAACTCCATGTACCATGCAAGAACAAAACACATCGACGTCAGATATCATTGGATTCGTGAGGAAGTGGAGAGTGAATCATTTCACATCAAAAAGATCCACACAAGTGAAAATCCTGCAGATATGCTGACCAAGACGATACCGAAAGACAAGTTCGATTTATGCAAAGAACTTGTGGGTATGAGCTCTCTCTAAAGAAGATGAAGATACCTTCTTCCAGTAAATGGGACTGGAGGGGGAGATTTGTTGAATCCGTCCCATTTTTTGGTCAACTTTAGCTATTCAATTGGTACAAGCAATTGTTAAAAAGGAATAGTAATTGGAGTTGAAAATTAAGACTTGGTAGTTGGCAAATTGGTAAGATTTGCAAACCATTTTTGACTTTGCTATTTTACCTATGTCATTAGTGACATAGGCATGGTTTTATCCTTATATAAATAGAGCATTCTTGCTCATTTGTAGAACACACCAAGTTAGAGAGAAAAACCATTTTGAGAGCAAAGTGAGGTATTCCATAGACTATACAAGAAAATAGTCAGTGAAGAAAAATAGAGTGTGAGCGATATTTTAGTAAGACGGAAACCAAAAGAGTGTTGTTTCTTTTGAGTGTGTAGTAGTCACTTTGAGTATTGTATTCGTGACTACACAATGTAAAATTCCTTACTATAGTGATATCAGTTGCTCCTCTTGGCCGTGGTTTTTTCCCTTATTTAGAAGGGTTTCCACGTAAAAATTTTGGTGTCGTTATTTTCCCATTTTATTTCCATTACTTTTACCATATATATTTTTGTGCTTGTCCGCGTTTTCCCAACAAAACCCGCGCAAACAAAAACTCTTTCTGATTAGGGATGATAATCGCAATGGCGAGGGTCTGTTACCTACCATAAGTAAGGACTCACAGAAGACTGTAAACGACTTTTCGAGGAAAGACAAAAGAAAGTGTGAACCTAAGCCAAGAGCCCACTTCAGATTCATAACATCTTCCACCCTCTGAATCAAAGATTTACTCACTGCCAACAAAAACATACTATATTTACTAGTTTAAATCGATTCACTAAGCTAGTTCAATTTTAATTATGGAAAATCTCTTTCAGTCGAGGCTATAGTTACATGAATCGTTAACATTATGCTATAAGCAATATATGCATTAGAAAATAATCAAATCATTTTATTTGAGTTGAGTATTTCCATTAAATCAGTATCTTCTACTTGTATTATTTCTCTTATTAATAACTAAAATAAAAATATATATACTTACTAATTGAGAATATCAACAATACCAAAAGTTCAAGAAAATTTATAAAAAGTTAAAATAATAAAATCTGACTCACAAATTTAATAAGTTGATATAACAATATTGAAACAGTGCCGCGTTCTTTCAATATAATGATTATTTGTTGCACTTTTAAAAAATTTGAAGAAGACACTCAAAAGCAAATTTTATTTTTTTAACTTGTAAATTACAATAAATCTTTTTTTTAGTAAAGAGTTCAATATTGAGAATAAAAATAATAAAATGGAGGATAAAAAAAGATGAATATACGGTAAATAATAATATAAGATCATATTTCTAGGAGATAAATAATAAAACATAATTTCCCACTTAAGAAAATTATTTTCAAAAAATATTTCATTTCCTTAATGGGGAAAACTCCGAGTTATTTTGTTTTTTTTCTTATACTTGTTCCTTGTTATTTTTTAAAATTAAAAATACATATAGTGTTGAGTAATATGTATAAGTATTTTTTTTAATTGGTACGCTCTAAAATTATGAGGCTCCAAGAGATGATTTTAATTGTCTAGTGATTAATACGATCCCATTGACATGGCTTTCACTTGAAAACGAAGAAGGTAGATGTTAATTTTGAGTAATCGTCATTTCACACTTTAAACAACCTGAAATAAACCTACACTTAATTTTAAAAATTATAAAATTTTCATGTTGAGAAAAAAAAAATATAACTTCATAAATTTAAATTAATATCCAAATTTACATTTGAAATCAACAAGCAATGACTGATATTTTGAAAACTAATTTTGATTTTAACTTACTTTTTTAACATTAAAAAACACAATTATTATTGTATTATAAAGTACACAATTCAATGTTCTCATTTATTTACTAAATAAATATAACAAATACCCAATTTATTATCTGACAAATTCTGTGACACTTTATTTTTCTTGATTGGAAGCCGCTATTTACGAAGAGCACTGTTGCAATATTTTCTTTTGGCTTTTACGGTTTTTTTTTTTTTTTAAATTGTTATCCGACTTTTCATTTAGTATTTAATATTTATATTAAAATTTGAAGAATAAGTTTCATTTAAAATTTGAAATTATAATTCAAAGATTTGTAACTTTTATTTTAAAACAGATGTAACCCTATAATTATTCCACATAATGATAATTGATAGCTTTTTCGACTTCCAGCGTAAAGAGATATTTTATCTGTTTACATTTATTTGCATGTTATGTTTTTTGAAAGTTATTTTGATTAATTTTTTAAATTTAAGTAGATTAAATTAATTTAATATTTTAAACAAAAAATTTATATATTCAAAAATTGTATAAAAAGTATTATAAATTGCAGTATTTTACATATTAACATGATTAAAAAATAAATCTTAAAATATTAATTAAATTTTTTATAATTTTATTCTAAAAAGTAAAAATTATAATAAATAAAAGTGGACGGAGGAAGTACAATTAACGTCTCTTGCTCCATATTCACCTAAATTTAGTGTTTTAGATATTTTAATTCACCTTATAGTTTCAAGTCAAATTTTATGTAATATATTTTTATTTTTTTAAAATTTATTTATCAAAAATTCTAAATTTCGATAAGCTATATGTGATTTTGTTATGGCAAAACATGTGAAGAATATAAGTGAATCGTGGGCTACTAAAGGCCACAACAGGAATTATATTTAAATAGAAATCACATTCTCATGTTCTGACCAAATATATACCATATGATTTTTCATCATATTGTTAATTTAACGTAGATATTAAAATTTCATAAGATTCTATAAATATATTTAATTTTAATTGAGATTTTATAAGGTGTTTAATTTTAATTTTAAATTTTTAAAGGTAATTCAATCCTAAATCCTAGTTCAACATTCATATATAAAGGGTACTATATTCTTTTGAAATATTCCGCAAATTCGTGAAACATTCATATAAAGAGATCAAATTCAAATCATTTTAATTCGGGAAATACTGCACTAACAACTCTCGAATCATGAATAAATATTAAGAGAGTAGAACTAAGGAATCAACAAAATTGTACCCGCAATATTTATCATTAAAATATTCATGTTTCTTCAGATTTTATTTACGTGGTTAATTTATTTTCCATATATTTAAATTTTTTTGCAAACAAAGTATAATATATATAATACAATATAAATTATCTTATATTTGGTTAAAAGACATCAGACCATTACAAAATCATTTATCTCAATATTTACATCTTATTTAATATTTTGGTGAAATAACTAATTTAGAAATAATTTATTTTGAAATACTTACTCCTTATAAAATAACTTCTTTAAAAGCTTAAGCCATAAACAATGTAGTTTTGTGAAAGACACTTAAGCCATCTCCAATTCAATACTCTACTTATATCAAATTTTATTTTGGTGTAAAATTTAATATTTTTGAACTTTAACCCAATATTATTTTACACTATTTTAGTGTGGGAAAAAAATCACACTAAATTTTATTATTATTTGTATGATATATTTATGAAAATATAAATAAAATAAAAAAGAATTGAAAATACAAAGTGAAGTGTGAAAGTAGAAGTAAAGGGGCATATATTGGGTTTCTACTTCTTCCCAAACTCTTCTTGAGCTGATTCTAAGCCCAACTTAGGAGCTAGATTCATAACAAAAACATAAAGAGTTGCATACATTTATGAACAAATGGCGGAAATCACATACTTTTAAGATAAAATTACTATTTGTCCCTTATAAGTTTATAATTACAGAAATCCTTCAAACTGGTACAATAATATAAGCGCTTATACATTAATCTGATACGAGATACATTAATCGTTAAGTAAGATACATTACATTTTAAACATGATACACTAATATGATGTACATTTTAAACATGATACACTAATATGATGCGCGAGACACATTAATCTGATGCGCTGATACATTAATCTGATGCGTAAAAATGAGGGATTTTTTGTAGATTTGTAAAACTAATAGGGGTTAATGGTAATAAGAGAACTTAAATGTGGATTTCTGTCATTTTTCTTACATTTATTATTATAATAGGACCATTATTAGTTAGTACAATAATCTTGAGTAACATGAAGAGATGAATTGAACTAGACATAATTAGTTGTGGTATATATGGACAAAGTATTTTAGTCGAGATACAGTAGTTGAAATCACGAGTGATTCCAAGCTTATCCTTGACATCCATATATATCAAAGCATAATATAAAGAAACTAAGCGAAAATTGAAAATACATAACTGAATAATAGGGTTTAGAAAATTTCATGACACTACATTTCTACAGTCTAAAATAAGCCTTTACTAATTCAATTGTAAGCATCAGTGTACCGAGACATGACCCCTAACTACCTCAAAACCAAAAAGTCTAGAGACCAAAATTAATGGAGTCCCTAAATGAGGAAGGCTCACCAAGTACTACCTTGGACGATCCTAAACATTTGGATCGGACTTTACCCAGAAAGAACCGGAGCCTAGAGTTAAACATAAGCACAAGATCTTCAAAATTAAACTCACTCTTTTCTATCTATCATTATGATACGTCTTTTTAAACACCTTTTAATTTACTCAAATATTCAAAATTATTTTAACCGTATACACTTAAAATAAGTCAATCCAAACAAACTCTTAATTATTAACATTATATAGTAACATGTGCAATCCAAACAGAGAGTTTAATTAATGAAAAACATGAAAAACTTCATGAAATTATTAAAACATGACTAGTGGTGATCAACATTAGATTCAGAAATTTTTGGTCCTTTGAGTAGTTCACCAAAAAGTTCTGTTGGATCATAGTATACCTCTACATCCTCTGCTCTTAGTGATTCATCAACCTATCAACATTTAGAAATAACTTAGTTAAATTCATAATTTTTAATTTATATATATATATAAAAGTCAAATGTTCAAGCTCAAACATTTTCAGATCAATTTTGTCGGTTTTAAATTTTATAAACCAAATAAAAAAATAATTGTCGGCTTGATAGGGTTTGGATTTCTTGATTTTTTCAGTTTGAAAGTAAAAGTTTGTTGATGGCATACACATTTTAATAGACACAGACATCTAGTATATGAATAATTCACAAGAAAGTTATTATGGATTTAATTAAGTTATACTAGAATTATAATTACACTTAGTTAAGCAATACTAAAGTCATTATACACTAAAATTTAAGTATCGCACTTAAAAAAAATGATAAAATTAAAAACTTAAGTAAATTAAAATTTAACAATTAATTTATATTTTATTGTGAATAATATTAAAGTAATTATGAAATTTATACATATAAAATTTCTCGATTGATTTGATTGTTTTTACATTTTTTTAATAAAATCAAAATTAAATCAAATAGTATCGTTTTCAAAGCGAATTTCCTAGCAAAATCAATTTGGTGATAGTTTTTATTTTGTAAAGTAATAAATATAATAAAATTAATAGTAGATATAAATTTAGTGTAATCTATAAATAAAAATCGAAAAGAGTGATGTGTATGTAGTTTTATTCCTACCATAAAAAGGTAGAGTATCGATTTTTGATAAATCCTCAAAAATAAAAGGGAAAAATGGTAAATGTTATGCTGATACTCTCCATCATACTTTTGAGACATTGATGCCTCTTCTGTTCAAAAACTAGAACATATATACCTTTTATACTAACGGACATACACATGTCGTAATCTTATCCAACGACCTGACATTTATTAAATATCAGATCGACGAATAAGATTGTGATACGCGTCTCTATTTAATCTGCCGTTAGAGTGAATGACGTATATGCTCTAGTTTTTGAACGACAGAAATACCAATATCCTAAAAATATGATAAAAAATATATCTGCATACCATTTACGATAGTGTGAAGTATATAAGAGGAATAGAGAGAGACCTTCAATATACCAAGGCCATAGAATTGGACCATGTTGCCAGTAGGGGCATGTCCTTTAAATGGACCTTCAAAGAAACCCCAATGTCTGAATTTGTATGTAATAACTGGTGGCCCTGTATATACATTGATCACTTCCCAAGCAAATCCTCTTGGAAAAGCTGATCTAAAAGCAGTGTGGGATGATTCAAATGTCTCTTCATCTGCTTTGTAATATTTGAATTCATTTGGCATTGAACTCTTCAATAGTGCATTGTAGCTTCCCACTTTCAATGTCTCTTCCGCGGATAATCCGTCTCTTCCTGTCTCATATAAATTAAGAAAGAAAAATATTTTTGTAAAAAATAAATAATTTATTTGTGTGTGTTTGATATGTAAATGAAATATTAGGAGTATATTATTTTAGGGAAAAAAGATAATTATACTTTTCGAACTATCATAAATGATATGCAGATACCATCTGTCATATTTTTGAGACATTGATGCCTCTGTCGTTAAAAAACTAGAGCATATATGTTCGTCACTCTTACGAAAGACTAGATAGGGACACGTGTTACAATCTTATCCTTCGATCCAATATTTAATAAATGTCAGATTGGTGGATACGATTATGAAACGTGTATGTCTGTTAGTATAAAGGGTATATTTGCTCCAATTTTTAGACGGTAAGTGCACCAATGTCTCAAAAGTATGACGGAAGGTATATGCATACCATTTACGATAGTTTGGGGGTATATTTGTCCTTTTTCCCTTTTAAGAATGATTATTATAGGGAAAATGGACAAATATAGCTCAAAACTATCGTAAATGGTATGAAGATACCAGCTATCATACTTTTGGAACATTAGTGCCCCTGCCGTTAAAAAATTAAAGCATATATTTCTTTATACTAGCGGACATACACTTGTCATAATCTTATCCACCGACCCGATATTTATAAACTATCGGATCGACAGATAAGAATGCACCACATGCATGTCCCTATTTAGTCTTCCGTTAGAGTGAAAAACATATATGCTCTAGTTTTTGGACAGTTGGATCACCAATATCCTAAAAGTATAAAAGAGGGAATCTGCATACCACTTACGATAATTTGAGGATATATTTATCATGTTTTCCCCACACACACACACACACACACATATATATATATATATATATATATATATATATATATATATATATATATATATATATATATATATATAGCTAGCTACTATGGACATTAGGGAGTTAGAATTTTTAATAAGGGGTTCAAAATCTGAAGAAATAGACACACGAAATAGTCGAAAGAAATTCGACATCTACTATATATACCTAAAATATATTTTAACCATATAAAAACAATATAATTTTCTACCAAATAAGTTCGGATGAACTCTCTAAACATATGGTGGCTCCGCCACTGAGTCCATGGAACATGGTGATAGTGGGTCACAGAGTGTGGGGATGATGAAAATGAAGTCTATGATAATGGAGGATTGGGGTGGGGTTATAATGGGTCTATATGTATCATTACCTACAACATATATGATTAAAGGTATATATTGTGATGTGAAGACATTTCATTTAGAAAAAAAAAATTGTTATCATATACTCTTTAATGAAGAAATAATACACTCCTAGGGTGTGTTTGGTACGAAGGAAAATGTTTTTTATGAAAAATATTTTCCTGAAAAACAACTAGATTTTGAATTTATTTTCTCATGTTTGGTTGGTGAGTAGAAAATATTTTTCGAAAATAATTTTTAGTATTTGATTTATGAATAAAAAATATTTTTGAGAGACATTTTTTATTTTTACTAGAGTAGAAAATAATTTATGAAATTGAAGATATTTTTTAAAAACAATTTTTTTTTGGGGGGTGGGGGGCGGATAGGGGTAGGGGGGAAAAAATAAAAATTTAAAGTTGATAATATTTTTAAAAAATAAAATTAATTTTTTTTTGGGGTGGGGGTGGTTGGTTGGTAGGGGGTGGGAAGGTAGGAGTTTTAAAATAAAAATTTGAAGTTGAAAATATTTTAAAAAGCAAAATTAATTTTTTTATGGAGGGGGTGGAGCCTGACCGGTGGGGGTGGGGGTCAGGGATCAGGTGAAAAAAAATAATTTAAAATTGAAAGTATTTTTTTAAAATTGATGTTTTTCCCGATAAAAAAAGTAATTTGAAATTGGAGGAGAGTTTTGGAAAATATTTTCCTTAATTTTTGAAGGGAACTCATTTTCCTTAATTTTGAAGAAAATGAGTTGATTTGAAAATGTTTTCCAAAATTTTATCTCAACCAAACATTATAAAATTGAAAAACATTTTCTAAAAAATATTTTCCTTTCTACCAAACACACTCCTACTCTTATCTTTATTTCTTTCATTCATTTTCTTATTTTTTGATTATTTTTCACTATTCTTTTTTTTCATTCACATCAATCTCTCAGGACAATAATTAAGCATAACTAAAGATAAAAATTATTATTTTAATCAATTATTTGAAATATTAACTATTTAAAATCAGTTTTTTAAATAACTACAACTACAAAAACTTAACTAAAAGATGTAATTGTCAACAAAATAGGTAGTTGCAAAGTAGTATCTTTTAAAGTACTATCAATCACTTTCAAAAGTCATCTTTAAATGAATATTTTAATTGATGATTTTAAGATATAAACAAATTTTTTGGATAGTTGAATTTTATCAAGAGCAAATAAGTGGGTACAACAAAAGAAAAAATATACTCTAATATTGACTTCATGAATTGAGATTTGGAATAATTTTTTTTTTTTTTAAAATAATTTAAATTTGTAAGCATTTTTGTTTTCTTGATGAATATTATGTAAATCTTACCATTTACAAAGAGTTTGAATTTTTCAGGATTAATTGTCCTAAAGTCTTTTACTCTAGTCTTATGTGAAACTTCCATTTCCCATGATTTTATAGCATTTTGTACTGTTTCTTCAAGAGATCCTTCTGGCCAAACCTGATTTCAAAATTATAAAACCAAACAAAACAAATTGTATTTACATGAAATATGATAAATAATATATTACTACTTAAATTACATAAATACACATCTTATTATTTTCTTCATAATCTCTAAAATTTCTTATCATTTAAAAAAATTACAAAAATCTCCTCTTGAATATATCCATCTCCTCTCAGATACATCTCGTAAGCTACGTATCCACATGTTTCCTCATGTATTTGAGATCTTATAAGTTTACGAATTTTTGTAATTTGAGAAAGAATAGAGATAGAATTTAATAATTAGCTCTTAATACTACAAAATTTATATATTTTTTACTAAAATTATGTATTTAAAAACTACGTAAAAAAAAAAATTACCCCCTCCGATTCATCTTATTTCTCATGCTTCTTAAAAGTAGAAAGATCCAAGAGTTATTGTCATTTTAAAAAATCAAGATATAATTAATTATTAAATTTCATCTTTTATCCTTAATTAAAAAAAGTAAGGAGAGGGATTATAATATGATGAAAAATAAAACAAAAATAAATTGGGATCAATAAATAAGGATTATTTGACACAAGATGTAAAATAGTCTAATCACAATACTTAACAAAATTCAAAATAATAATAAAACATGTGAAAAATTATAGTAATTAAATAAATATTTATTTAACTTTTGAAATCTGAAAATTATCACGTAAATTAGAACGAAAGGAATACATATATACAAACCTTAGTCCTTCCTTGTTCAAAGAGTTTATTAACACTTTCATAACTTGGAGGATCACCATGTCTCCATTGGATGGTTCCTTCAGCAGCAGCTTGATCTTCATGCAAGAATAGCCTATACTTATCACTACCCATATTTCAACTACTTCTAAGTTTTTAATTAATACTTTTTCTCTCTATAAGTTTATAGATTTTGTGAATTCCACTTTGTGTGGCTATGCCTTTTTATAGATGAAAATGTAGATGGATGATTATCTTAACTAATTAATGTACATGAAAGCATTATTTAAGCTCACGTGGACAAGTTACTGTTTATAACGATGCAAGATTTGTGATGTTCACGTGGGGATATATATATTTTTAACATATACTATTAAATAGTATAGGGTTAAAAGATCATGCCCAAAGTTTTAAATTGTTATAATAATTTTGATCAGAATTCGAATATATTTCAGATTATCTTCCCATTAATGAAGTTTTCAGTACATGTTTGAAACTTTAAAAATATTTAAATAACTTATAATTAATAGGTGTGAAATGATAAAATTATTATTTTTATAATATGTCAAATTAGATCTAAACAAGTAAGATGGATGGTTGAATCATTGTACTAGTAAATAGGGGTAGGAAGTATATGACAAATAATTGAATGAGAAGTTCTTAAGCTTTGACCAAAAATTTTCAAACTTTAATAATTTATCTTTATATATGTGTGATCACAAAATTTAAAAATCTAATCTTCAAAGATTCTCAAAGTTTCCTTCAATTTTTAAGAGAAATTTCATTTCTTCATAGTACTTCAAAAAAAAAAAAAATTAAAGTAAAATGCATCTCCAATCATTACTCTTTTTAATACATTATACTTACGTGTCTTATCTATCAATATCAAATTAAATAATTGACAAATTTTGAAATATTTGTACTTACAAAAACATTTTAAATTATGGGCAAAATGAAAACTTTTAATCACTTATATCTTGATTTTATAAATTAATAAATTAAAATTATAGTATCTTTCAATATTTTTCAACGATTGAAAAATTATTTTGTGGTAGAATATAAAAATCTTTGACTACAAAAGAAATACAAAAATAAATTGGAATAATTTCAGAGACCCCCTTAGGTTTCACGCTATAACACTCTCCTTCCAAGTGGTTTATGATATTGCGTCTACCTCCCTTATTTTCATTTTATTTTAACCATTCTTTAAACCTATTTAAAATAAATATAAATTAGTTAAGATTTGACAATTTTTACCCTTATATATGCAAGTTTAAATCTAATTTTCAGCGCTTTATCTCTGTTCGTTGGATCATATTTCTTCTTCGCTCGTAGAAATGTTTAACTAGAACAAAATTTGATCGTTCTAATCAAATTTCTTTCTTGGAGGGTTCATTTTTATCTTCTATTTCAAGAAATTGTTGCCAAAAAATGATGTTTTATTGTGGAGGGGGAAATCTATGTGACTTAATAAAGGTGAAATGGAGATGAAGAGTTAATATTTGGTGAAAATGGTGGATCAGGTTGAATGAAAATCTTTGTTTGATAATAAAAACACGTATTATGTTGATTCATTTTTGAAGTATTTGTTAAATGAGTTATTTTTTATATAATTTATTAATATGAAAAAACTAAAATAAAAAAGAATAAAATTGTCAAATCTAAGTTAATTTATGTTTATTTTAAATTAGTTTAAAGAATGGTTACAAGCAAAAGAAAATAAGAAATGTAGACATAATATCGTAAATCACCAAGGAAGCGAATATTATAGATAGACACCTGGATTGGATTGGAGGTTTCTGAAATTAGGCCAAAGAGATTATTTGGTGATCCTTTATGGAGTAGGATTAAATGAAAATTAAATAGTATTTAATGATGGGGTCAAATAGTAGTAAGTTGGTGTTTGCACGTTTCACTTGTCATCAAACTTTTATTGCAACATTTAAGAAATCTTAAAATTGTCAATAATTACATAAAAGCAAAATGATACTTACCTAACATACATAAAAAAAAAAGGGGGGCTACATGATTAAATATAAAAGACTATAATATTTTTTTATTTTAAAATAAACTGACTTTTTTTTTCTTTTTTAAGTAAAAGGTAGAAAAAATGGTTAAAATATTTTTAAAAAGTAAAATCACATCGAAAAATCTCATTCTGACCAAACTCTCTAGCCAATTTTTTTTTTCCTTGTGCATTCATATGAATTATGATACGTTGAGAGTAAATAGAGAAACTTTCACATCTCTATCAACTCAGCATCAGCAAAAAAAACTTAACTTTTTTCCTATCTCGATTATGATCTAAAATAAATTATAGATATGTATATGTAGATACAAATTTATCGACACCTGCTTCTACTAGTCTATGATACAACAAGATTAAAGTAAATCTTGTAGATTGTTTTTCCTATACTTTTGGAGAAATCATCATAAAAAAACACATCAATAACATGACGAGAATTCTTTGCATTACATAAATAGACCTCCAGAACGAGATGCCACTATTGGGTCAATTCCATGGCGGCTTTCATCAACAAGAGCTAAAGTTAACATTTCTGTGCAGAATTGATCATCTGGTTTGAACCACAACGCCTGTTTAGCAAATGGAACGACAGACTCAATATCGATTTAATCAGACCAAATAGTGTATTTACACATTTTGAAATGGAAACACACCTTGTGATAGTATGTAATAGCTGATGTGTAATTATTCTGCACAATTGCAACAACAACATATCAAAGCCAAGTTTGTAACTTTGGACATCATATATAATTTCTCTTTTCTGAGATTTATTACCTGGAGATGATAAGTGTATGCAAGACCAGCGTAAGTACTTAGACTTCTTGTAGACAATGCAAGGGCTCTCTCATAATATGCGATTGCCTCGTTGTACCTCCTGAAAGAAAGTTTTGCTTAATATTATTACATACAACTAAAATGTTTACAAACTTACCTTCAAAGGTGAATCCGAGATTTAAATTGTTAGGTTTAGCCTTTAAAGTGCTTAACACTTAACTCATTCTACTTTTGAAGTTATGGGTTCAAAGGGTAATATACATTAAAAGTTTATTTATTGCATATATCTATCAATGTTCAGTGCCTCTGGGAAAATTTGATGTCCCTAATATTAATTCTCTAAAGAATGACCATTGGCCATATAATCAATAACCTAAGAACTAAAAAGTTCTCTCAAGCGATTCAAAGCATCTTCCGTGTATTAACTCCATTTCATGTAATTTTTCAAAGAAAAGAAAGTACTAATCACACAGCTAGTAAAGCTATTCAGCTTTCTCCGGCTGGTAAACTCATTAGCACATTAACCGAAAGAAATATGTGATAAATCTTCTTAACATTTAAAGAAATTTTTGAAATACGAACGTCATCGAAGAATACTACGATAGCAAAACCTGAGGACATGTAACCATGTTATCTATGTTATTTTTTTGGATCTAATGAATAGAAGGAAAACAAATGGCCACCAAACTACAACTTGAACGTCACAAAACTAATATTAGCATAAGTCACTTACTTTAATTTTCTGAGTGCATGAGCAAGATTGATAACTGTTGATTCCCACATCTCACTTAAGGAAGATGGAATGTGAGACAACGTTTTCTCAAACCACCGCACTGCTTTCTTATACCTGAAAAAGTTAGAAGAGAAAAACAAATAAAGTTTTGGTAAAACAGATAAGTATATAACAAGAGAAAGATCAATAGAATTTTCGTACAAAGGGGCAAGATACTCAAGTATAGTAGGTTTAACAAGACTTCAGAACAATATACCCATAATTTTCAAAATGTTAACTGGTTGAGATTAACACATAAAATACATGTTTTATCACTTCTAGAGGATAAATGAGAGAAATGTTACACAACTAAATCATAAATGTCGCAAATTCACAAGAGTAGAGACCCTTACTCCTTCATATGATAAGCAACAACTCCAAGTTCATTATATACAAGTGGATCTGAGGGGCATATTGACTTTGCCTGCATAAAAAACTAAAGGGGAACATTATCAGCGCTATTATTCGGGGAACTCCAGACAATATCAATAGACTTCAGGGAGAACAACCAGCATGAACACGCATACTTGTGCAGACTCAGACAAGAGAATATTTTTTCTCACAACCTAAGCATAACCAAAAGTTGAACATAGGAAACCACAGACAATGTAAAATCACCTGCTCAGCCAGTTTAAAGCTGTGAGTACGCATATATTCCATTCCAATGTACAAAGTAGGCAAATGGTACCTGGAAAAAACAAAATTAAGGATTCAACCTGTCAAGGAAAATATACACCCTTATAAGTTATAAGAGGGACTGCAAGATAGGAAGTTACTCTAGTGGGCCAAAGTACAAAACTTATCTCCATAACAAAAATCTGCCTTTCTTTTGTGTTTGTTCCTTCTTTTAGTTGAGTTGAGTTCAATTCATTTAAGAACTCAATCCTTGTTGATTATTTGAGTCCCATTTCATATTTTGAGACTTTGTAATTGGTTGGTATTATGTTTTGGAACCTATTGATATAATTCAGGTTGAGACCCGCAGGGATCGGGGTGGTATCAGACAAATTTTGCAGCTTGCCAGTGACTGAAATCTGGTGACCAGATCTGGTGCGAGCCATGATTGCGAAGGGGTACGGTGATCACCATGAAGATTTGACCAGTCAAGGGGACATTTATTCTCTATGATCGCATAACTGTGGAATCCGGATGTAACAAATGTCGACCCTCCGCAATTGCGACATAACTCCGCAATCAAGAAGGCTTAATAGGAGAGTTGAGTTTAGTCAGCTACTCCTTGTGGTCACATGGATTTAGCCGGCACAACAAAGGTTGTTTTTTGGCCTAGAAGTCTTATTGCATAGGATGGTTCAGTGTAGCAACTGAGGGTTGTGAAGACCCATATATTGGTCTATTAGTCCTATCTGCATAGGTCCCACTATTCGTTCTAGTGATCCTATTCAAGAGGGTTCAGTGCAGATGTGCTTCATTTCGTGCTTGGTGACTTGATATTTTATAACTGCTATGGTTATGATATAATGTGCAATACCTTGTTTGCAACATGAATGCTATTTTTGAAGATTTATTCCACGGGGTAAGACGAAGGAGCAGATCGATGATATTATTAGGCCCTTGTGGGCTGTGGCTCACCAAATCACTTACAGCAGTGTTCTAGATTTTCCTGAAGTGAGCCCACCATAGCTTGTCTGACATCCTACACTGCCATGTGGCTTGTAATAATTCTTATCTAGAGGACTAGTCAACCAGTAGTTTTAGGGGCATTTTTAGGCCAAAAATAACGTTGAGGGCATTGTTGGTCCAGTAGGGGGGAGGAGGGTATGTTTTAGCCAAATTCAATAGGTTAAGAGGAATTTTTAGCCGTTTTTCGTTCAACTTAGTATGGATGAAAGAATTAGCACAAATAAAAGTTCAAGTCTATCAGAAAATTTGAAAATACTAGGTCTGTCACAGCTAGAAGACAAAATTATCAAGCAAAAATAGGATTTACCCAGGAAATAATCTAGCAGCAGTGCGGTAAGCTGACATTGCCTGGTCACCTTCTTCTTGAGCTGCATAAGCATTTCCATATCCTATCCAAGCTGAAGCAAACGTTCCATCTAAGCTTGTTGCCTTACTGCCAAATATAAAAAATCAGAATACAAAATAAGACCCTCAACAACTGAATGCGGATGAATTATTCGTAAGCTACATTAGAATATCCAAAGAACCAGAAATATGTGATAGCACTTAGCTCTCAAAGCTTAAGCACTTACACGATTGCTAAGATTTTATCCATTTTATCAGGTAAAAGTGAATTGATAAGAATAATTCATTCAGGTAATCATATCATTTAATATCTTCAATGGAAGGACCAGTCTTAACTCCAGTGACGGAGCAGTAAAGTAGAAATACACTACCCAAAGGATACATTTTATCTGACATGGGAAATCAGAGATCACAAAAATCGTAGAAGAATTTCATATGATCCAGTCACACTTTTGATAGAAATTTACTTTTAATATCACTATCAACCACTCAGATTCTTACATAGACTTCTTTTTCGACAAGGTAATATGCTACTAAAGAAAATGGAAAACTACCAAGATGGTACAGGATACAAAAGACTAGAACTATAGTCACATGTACCTGTAGTGTTGCATAAGACAAAGAGGGCAGAAAAACAAATTCCATATTCCGAACCTTGAAGAGAATGTTTGGCCAGAAGTTTTATTGTGAAACAAAGAAGTTCCACAAGAGAGAAAGATGGGTAGAACTACAAACCCTCTTCTTCATGACATGATGACATAGATATTTTTACCTAAAATAGCGGCGTGCTTGGTCATACTTCTTGATACAATAGTAGTAGCAACCAACTGCAAACCATGACAGAGCCCTGAATAAACAACATGGTCTAGTGAGGCAATCATATAATAGTAGTTTTCACCACAGATAATGGACATAGAAAAGGAATAAAACACATCATCAATCCAAACAAATTGAAGACCATCTCTCCAAGTCCACCCTAATTTGTCTAGAGTCTATATTTTTTAAAATGATGCAAAACATAAATTCAATGCCACACTGCATACATTTAAGACTTTGAATTGTTATCTACTAAACTGACACCTACCTATGGAGATTCCTCTCTGCTAGTTATCTACTCAACTGACAACGGTACTTTTGCCTGAGGAAGAGAGTAGTATCCCGTGGAATATAGACCTATACGCAAGCTGACTCAAAAACCACCTTCTAGAAAAGAGACCGAAAAAATGGTTGACATGAAAGTCAAAACTTGAATCCATTTTTCAATTCACAGCATGCTTAATTTTGAATAGTTTGCTAATCTTTCAAATTATTTTTCCTAGATTTTCTCTTGATTCCACAAATTGACTTGTTAATAATGGCATACTGGAAAATAGATGATCTTAATTTGGTATACCTTTTGCTGTAAATGAAACAATATATGCAGTTATTATCATTTTAAAGATTTGCATTAGTCCTTATACAACTATCGTCTATCTCTGGCAAAGTTAGCACCAAGTTATTGTAAAATCCACTCTTTAATGGGAAGTAAATCTATCTCATCAATGCTTAAGCTGAAGATACTTTTCAAAATGTAAATCATTCGGCTAAAGTATTAGCACTTAATTGGTGTATTTTTCTAGGCAAAGTCGTAATAAAGAAAGAGTGCTCCCTATGAAAAGGCTGGGTTTAGCTGTTTCCACATCTACTGGAATAGATACTAAAGTTGGGGGTGAGTAGTAGAATAGGCAAGTTTTTGAACCAGGGTATATCATGCTGTCATTATTTGGTTTTCCTTTTTCTATTCCTAAACTATGTTATCTTTTTTCTTTTACCATTCTTTTGAATAATATTGTTTAATATGTTACATGAAAAGAACAAGTGATATTAGATTGGTTATGAACTTAGAAATTATCACTTGATTGACATATCAGAATAGCAAAATTTGTTTGAAACCCCAACCCGATTCCCCACCCTCTCTTGTAGTCTTGTTTGTTGTCATGTCTATCGAAATGAACGATCAAGGTAACATATAGGTTAAATGTCAACAAGAAAAGAGATTTTTGCATGAATAATCACTCTTAACTCTATTGACCTTGAAAAGAACTCAACTCCCAGCAAAAGCTATGAGTAGAATCACATTTTTCTTGATTAATAAGAATTTTTCATACTTTAGGTTTATTCAGAAAAGAAAATCTTCATGCAATAGTTATGCCTTGTGAACGAATATGCAGCAATATATTTTTCAAAACTCAAGCCCTGCCCACTCACTTTTGAGGATAATCCTTCACTAAATTGCAAGCCATAAGATACAGCTCATTGGAATGTCCCAACTCCATTGCTGCTGCTAAGTGCACCAGGGTACACTTGAGGTGGAACGGATCCTTCTCAAGCAATCTGTATTTTATCATGTACCAAAGTATAAGAGGAAAAGAAAACAGTTGCCAAATTTCATGTAGTGATGTAAAGTAGGTACCAAAATACATGTGCTCAGTATACAATAAGATCAAGCAAAAGCATAAAAAGACATAATTTCCTTTCTGGTGGGTTACCAACTTACTCAGATGTTAGTTCAAAGCATTTCTGATATTCACCGCATTGATGATAGTACTCAGCTTTGCAGGCCAAAAGATCAGTGTTGGATTTAAGCGTACACAAAACAGATTTGTCCGAAAGCTTTGTATTAGGTCCACTCTGTTCCAGCTCTTTAAATTTAGCTTCCACCACATTTTCTTTATCATACTGAGAAGCACGAGAAAAGGAAAAAATTATTCCATTGAGGAGTAAATGGATACGCAAAACATAAAACTAAACTTTTACTACACAAATAATAGAACACTTCAACATTTCTGTAAAAATTCAAGTACAGCTTCTGTCTATTTATCAATATAAAGTACCAAATTCAATATTCTATGTTTCAACTGAGTGAAACTTAAAAGTTAAGTGTTTATGATCCATAAAGAAGATCATATGGAATACAATGTAGTCTTATAAGAAGTGATTACCTTCTTTATCAAACAAGAATAGAATGAAGAGAGCCACCCATCTTCTGGACCAAACTGCAAACATGAGAGCAGGGTTCTCTCTGAAATTCACTAGCAACTGGATTGGTCAATTTCTCATAATAATTCCTTTAACAAAGTTAACATAAACACAATAATACTATCATCTAAAAAATTGGCAGTTTTCAATAATAGTGTCAACAATAAATAGCATTAAAAAAAGGTAAAAGCAGAAAAAATGCCAAAATTTAACAAGATTTTAAGTGCAAAACACAATTAAAGGGCAGGCCTTAGTAAATAAAGGTGCAAAAGGAAACAAATGAAAATTATAAATGCGATCTGAAAAAATTAACTATAGCATGAGTAATACTTATAGGACAAAGGAATTTGAGAAGCTACAGTTAAGTGCATATTTAACATTTCGATTGTTCCGAAAACTATTTAAAATTTCTGATTCTAATGCTAAGAGGGGGTTTGGTTTTCTAATTTTGGCTCAGTGGCTACTTCCCTGCTAAATTTCCAACTTTATATTTTTAATGACTCACATATTTATGTAACATTTCTTTATCAATTTATATACCACTTTGCCAGGGAGGTTTACGAGTATTCTCCAGTTATATATGTTGTTTAGTTCTACTCCCTACAAGACCGAGCTTATAGGTGGTGAAGAGGATCCCTTAGTCTTGGGGCCTACATAGATACTGCCTAAGCAACACAAGCAGCCAACTG
The DNA here is from genome assembly GCA_022817965.1 of Solanum lycopersicoides. NCBI lineage: Eukaryota > Viridiplantae > Streptophyta > Magnoliopsida > Solanales > Solanaceae > Solanum > Solanum lycopersicoides. The sequence continues at coordinate 6,662,403 of CM040629.1, forward strand.
CCCCTGCACAGCTTCAGAGTTTGAGCACATTACGGGCCTTTAACAGCACTGAACAGCTATAGAATGTTTGGTTAAAAGAAAGAGAATGTTCATTACTTATAAAAACACACAACAAGGACTTTTAGAGTACAATAAACACGGTCTCCAAAAGTACTTGCATTGTTTTAAGACAGTTTGATTCTATAAATTAGCTTGTACTATTTCATAGTTCCAAGAAGATCCACTTTGAACAGCAAAGGTTCTCACCTTCATCACAAGTGAGCATGTGATTCTCTATCAGACATTCCAATGCCTGAAAATGAGCATAGATAAATTTCATAAGATTGTCATGGAATTGAAAGCATGAAGGACCTATGATGCTTCTACGATAAGGAAAAACATGAATATAAGATAACCAAGTATCTTCCAGAGTTTTACCATATAAATCTGGCCTCTAATACAGTAATTGACAAGATTAATTCCTTAGCCATAACAAAGGAGGAGAATAAACCAAGAGACATACTAACCAACCCCTAGATAAAGACTTCCATCAATTACAGAAGAATGACTAGAATACCAAAACTTACATACCTCATAACACAAAGGATCAGCCTTGATAGCAGCTTTATACCTAAGAAAGTGTAACGGAGTTATAACAAGTCAGCTCCTTCCGATAATAATATTTAACTGCTAGATCAATATTAAGAAGTAAGGAAAGACAGCTCAGCACATGATGGAACTGTAATTCCTTAACACCAGATTCAATGATATCTCTTGCAATACAGAGACTGAATACATCTCTTTATCAGATAGGATCTTCAAGATTCATTTTCTAACCTAATTTTATGCACAAGAAAGCAAGGAATGAGAGGTAAGAAGATGAGATCACTGATGATCACAGATGCTGAACACAAGAAAAAAGAAGAGGATAATTTGTTCCTACAGTTATATTAAGGGGAACCAATAATTTCTTCATTGTATTAACAAACAACAAATGAAGGAGCCAACGTGAGGGAAAGGATGGGGTCTGTAAACAAAAGGTTCATCCGTATGATAGGCTACAGTCAAAAGTTAATTACTTCGATACCAATTATTAAAATAATTAGCTCTTTCTGAATGTTATTATTCTTTTGAGTTTAAGAAACTACCAGAAATCAGATGTAAGGAATTTAAATACTCTAACTCACTTTTATCACTTTTTTGAGAAGAAAAAAGATGAGATAGAAGTGGTTTAGAGTATTTACCACTTTTATCTCAAGGAACCCAAATAACACTGTTAAACTTCTTCATTCCTTGCTTATTTGATTTTGCTTAGACGTACTATGTTCGAATTAAATGTGGAAAGTCATTTTGCCTCACTTCCTATACTTCCTATCATTTCTTCTCCCTCATAACTAATCTGAAAACATGATTACCAGCCAAACAGAAAACTATAGCACCGAGCAATCTCTCCCGTGTCCCACAAGAAATTCAGACCAAATCTACAACAACATACCTAGTGAAATCACAAAAGTGGGATCTAGGGAGGGTAGAGTGTATGTAGACCTTACCCCTACCTCATGGAGGTAGAGAGGTTGTTAAGACCAAATCTGTAATCCAAATTATGTCTATGAACATCAGTGTCTTATATCCAAACTATCACTAACCATAGTCGAGCCTGTGCACGATTCTCCAACGCTTCATATGCCTTGCCCCTCAAAAAGCAGATTGCTGATAAAATCTGTCAAAGATTTACATAGAGCATTTTGAATCTGTGGAAAAGTCGTGACTCATAACAGATTCTCCCGGAAATCCCCACTAGGTAAGGGATAATGGAAAAACTTACATTTATTTCACGATCTTCACCATCCTTGTCCAAGTACATGCTGTTGCACTCTCTTGTATCAGTAATATTACCATGTTCATCCACTTTAGCATCACCCAGCATTAGAAGACATTGATCCCACTCCTTCAGTTCTTCCTAAAAATACAGAAATTATACAAGGGAATTTAAGCAAACTATTTTAGAACATAATAGTATCCAATTTGTTAAGCCTAATGTTTAGTCTGGTTAATTACTTGTATGTTAGTGTAGGAGTAAGTGCAAGATTATGATGACCTGTTCTTGAGATCACATATATAGAAGAAGAAAATATGGATCCAACTAGCACTTATAGTTAATCCCAATTATTTAGGGATTGAGGCTTCGTTGATTGATTCATTCATAATAAGACCCTAGTTTAAGGGACAGATACTACAGATTAAAACCTAACCATAATCATACTTAGGGGTGTGACATGTTGATAACTGAAAGTGGAAAGACGGCAACCTACATTCAAATGGTAGCACCTTGCCCAAGTAGGCAGCCATGTTATCAATGGCAAAAAGTGAAAAGAAGCACAAATGTCTGACTTTAAGCACTACACGCAAATAAAGCATGGGATTCTAATTAACAAAAAATTTCAGAATTTGTAGTAGTTCAAGAATAATAACTATAAACACAAATAACAATTATATAAATCATTTTCAAAATTACAATTAGGTGAAATATTTATTGTTTAGCCCTCTCTTTAAGACAATTGGATTCTGAGACACACGCCTAACACCTTTGTGTTTGCACTGAAGCACCGCCCAAGCAAGGTGAAGCACTAAACCTGTTTGCAAGTAGTTTCATGGCTAATGAATGCGTCAAGCAGGCATTCAATGACAGTAGAAGATTAGTGGGACTTGTCAGGCTGGAAATACTATCACGTACTATGTTGTTGAGTTAAATCTTTTAGTGTTCTGCAGTGTTGCAACTGTAACACTTCAAGTTAGGGAAGACAAACAAAGAAGAATAGAACCAGAATCTTATCCACTTGTTCAGTTTATCTTTTTTATTAGAATTGCTACTTTTCTTTATATTCTCATTGAATGAAAGCAATTTTACCGAGTTTCAAGAGCGTGGTAGCTCAATCCTCGATAAAGTGGCGAAGCTGTGAACTAATGGATTAGGTGAAAAGGGGAGGTGGGGATCAACTCTAACTAGTGTATGCTTTCTAGTGTAGATTTTTTATTCAAGTGTAGATCTTCACTCTCAACTTTCAGCATATTAGGAAAAAGACTGGTTTGATTCCACGGTGTGCTTCTTTGATCTCCTCAATCAACATTTGGTGCACAGAAAGTAGAAAGAGGTTTGAGGTTGTAGTATAGATAGGGGGTGAAAGTCTAAAACATTACTTGGGATGGGAAAAAGTAGTTATGCAAAAAAAAAAAAAAAGGGTTTTATCAAGCCTTCACATTTTCGAGCAAATATATAATCGAATCATCTTAAATATATTAACAAGCATCTGGCAAATGATGTCAACCCCTGAAATTTAACACCTGAATCAAGTTCCAAGCATCTAGAAACATATGAAGTTTTACATAATAGGGTCTCCAACGCACTGCTCGATAACAGCTTAAGATACACTGCTTTGTGTAGTGTTTGTGTCCCATTTACTAGTGATAACTAAAGCACAACCATACTAGAGGCGAACCTACTTTGCTGAATCACTACTTCTAATGTTAAAGAACAACAACTAGCATGTATAATTCAATTTAACAGCTAAGGAGCACCACTAAACATGTTGAAACCCCAATAACACCATATAAACAAGTACCACAAAAACAGTTCTTTGGGTAGTTTCTGCCCCATTTTGCTACTAGAGCCTAAACCTACTTTTGTTAATCACCACTTAACATAAAATTACAATGCATAAGTAGCCTTTTTACTCAATTAACACATAAACATGAAGATCCCATATAACCTTATTCATAGAAGTACAAAAAGACACAATCTTGGAACAAAATGGAGGCAATTAGACCTAGACATAAACCGAAATTAGCTTGGAACAAATAAACAATCAACTATTCAATTATTTGTAAAGTAAAAGGGCATACAAGGCACTTGGCGGCGAGGTAGCGGAAGCGGAGGTCACGAAGGACGATTTGAGAAGCATTCAGAAGGTGAAAAGCACGGCGATAGTGTCGACCAAGATACAAAGCTTGTGCTTGCATGTATATATCAGCTGGGTCAGAAGTAATTGCAGCTACTTTATCAGCAAAGAATATGGCTGATGAATACAAATGTTTACTCACACAATCCCTCACCACACCTCTTAGCCTCTCAATTTCTTCTTCCCTCATTGTTTGTATACAAATTTCTCTTCGATTGTTCAACTTTGAATTCAAAATTGAGAGTTTTGGGGAAGAATTTGGGGGTGAAGAGTAGAGCGGGAGGTTATTGTTTGTGAAAAAATGGAGGCGGGTTTTTGACTGGTTTTTGAAAAACCAAGGCAAATTGTGTCAACCTAGTTAATATTAGTTAGTTCCATCATTTTATTAGTCGTTATTTTATCGGTTAATCTAAGGTATAAATGAAGCAAACTAATGTTAGTATCTATTTTTATATATTGATTAGCTAATCGAACTTATGAAATATTCGTTAGATCGATATAAATTTAATATTTCGTTAGTTGTTTGATCGGCTAATCAATAAGCTATAATTGGAGCAAATTAATGTACTTATCTATTTTTATGTTATGTTCATTCTCGTAAAAAAGTTGTACCAATTAGAATTTTCGCATAGACAAAGAGATTATTCATGTTTATATCTTGTCAAGACTCGATTTCTCGAGTCACTATACCCCACTAGTAGATAAGTCAACCTGTAACTCAAAACGTCAAGTAATAAACGTTAGACAGAACTAGCAAAAAGAATAATCTAAATAAGGACAACAAGGCGGAAACAATCAAAATAAGTATATACATAAATTCCTTCCAGGACATGGAAGTCACTAGTAGCACAGAGCTATCTAATAAAGAGTACAAATCGCAAAAGTGTACCACAACAAAGCGTGTCTCAAATGCAACAAGACTAGCTTAACAAATAATTAGAAGACAAGACAAACCTAAAACGCCAAGAGCTCAGCTCACCCTCATTATCGAGTCACAACTACAAAAGAAGGCGGGAACTAATCACCATTGATAACTGGTATTGAGACTTGCATCACGAAATAGATGCGAGCATAAGTATCAAAATAACATATACTCAATATAAAGCTCAACTAAATCTGAATTCGTATAAACGAGTTTCACAATAACAAAAATAAAACATTTAATATTCACTAACAAAATTGACTCGATACCCAAACTAGAACCCTTGTGTGCTCATAATAGAAGATTGTGATTGGTTCCATTTGAACAATTTAGGAATACGAAAATGGAGAAAGTGAAAAAGGTATCATCTTTCAGTCTCTCTTCTCTACTTCGCCAGCAAAAAGATGCTAAAATCGCCCTTCAACTCTTCCTTAATCCTAATCCCAGCCATGGAAGCAACAAAACTACTAAACCCTTTCGTTATTCTCCACTCTGTTATGATCTCATCATCTGCAAGCTCGGCAGAGCTAAACTCTTTCAAGAAATGGAAAAAATCATCGATAAATTAAGGCAGGACACTCGAGTTTCTCTCAACGAAGTTGTTTTCTGCAATGTTATTTCTTTCTATGGAAGAGCACATTTACCTGATAAGGCTCTTCATATGTATAATGAAATACCCTCTTTTCGCTGCTATAGAAGTATAAAATCTGTTAATAGCTTGTTGAATGCACTTTTATCTTGTAAAGAATACAGCAAGATTGGTGAAATGTTAAACAACTTTGAAAATTACGCAACCCCAGATGTTTGTACGTTTAATATATTGATGAATGCGAGTTGTTTGTGTGGTGATTTGGTTAGTGCACGGGAGGTGTTTGATGAAATGCGTAAGAGAGGAATTCAGCCAAATGTGGTGAGTTTTGGGACGTTGATTAATGGGCTTTGTGTGAATCGAGAGTTAGACGAGGCTTTTAGGATGAAAAAGATTATGGAGAGAGATTTTAAGTTGAAGCCTAATGCTTTCGTGTGTGTTGCGTTGATTAAAGGACTTTGTAAGGTTGATGATTTGGATGCGGCAGTTAAGATGAAGGAGGAGATGTTGAGAAAGAAAGTGGAAATGGATTCAGCTGTGTATTCTACTTTGATTAGTGCGTATTTTAGGGTTGGTCGAAGGGATGAAGTTAATGGTTTGTTGACGGAGATGGAAATGAATGGATGCAAATGTGATACGGTTACTTTCAATGCATTAATGCATGGTTATTGTCAGGAGAAAGACTTTGATTCTGCATTTAAGGTTCTGGATGAGATGGAAGGGAAGGGGTGTAAACCTGATGTAATTAGTTGCAATGTGATAATACGGGGCCTTTGTGATGACGGGAAATTAAGAGAAGCTAGTGAACTCTTGGATGATATGCCAAGACGAAGGTGTAAACCCGATGTGGTTAGTTATAGGATATATCTTGACGGGCTCTGTAAAGCGAAACAGTTTAAGGAAGCTGCAGTTATTTTACATGAGATGGTTTTCAAAGGATATATTCCTCGTGATACAAGTTTGTGTAAGTTATTCGATGGGCTAGTTCAAGAAGGAGATAGAGAATCATTACTGAGAGCTCTGGATAACATGGCCTCTGTAAATTGCATTAGTAAAGAAGTATGGGAAATGGTCATTTCCATGATGTGCCAACAAGATAACTTGTCTAGTGCATCTGCTCTTGTAGGAATGCTAACGAACGATGGAGTAAACAAATTCTCCTGTAACGGTTAAACACACCTTCAAGATGTGCTCACATACTTAACTCCGAAGCTCATTGGTCAGTCTGGTTCAAATCACGGTTTTCTTGCAGAAAATATCCTCGACAAGACTTCAAATGCGCGGATTTGTTGATCTACGAGGACACCCCTAAGGTACTCATGGTCCAAACATCTTTGACTTATAACAATGCTTAAGCTTACTTTTTTCGCTCATAAACATGTTGTCTGCCTTCCTTCTCTCCATAAATTTGTACCATGTCTGTAAGGTATTTTTAGAATGTACTCTCACCGGTTGCGGAACTTGTTTCTATATTTTTAGCCCATATCTCGATAGAGAAGGCTGTAATAATCTCTGTTAAATAAGCTTTTCTGGTCTCTATCCGTCTTAACCATGTTGCCCTATGCAATCTAAAGTTCATTATTTGTGATCTGTTACCAACTGTGGTATACATTACTGTCCCCTTTGTGCTGTTTTTGCACTGGGAGGATAAGAAAACTTGGTCCAGATGTTCAGAGGCGGAGCTATGATTTTCAATAAGGGGGTTCAAAATCTGTAGAAGTAGACATATCAAGAAGCCGAAGGGGGTTCGACATCTACTATATATACATATAAAATTATTTTAACCATGTATAAATAATATAATTTTCCGTCGAAGGGTGTTGAGATGAACCCCTTCGTACAAGGTGGCTCCGCCCCTGCAGATGTTCTAGATTAAGGTTCGTGTAAACTTTTACGTTTTGATTCAATTTGTAGGCGAATTACTCAAGAGTATAAATCAGTAATGCCAAATGTTGTGAAAGTTATAACTCTGATTCTTGTGAAGCAAAAATGCAATGAGATGGGAACAGAGTGATTTCAATTGATTACACTCTTTATTTTTTTAAACGCTTTTCTTTTGGCCGAGGGTTTGTCGGAAACAACCTCTCTACCTCATACAATATAGTATAGGAATAAAGTATGAGTACACTCTACCCATATCCCACTTATTAATGCCAAATTTACACTGTGCATGTATAAGTATGTCATTGACTTTCTTTAGTTATTATAACTCGACCTTTGCCTACTTCTGTCCCTTTTCATTTGTCTTCTCTTCCACATTGTACTGCTCAAACAACTTAGTTTTTCTCTATAAGTTTGACCAAACACCTCAACGACAACAACATATTCAGTGAAATTCTGCTAAGTAGGATGTAGAGAGGATAAATGTATGTAGACCTTATAAGTATCTCGTGAAAGCAGAGAGACTGTTTCCTAAAGACACTCGGCTCAAGTGTATATCAAACCTAAGAAAATAATGAGAAAAGTACCGTTAATAAGAGAAGCAGTGTAGAGTCTTGACTAAACAAGATAGAATAAGTAGATTTGAAATGAGAACAGTATTTTAAGTATTGATGTGTAAGTTGAAGATCTAAATTAGGTAAATTTCTACTTCTTCTTGATGAATGTACTGTGTTTGTAATCAGTCAGAGTCAATCTCTGTCAAATTAAAGCAGCATGAACTCAAATTCTTTTAGCCTCTAATAGTGGAAAAAATAAAGTTTATTATCACTAAAAAGCCAAAAATGAAGCACGATGTTTGCGTGCAACTCTAGATAATGTGACATTTGTAATTTTCTACTATATAGTATTAATTGAATCTTTACATGTTCTTTGTAGTGGATCTGCAATAATCACATCACTAATCCTCGCGGAAAACTTTCCTTAGTCCAAAGTAAAGTAAGCGAGCTAGTCATACGAGCCAGAAAGCTATTCAGCTTGTTGTAGTAGTTACAGTAAACACAACCTAGATATCCTATAGAGATGCAAATTCATGAATAATAGATGAAAAATGGAAAATCTTTATTTCTCGGTTCGGGCATGAACTTGAAAATGCCGATATTTGCCCTTGCGAACCAACACATGTTATTAAATAGGTTGTCACGGACAGAGGCGGAGCTAGGTGAGGGTTCATGGGTACAGACAAACCCAATAACTTTTCCGTAGACCGTATATTTGTACTAGAAAATTAATTTAATATATGTATATCAATTTGTGAACCCCTAGCAAAATTCATTGAAGAAAATTTAGACCCCCCAAAACTCTTTATCCTGGCTTCGCCTTTGGTCACTCGCATATGCCCACAAAAACTCTCGACCAAAAAACGGTCGGATGCATATGTCACCCAAAATCTATAGAATATAATACACACAAAAAAAAAAAATCATATTTCCCATTTCAGACTTCGTTTGAACTTGAAAATGCCGACGTTTAAAAAAATCAAAGAAGATCAAAAGCCGGCAGCTTAGTTCATCCATACCTACCCAAGTTCCACGAGGCATTATTTCCAACTTAGGCATATGAAAAACAATAAAAATTCATTTTAATCATGTCAACTAACTTTGACATGACTTATACTATATTCTTCCCATTCTATAAATTCCTCATACTTTCATTCATTCAACAAAGTGTCCATTTTCCTCCCAATTCCTCTCATTGTATTACTAAATGGCTCGTCGCGATATGATAATTTTCGTTACTTTAATTATCCTTCTGGTCTATTATCCACCGAGTTTTGAAGCAAGAAGGTTGTTGAATAAAAGAACCGTCGTCCCGTCTTCTTCCCCAAGTAAAAAAGGTCATGACAAGGTTGTTCATGCAGGGCAACAACATGAGTTTGGTGGTGTTAATGTTGATCAATCAGTTCCAAGCCCTGGGATTGGCAATTAGCATTATATATATATATATATATATATATATATATATATATATATATATATATATATATATATATATATATATATATATATATATATATCCCACAATTTTGAAATCATATCCTTATTCTTTGATATAGATTCATTGAAATAATGTTATAGTTTATCAATGTATAGAAAGTTACATAAGGTTTTTAGTCTAACTTGCCATATTTTGGGGGTTTCATTAAAAGATTTAAGTTAAAGTTATATATAATGACATTGTTAAAACTTTGATTTGTTAGTATAGTTTAGTTTATTATAGCCGGTGTGTTAATTTATTATTAGTATTTTGATCAAGTTGCCCCAATTAATTGGTGTATATAATACAAGTTTATATGTAATTTTTTTATTAAAAAAAATTCTGAATTCACTCTTCCTTGTTATTGGTCTGAAAATAAAGAAGAGCAACTTAATTGTATACACATTTGTTTTCCATTGACACATTAAATTGAAGGGCAAACAATAGAAATCACATACTTTTAAAGTAAAATTATTATTTGTCCCTTATAAGTTTATAATTTTAAAAATCCCTCAAACTGATACAATAATATAAGCGTTGATACATTAATCTGATGCGCAAGATACATAAATCGTTAAGTAAGATACATTACATTTTATACATGATACACTAATCTGATGTACATTTTATACATGATCCACTAATCTGATGCGCGAGATACATTAATCTGATGTGCAAAAATGAAGATTTTGGAGATTTATAAAACTAATAGGGGATAATGTTAATAAGAGAACTTAAATGTGAGATTTCTGTCATTTTTTCAAATTTAAACCAACTCAATTGTTGTATTCACTTCAACTAGAGCGTGAACACTTCTAAATGGGAGCCCAACATACGTGAACAATAAAATGGGATGGACCTCTGATACCATTTCTAGAAATGACACGTGAGCCTAACTCAACCCCAAAAGCTAACTCATGAGGGGAGGTTTGTCCAAATTCACATAAGAAGACCAAATTCCCATCTCTGTACCGATGTGAGACTTCTTAACAATTTCAATTCATATTTATAAATCAGCTCAACTATTATATATTTATGAGCTGGATTACTTATATTTTAATGGAGCATTTGAGTTTCAGTGTATTTTTAACACAAAAGAATAAATATTTATATCTATATAAGGATCTAGAGGATTGTCAAATTATTCATCCGACGGTATTAAAAAAATAAAAAGTCATTATATCTGAGTTGAGTGTTCAGTTAATTTAGTACCTAACTAATCCAGATGTTAGAAATTAAGGTGAATATTGAATTGATTAAGGCTGAATCAACAGTACTGAGATTTTGTCCATTTCCTTTAAAAGAATGTCAACTAGCACTCTCATCATATAATTGACTAGTCATATACTTTTTTGTAGTTTCTTGGCCTTTAATTTTTGTTATTATATCAATATTTTTTATATTTTAATTATCGTATTATTCTAAAGAGATTCAATTCAATTATTGTTATTGTTCTGCTACTATTTCCTGTTTTTGTTACTATTTTTTATTTTTTCTACTTAGGTGCGGAAGCAACAGATACTTAGGGGTTCGACGGAAAATATTACTATTTATACCTGGTTAAAATTATTTTTTAGTATGTATAATAGATGTCGAACCCCCTTCTACTAGTTCGTGTGTTTACTTTACAGATTTTGAACCTCTTATTAGAAATTCTGGCTCCATCGCTGTTGTATGTTACTTCTTTTTTCTAGACTGGTTTCTCTTGAACCGATGATCTCTATATCGGAAATAACATTCATACATCTTAGTTATTTATAAAGTCTACATACACTTTATCTTCCTTATACTCGACTTTATCAAATTACGTTAGATATGTTGTTATCGTGTATTAGTGGAAGGAAATTCAGTAAAGTCACATCCATCAAAAAAAGGCCTAAACTGCACTTGGACGTTGCGTGCACACTAAAAGTCACTGCAGATGTATATTTCCTGGACCCTCTCTCTACTATCAATTATGAAAGGCGAAACTATAATTTTAATTTTATAGATCCGGAATTTTATAAAGATGATTTCAAATGTTATTAATTGGATTCTAAACTTAATATATACACACATTTAATAAACTTCTTCATACATATATTACTATTTGAATAAAAAAAACATTACTGAATTCAGCTGATTTCGTACCTGAACTTCTAGCTCCGCCCCTAATCACAAAGTTAAGTGAATGTAGTGCCAAAAACTACAAAAGCCGGCTGCTTAGTACATTCATACCTACCCAACTAATTACACAAGTCATTTCCATATATAAACACAAATTACAAGTACAAATATAAGTAAAACAATATAATTAATATAGAAAAAATCCCTCTCCATTAACCTTCAATTTTACACTAATTTTCCTCCCAAATAATGTCTCATTGCAACATAATAATTATTTCCCTTATTCTACTAATAATAATTTCTTATGCTCCTACTTTTGAAGCAAGAACAAAGTTGTTAAAGAATATGGAGGAGAAGAACATTGTTCCTTCTCATGATGTTAGTATACTCATGAATTCCCTTCAAAAAGGCGATGTTCCGCCTTCTTCTCCTAGTGATAAAGGCCACGCGGAGCTTGTTAACTTCAAGCATTTTAATGTTGATCACAATATGGAGTCGGTTCCTAGCCCTGGTATTGGCAATTGACCAATGACAGAGACGGATTTAAAATTTTAAAGAAACTAAAGAAAATTGAATTAGTTGATCAATGAGTGCCCTCTAAAAGGCTTATTAGTGTTCAGGGTGTCAAGTTAACTATATAATCATTTTCAAGGTATACATTTATACATATGTATATACAAATGTGCAAGAAAATCATTATCTAGATAATAAGTGTAGGCTGAACTCATAAGCAGATTCCTAAACTTATTGGGTTTTTTCTTTCAGATACATCAACTACGCCATTTTCCTATTGAACCATTCAACCACCCATAATTTGTTCCTTGTAAACAGTGTTGACTGATTTTGATTGGCTTTTTTAGTGTAAATGCCTTCAATTGTGTTCATATTGTAATGATTTCGTGTTAGTCTCATTTGTTTTCTAATGTGTTCAAATGACTCGAAGTAAAATATAATTATTCTCGAACATTTTCACTATCAATTGAACTAATGAGTTCTGGAACAACATATATATACTCTATCAATATCCCTCACAAAATCTGGTTTCACATCAACCAACGGTGTTTAAAAGGAAAAAATTATGAATGGATCAATTATTCAATAGGAAAATAACATAGTTAGAGATAAATGATAGGAAAAACTCAACAAGATTATCTATTTATATATTTGGCCACAAGTGTATATGTTTTGTATATCAAAAACAAAATCCATCAACATAGATACACTTGACACTGAACTACACTTTTACCAACCCTAAACCCTGGAATCACCGTGAATCCCACACGAAGTTCACTTTCATATGATCCGTTGGACATTAAGAATGCTTTTTCTCCGTTCACATTTTCCATGTAAACGTCTGAATATCTACAACCTTTCTTCACTTGAAATATCGAAGCGTTGGGGCTTAAAGAAAAGGCAAGACACTGAAGCAACCAAATATGTTTTGCCATTTCACAAAATGTGTAAAAGAAATGTGTATTTGGATACTCATTAGAATTCAGTAAATTCCTCTGATCCAAATTCCCAAAAAGGGATATTTCCAATTTGGGATTGATAAGTTTCAAGTACTTTGTAACACAAAATCTCGCGAATTTTGATTTTGTCTTCCTGGTTAAGTAATCTGTTGGTATAACAGATCGCAATTCCATGAATCTGTTGAAAAATGTATCTGATCGTTTTGACTGATGAACAGAGGAGTATGGATCGTTGAAACCATCAAACATATCATGACAAACAAATGATGCAAACGCGTAATATTTGTCATTTAGTTTTGAGAAAATTGCATCAGGTTGAATAGACGAAGCTGCAGCATGTAAATCCCATCCTGCATATTCCATTTCTTTACAGAACAATCCAACGAAACTCCAAATCGATTTGATTGTTTTTCGAAAGAACAGAGTAAAATCGTTGACAGATGAATGAAAGTTGTCGATTAGACTTGACTTATTTTCGAGTAACATGTTCTCATTGTTAGCTTCATTCAATTTCTCTCTGAGATATGTAATTTCAGAGTCTTTGAGCTTAAGCTGAGAATCCAACTTATTTGCCATGATATTGTACATGGTTAAAATGCTCTTTTGTTCCTTAAGTTCTGCAATTTCTGAGAAACGATCATCAAATTGATCGTTGCTTAAGTAGCTTTGTTTCAATTCAGACAAAGTTTTGAGCTCGTACACGATGATTTCATCAGCAGATAGAATGAAATCATGATCATATGGCGATTGAGCGTATTGTAACAGAGCATATGCAGCTTTTATAGCTGAAATGTTCGCGAATAGCTTGGCTAGTAAATCTCCTTCATTTTGTATGTAAATCTTTACTTTCTGATCTTCGTTTTTCTGAGATTTTGGCCTTCGATTTCTTCTTTGAATATGCAATACACTAGCAAAAGCGCGAGCCAATTTGCTCTTACTCTGTGTCACAACATGTCGATCCATCTAAGAATACTGGGCAAATATGATCCTTTTTTCCGACTGTAGTATTTAATAATGCCTAAAACTATGCTTTATGGTCTGAATTGAACGAATTTCAAGATTTGCTTCTTTAATAGCAGTATTACTATCAAAGACGTAATTGTAATAACCAACCGTTTTGATCCTTCTAAACTAAAAAACTAAAGGGTCAATACACACCCTTTGACATAACAATAACAAAATCACAAGTTCTTTGTATCTGATATTAAATATACGAAATTTCCTAGTGGATTGTACTAATTAAATATAGTATAATATTGAGAAAGGTAAGATTTGACGAAAGAATATTATGAGTTCACATTGTCTAATTTTGAATAAAACTATAGTAGTTTCTTGCCAATTTCGAAAAGTCCAAAGTCTTGTGCAAAAAGATATACTAATTAAAACCAAAATACTACCTAACATTTGATGACTGTTCATTGCTATCTGTTGAAAATATATATTACTCCTTCTGTCTTAATTTACTTTTATTATTAATTTCATAACTAGATTTGGTGTAATTATAACAATAGATTTGTTTGTCATAACGTAATTACAAATGTATAATTTAATTGTACAAATAAAATTGCAAAGTTAATAATCAACAAAAACATAACATTAATATTCGACAAATATATGTCTAAAAGAAATATGACTAAATTTTATTTGTAATTTGATATTCAAGATACATAATAATTTTTAAAAATATAGTGTTCAATAAATAAAGATCAAGCCAATCAAAGGTCTCGCTTGAGTTATAGGTATTAAAAAATCCTTAGTAGGGAGCTATTCTCTCCTAGTGAAGCCCCTGCGGCTACGAGACACAAATCTGAATTAGTCAGACTTCAATACAGATACCCAACAATAGAAGAGAAATCAATTTAGATTTGTTTTTCTTTTCTTTTATCATATTTTATCTCTTCCTAGAGAAACGAAAATGTGTTGTTATGGTAGATTTGTTTTTCTTTCTGGGTTATTTACTTATTTACAATCCATAAGTCGAGAAAGATTCAATAGTCTTGAAGGATAAAAAGTGACCGTTGAATATCTTTGTGAAATTAGGTGAATGTGTTATGTAAAATTTCTTACAAATATTGTGATTTATTGTGAATTTTAATGGTGATTCATTGGCATAAATTGAGAAAAGAATTTTATGGTGGTTCAAATGGATGATGTAAACGTTGGTAAAAAAAATACTATTGAAGTTATGAATATTAAAAACTTTGAGAATAAATTGAATTATACAGTAATTTTTAAGAACTTGAAGAGTCAGGTCTATAGACAATGGCCTTGAAGAAGAAAAAAAAAGGTTAATGGAAATGTGTTCATGGTGGTTGTGGATTGAGGAAAGTGGAAGAGAGGTGAGAGAACCAATTATTTTATTTTAATTTATTTTTGCAAATAGAATTTATTATTTTTGTCTTTTATGGAATAATATTTTTGGTTTATAATTTAAAAATATTTATGAAATAATTATGAATTGACATTATTATATCTTATGTGAATATGACATGTCATTTATGTAAGAGAGAGTGAGCTACACATAATTGGATGGATTTAAAAGTCTCATTTTAATTGAATTTAAGTGTTCGATTGACAATGGATCAAGTAAAAGGATTCAGAATATAACCCTATACAAGTATAAGAATTCATCAGACCATTTCGCCTTAACTTTATTCATATTTAAAAGCATAGAATTGGAAGGTGCGACTGATTTTCACCACAAACATTTTTAACAACATGCAAAATGATTTTTCATGAGAAGATTAAAAGTCTATTTGAAAAGTCACCCTATAAATAGATTTGGTGTATAATTTAGTTGTACAAATGAATTTACAAAGTTAATATTTAACAAAAACATAACATTAATATTCGAAAAATATATGTCTAAAGAAATATGACAAAATTCTATCTGTAATTTGGTATTCAAAGATACATAAAAATTTAAAAAAATATAGTGTCCAACAAAATAAAGATCAAACCAATCAAAGGTCTCATTTGAGTTATAGGTATTGAAAAAAAATCGTTAGTAGGGAGTTATTCTCTCTTAATGGAGCCCGGCACAAATCTGAATGAGTCACACTCCAATATATGTACCCGACAACAGAAGAGAAATCAATTTTTTTTTACTCAATATAGATTTATACCTGATATTATAAAATAATTGATACATAATTATTAAGTAAATTACATTTCAATTAACATACATCTTACAAAAACATCATGAACAAATTGGATTATACACAAAAAGAAATTATGTGGGACCTGTGTGAAGATAGAGTTAGATAATTACATGATGGAAATCAAAAATTATTTATGAATGAATCAATCCAAGTTTACATTATAAAGATCTGGAAGAAGCCTACTTGTGGAAGTAACATTTTCATCTTTACCAGGTACAGCCATTGAGACTGAAGAATCACTCCAAGGTGCATTCATATTTTGTCCTTCACTGTCCTGAGAGTATGTTGATACTTGTGTTGTTTGACTGTCATGTGAAAGCTTCTCGAACGATTTAAATCTCATTTCATCGTCTGATGTAGTACGTTTGATTATTGGTGCTTGCACGGGGAGTTTCCCTTCGAGCATACTCACTACAGAAGACATGGATGGTCGGAGAGTAGGAGAGGGATTCGTGCACAGAAGAGACAGGTTTATCATCCGCATTGCCTCTTTTTTGGAGTAATTGGTACCGAGACATGGATCCACTAGTTCTAACAGATTTCCCTGTTCTTGTAGGACGTAAGCCTGCATGACAAAGAGAAAACAAACATTGACATCCGCGTATCAGGATGAAATTGGAGAAAATACTCCCTTCGTTTCAATTTGTTTGTCTAGTTTTAACGTATACAGAGTTTAAGAAAGTAAAGAAGATAGTTTACCCAGTCAAGAAGGTAAACAAATTCCTCTTTTGGCCTGTAGTTTGTGTTGCTTTTCCCACTGACAATCTCTAATAAAACGACTCCAAAGCTATAAACATCAGCTTTATCTGTCAAGTAGCCTCTCATTGCATACTCCGGAGCCATATAACCGCTTCAAGAAAAGAAAACGGAACGTAAGATACTTCAAGGTAACCATAGAAGTGTTGATAATGAACAAATTTAAACGCACAGAACTGAAACTCTCTCATCAGTCATCACATGATAGTACAGAGACAGTTATGATAAGAAGGCTTACACTGTTCCAGCAATTCGGGTGCTAATATGAGTGTTCTCTTCTTCATCTAATTTAGCCAATCCAAAATCTGAAATCTTCGCGTTCAGATCCTTGTCAAGAAGCACATTGGTACACTTTATATCTCGGTGTACGATTTTCAACCTTGATTCTTCATGAAGGTAAGCTAACCCTTTTGCTATTCCTGAGCATATCCTTTTTCTGGTTGCCCAGTCTATGTTTAATCTCTGATCATCACGGCCTGAGAAACGAGAATTGGAGGAATGTGAAGCATGAACTATCACTGCATAATTAACGATTCTTAAAATGTTGTTGTGAAGCATTACCAAAGAGAGCTCGAGCAAGACAGTTATTTTCCATGTATTCATATATCACTAATAACTGGTTCCCTTCTATGCAACAACCGTAAAGCTTGACAAGGTTTGGGTGTTGTAGAGCTGAAATCATGCCTATCTCATTGACAAATTCACGATTTCCTTGCTTCGACTTGGAAGACAGCTGCTTAACAGCTATGATGGCACCATCGGCGAGTACACCCTACAGATAGCAATATTCACAACAATCATATTACAGACAGAAGAAGGATATGAGTTACTTCAATTATTACTACTCTATTTTTCCTATAAACGTGACATCGAGGATAACCAGTAGGAAATATCACCAAAAAACCGCAAGCTGTCCTTATGCAAAATCAGTATGGATAGAGAATTGATACCTTGTAAACTGGTCCAAACCCTCCTTCACCAATTTTGTTGACAGGATCAAAGTTATTAGTAGCAGCTTTAATTTGTCTAAGTCTAAAATGACCTGTTTGTAAATCAAGGGCTCTGAGTTCTGTAAACGACAAGAACGTTACAAACGTCAGTATATATAGATCTTCTAAAACATCTGTATGATGAAAAACAACTTTTAAAAGAATGAACATCTGTATGACGAAGACAGTTTAAGACGTCATGAGCATTTAATTGTGTGCTAAGTATCTATGATATGCCACGATGTCGATCCACCAACAGAACAATCATCTCAATGCCGGTCAATTACAGGGAGATAATTATTTGTATGTCACGGCTAGAAATCTCGTAAATAATTCTGATTATCACAACAGAACTATCGCCATATTATCAAATGTAGAGAGTGAATAAAGTCTTTGAGATATGTATTACCTAATTCTTCTTGATTATTTTTCCCTCCAAAAATGCCTTTCTTCCACAGAGCAAATAAAACTATCAGAACCACCACAATTGAAGCGAGTACAATGCCGATAACAGCTCCAACAGGTAAGCCACTACCAGTATCAACTCTAAAGTCTGCAACAACAAAGTGGGAATTTATTAAGATAAGTTTGTGGGAAAATAAGTTTGAAGTCTATAGGCAGAGATATACGAACTTGGTGTCACTGTGATAGCTGAAACCAGTGGTCCATATACACCTCTGTCTGGAATAGCGTTAGTCCCCTTCCCGGTCCAATACAAGTGAATCTCCAGAGTGCTACTAACAGTAACATCAGGAAAGTCCTTGGTAATGACTTTTCCAACGCCGTTAGCTTCCTCCATAATGTTGAAATCCCTCAAAACTACTGTCCCCTGTGTAAGAAATCAAAATATACCACATTAAAATTGGTACCTTCAATATTAAATTAGAAAGCTGCCAATCATATCAGAACTAAATAAATCAACTTTTTAGATTACATACTTAATATTTACAAAAGAAGTTAGGCCTCAAACTTACTTGTATTGCTACATCAAATATCCGCCTTCCAAGGCTGCTATATGTTGAGTCATTAGAAAACATTATTTCAGCAAAGTGAAGGCGCACTCTGTAGCTACCTCCTTGTAGGCAAAGCCCATAATATTTGAGGGAATTAGGGGCAAGGCGTGCTGTATTGTAAAAGTCAGGACCGGACACATCCAGTGAAAATGTATTTGTTGCAATATAACTGGCAGCTTGAAGACCCACGTACACTCCTGAACTGCTGAAAGCCCATCTGTCGGAGGGCGAAGAAAAATATGATGGACCTCTATTGGTCGTGTCCCCCTCATAATCATTTCCCTCAAATGAAGTTCTAGGTCCTCCACAGTTTATGAATAGTGAAGTATCTGCAATTGACGTAAAGAGCATAACATAAGGAAGGGTTGTGAAATTATATCTCAACTCCAAGGCTATGCTTTTGTACTTCAGTGGTGAGGTCCTTTGACAAACTGCTAATTCAGGCCCTCTCAAGGGCCAAGCTAAGAATTTCCAAGTATAAAATAAAAAGGTTTATAGGCTGTAACTCTTACATTTCGTTTCTGTGGGACAAATGAGGGGTTTCATAGAACACCAGGCATCCCTGCAATTTCAGATAAGTTAAACCACATAACTATAGACAGTTGATGCATCAAACAAACAAGCAGTTGATGCATAAGACAACATTTCGGAGGACTTACGTGGTGTGTTCATTGTATCGGAGTAGCTGGCAGCTAAGTTTCTGTTGAAGAAGGAAGGTTTGTAAGTTATGTAGTTAAAGGACCAAAATTTTCACTTATAAAAAAAGAAATAATATATGAATGTAGTTTCGAAACAAAGAGGAACAATGCTCACAAGGTAGAGGAATCGCATACTGGAGTAGATATTTGTGTGAAATTGTTGTATGACATATCCCTGCATAAAAAAAGATTATAGCTGTCATGCACCTAGAAGACATCAAATTCTTGTAAATGCGTCCTTGCAGCAAACAAGAGTTTCGGGGGAAAAAACTGTTAGCTTTGAAGTGTGGCATTTTTGTTCGGGAGCTAACTGTGATAATAACCAAAGTTTACTACTAAGACGAGGAAATCGGAACAAATTGAGCAAATACCAACATGTTCTCTCTTTTACTAAACATCCAGCTGGGAATTGCTCCGCTTAATGCATTGTTACCAAGAAACCTACATCGCAAATAAAACTTTTGCTTGTTATAACCGAACGAAAACTTTGAGAAAAAAATGTACAAAATTTATGCTTCAACTTGTAAAGGTTTCACTGCAAGGTACCTACATGTTATCAAAATCCATCTGCTCAAATGCACCTGGGATTGTACCATTCAGCATGTTGTTGCTCAAGTCCCTGAATATCAATAACTCTTATAGAAGCAGACAGCAAAGCAAACCACTTTGGTATCCAAACAATAAGTAAAAGTATTTGCTTCTTCAATGCAACTACAAGGAATCCAATGGTATTTAGAAGAATTTCCTTTTATACAACGAAGGGTGATTCCAGGCTTAGAGTTAAAATTTCAAGAATTTTGATATATTGTTGCAGAAAGAAGAGATAACAAACTAGAAAAACTGCATCGTGTTAGCTCAACTTTCGCTAGCACCAGTTGCTAAATCGTTGCTATTACCTTAGAAGGGACGTCACATTTTCTATTGAATCCTTCTTATCATTAAATATAGAAAGCATGTTATTTGTTCCGACTAGATAAATCAATAAATCAGGTATAACAAGTCTAATGTTACACTTGGCAGTCTTATTCACAATTAGATAGAATAGGTAGTCAGCACAAGAATATTTATATTCCAATACAATAGCTATGCAATCTCTGAATACATCTCTCCGAGATTTCTACGTTCTAGTACAGAGATGAACAAAAATATAGAAGAGCCAAAACACAGAACTTGCTGGAAGTTTTTTTTCCCATAAAAGAAGAATGATTAAAACAATAAAAAGATGACAAACTTACAAAAGCTTCAAAGGCATGGCACCTAGAGATCTCGGAATAGGACCGAAAATTGAGCAATTTCTCAAAGTCCTGCATCATTAAAATCAAATTAAAGAACCATGAGCATACGACATTATGATGAATAGATGTAATATCTGAATTTCCAACCACAAGCATATACTACTCACAGCCTTCTCATCTTCGTCAAGGCTGTAAGATTTGGGAATTGCATTGGTTCTCCTCTCAAATCAGATATTCTCCTGAAAACAAAAATGCACATGAGAACCTCTGCTATAGCCTTCGATGTTCGTTTCTCAAGAGATTTTCCCTTTTAAATTAATTCTTTCTATTATAATAAAAGAAAAGGGAGCTTGAAAGTGAATTTAACAGTTATTTGACTTTAAAAGCAGGTAACACGTAACACAAGAGAAGTGTGTACTTACAACTCGGTCATATTTACCAACTGGGATATTGTAGCAGGAATAGGTCCCTCTATTGACGTTCCCTGAATGTCTCTGCAGAAAGTTAAATGATAATTGCAATTACAAACTGTGTATGCCACTATATTATTGCTTTTTTAAAGTTTAGAGTCCTTCCGGGAGAAGAAAATTCCATCAATATTCACAACTATCAGATGCATACTTACAATCTATCCATGTTGGTCCAATTGCCAATAAAATCTGGTATGGTTCCAGAAATGCTATTCCCATCTATCCTACTGCAAACAGACGAAGAGTTAAGAGAATGGAGCACAAAAGTTAAATGTTACTTCTAACATTTTCTTGCTTACAAGTCTGTCATGTTCTTAAGATTGCTGAAGTTCTCCGGTATAGTTCCATTGAGATTATTCGCAGAAAGCAACCTGCAAAATGATACATCAATTAACCATGATAACTGAAAAATCATACAACTGGTCCCAATTTGATTGGCACTTTTTTGCTTATGTTTGATACAATTTGACCAACTTGTCCAGAAACTATGCAAAAGTGCGTACGTTACAGTTCTTTCCAAATCAAAATGGTGAGAAAATGCATTTTAGTTTGACTATTGGGAAGTGAAAAGTGCCAAATAATTTGGAACAGAAGTAACAACAAGTAAATAGTAGACGTTGAACGTATGGTTACTATGTCTTACAGTTCTCTCAGGCGGCTCAAACTACCAAGTTTTGGAGGAAGAGGTCCTTCAAGTAGATTATTTTCCAAATTTCTGAAAATATCCAATTCATCAATGTGACATCCAATTAGATACACCAAAAAGTATTCAGAAAGTTAAAAGGAAGTATGCAATATCTTTAACTTACAGTGCTTCCAGTGTGGAAATGTCACCTAACTCCTCTGGAATTGTCCCACTGATACGGTTACCCAAGAGTGACCTATACATATAAGTTTTAACAAAATATCAACAAAAAAAAAAACTCTTTACTGGAAATCTTTTAAAAAATTACACAGAAAAGAACTTACAAAATAGCGAGGCGAAGCTGGCCGTAACTTGAGGGAATTGATCCATTTAAGTAATTACGAGACAGATCTCTGGAAATGCAAAAATTGATTGAGCCTTCAGTTTTGCATATTATTATCCACATTTAAACTTTCACTTTTTTAGGATATGGTTTACACAATTCAATAGACTTTGTTTCATATAAGCAACAAACAATTAGTAACTTTGTTACTGTTATGATTTTATAAGTAAAACTTGAATAGAACTCGAACTCATACACGTTTCTGTAATCAGAAAGGAGAGAAATACTATGAGTGTCTCTATTAACTGATACTCACAATTCTCGCAGATGAGTAAGATTTGCAATTTCTGGAGGCAGAATTCCCGTCATATTAAGACCTTTCAATTGGCTGTATCAACAAAAAAAAGCAGAAGAAATCAAAATAATTTACTCCCTCCGTTCTAATTCATGTGGTAAAGTTTAAATATGTATGCAATTTAAGAAATAAAAGAAGTGATCATAATATATATAGTAGTCCATATATCATAGCATTTGTTTAGCTATAAAACATTATCATTAAGAGTAAAATGTGAAGTTTTAAAGATCAAAGCAAAGCTTACATTGTTACAACATGGCAAACTGAGCTGCTATTGAATGAACAATCACATGTTACGTTGCTCATAATTTTATCATAAGTAGGATCCGTCATGTTAAAACCACTACTCTGCGAGCAAGAGGATCGGCTGACATTCCAGTGTCTGTTCTGAAGTTTGGATGATATTGTTTGCAGAACTCTTACTGTCACATCAAAAGTTAAATTAACTCATAATCGTTACAAAGGAAATTTTGATATGTAAGTTCACATAATGTATCATATTGGTCATTGGTAATATCATCAGTTTACACCTAATGCATCATAGTGGTCATTGGCAATATTATTTTATGGAGAGGGTAATGTGTACTTAAACCTTACTGATATTTTCTATAGATCCCGTTTCAAGGCAAAAATAATCTTAAAAAAATATAATAAAATACACTAGACACGATAAATAGTACTAACAAAAACAACTTACATTATAAAAGGTGAAGGATAGGGTGATCAGTAGTTGTTATTAAATTAAATTTCAGCCTATAAAACATAGTTGAACCCATGATTTAAAGGGGTAGGTATAAGCCTTAACTACATTACATGTTTTTAGTATTATGCTTTTGAACTTTGTACATACATATAGATAACCCTATACTTATATCCTATATTGCAATTTTTCTCATATCAATATAATAAAAAATATATTATAAAATATTTATAAGCCTTTTTTTTTTCTTATAGATGTACTCATAGCAGTAAATTTTGTTGGTTGGAGGGGAGAGAGAAAAGGGAATTGCATTAACTGATTGAAAAAAATCAACAAACAACTTGCTAAAAGCAGCATGTGATTGGCATCTTAAATGATGAATAGTCAAAGTAGTCCAGAACAAATTAATTAAAAAAATACAACATGTGATTGGCTTCACAAAGTAGACATTCAACGCAGCCATCACTTTAATTTTTTTTAAAAAAAAGTTAATAAAAATATCTAAAAATTCATAGAATTTATAATTCACTCCTTAATATATTATTTCTTCCGTTTAAAAAAGAATGACTTCCTGTTCTTTTTAGTATGTTTCAAAAAGAATGACCTCTTTCTTTTTTTGGGAACAACTTTTCACTTGACATGTTTAAGACCACAAGATCAAAGGGTAATTTTGTACATTTGACCTAACTTTAATTTAAGACCACAAGATTTAAAAGTCTTCTTTATACTCTTAAACTCTGTGCCAAGTCAAACTAGGTTATTCTTTGTGAAACGGAGAAAGTAATAGTTATACATAACATAAAGAAAATGTATCAAATAAAATATTATACACAAAACTAATGAATTTATTATTTTTATTAATATATTCTACCAAACTATCTCTAATAGCTTTATCAAGAAAGTTGTCAAAAAAAATTCATTTTCATTGCACACAGAATGTACAATTATATAAAGATCAATAATTGAAAGAAAAAGTTTAAAAAGGAATTTATTTTCATAACGCAAGACTACTTTATGTACTATATTTGATGTTAACAAATTAATAATGTTGAAAAATCAACGAACACAAACAAACATAAACACAAAGTTAATTTTTTCGTATAGTCGTTCAATTAATTATAACTATTAAGTTTATTTTAAGTCCATAAAAAAAAAGATATAAGAAGATATAATTTTTAATATAAAGATATAATTAACAATTACTACAAAACAAAAAGTCTACTTTCTTATTTAACTTTTTTGAAAAAAATATATAACTATTTGAGATAAGAAGTATTACTCCCTTCATTTATTTATATTTATTATCCCGTTTCACTTCTCAAATTCAAATATATAAATTATAATCTATAGTTTTTTCATCAGGTAAAAATGATTGGATTAGTCAAGCTACGTCTCGTAAATCTAAACACCACAACTACATATCAATATCTATGAGACGATGCTAAAATTAGGAGTTTGATAATTCTAAATTAATTTTTTTTAAATTTATATGTTAATATACATATATTTATTTAATTTTTAATATAAATATAAAATAAACAAAAAAAAAAACAAGAAATTTATCCGAACCATAAACCTCAGCCTAACTCCCCTCTATACCGACTACAACAGTAGCAAAAGCCGACGAAACCAAAAAAAAATAAAAATAAACAATACTGAATTATTATTAAGCAACAAAAAGGCTGACACGGATACGACGAAGCAATCTGCAACAGGAAATTATGAAGAACAGTTTTACTTTTCAGATCCCAAAAAGTAAAAACCCAAAATTAGAAAAAAGGAAACACATGACTATGCAAACCCAGGAACACGAAGAAGAAGAAAATCAGATTTCACAAATAAAATTACAGATCAATACGGAATTAATTTATCGATCATTCAACCAACTAACAGTAATTATTATTATATTTGAAGAAAATTGGAGTCAGAATAAAATCAAAGAGTGAAGAGAGAGAGAAAAAAAAAATCAGTTAGTAAAAGGAAGAAGAGGAAATGGTAACTACCTTCATCTTCTGGCAAAAGTTGAGCATCAACAGATCTGAATGTAGAAAGCAAATATAGAAAGAGAAATAAAACACAAAATCTGATACAAGTAGTATCCATTGTTGCTCAGTCGAAGAAATTCAATTTCAAGTTGTGTAGTCTCGAATGCTGTATAAAAATAAAAGGACGAACAATTTTGTCAGTTAAATTTATAAAACAGGAAAATGATTAAAAAGAGAAAAAAAGATAGTAGAAATTACTAACCATTAATGAAGAATGTGTTCAAGTTGTTGAAGCTTTAGAAATGAAAGGCGGGAATGGAGAAAAGGGAGGAGATGAGTGTTGGATATAATAATAATGGAAGAGAGTTAGGAATGAGTTTTTAGGGAGAAAATTATTACATAAATGATCCCTTATTTTTTATAGTAATTTCAAAATAGTTTCTTAATCATCAATCGAGTTTATAAGTGAATATTTTGAATTTCAATTCCGATATATTGGTGGCTCTATCGTTCAAAAATTAGAGCATGTATATACACTTTATACTAACAGATATACACGCGTCATAATTTTATCTACGAATTTAATATTTATTGAATATCGAATCGAAAGAGCAGCACGTGTTCCTATTTAGTCTTTCGTTAAAGTAAAGAGCATGTGTTCATTAGTTTTTGAATGACATGACATCAGTGTCCCAAAAATATAACGAAGAATATATGCCCTTAATTAAATTAAAACTAACAAAATCAGAAATTATTTAACGAGAACTCCATTTGGAAGTAGTTTATGGTATTATTTTTAGTCTATTTTAAGAGTTTAATGTAACTTTTTGAGATAAGATTTTTTTTGTTTATTTTTTTGTTTGGTATAACATTTTATATATGCGAATTTTGGTGTGTGTTTTTAGTTTTTTTTTTTTAAAAATTATACTTTCAACTAATTTAACAATTAAAAATTGATGGAAATAAAAAGTTTTCACATTTAATAAACTTAAAATATTAAAATTACTCAATTAATTCTTAATAAACTATTGTAATCTACCATTAGATATACTTTACGTTAGAGATGGAACCAAGATTAGAAGTTGGGAGTTCTAAATCAATTTATTTAGGGGGTCACAAGTTAATATACAAAAAAAATTAATACAAATATAAATTTTACGAAAAAACTAATAAATTTATCTAAATTTATAAATCCCACCTAGCTCCGTATCTGAGTTTTCACCGTTTTGTCAATTTCTTATAAAATGGTCTTTTTATATAAATATAAAAAAGAACGTTTTTGAGGTCGACTTGTTCAGTCTCTGTACAAAGGTCCTTTTTCGGACCCTTTCAACTATTGCTAGCGTATATAGTCCCTTTTTAATTACAAAGTCAAAGTCTAAATATTTTTATTATAAGCTTTCCAATTCCTTTTATTTATATAATAAAAAATATCTTTTTAAGAGAATTCTAAATTTTGTAGCCCCTCAAATATTTGTCCATTCTGGTTGAACATATTAATTTTTCTATTAATTTAATTTTAGAATATTTATATTTATGTAAAAATTAGGCCAAACTTATAAACAGATTTCTAAATTTATTGGGTTTTTCCCTTCAGACCTCAACTACGTCATTTTCATATTAAATCATTGAACCACCCATAATTTGTTCCTTTTAAACATTGTTGGCTGATTTTGATAGACTTTTGTGTTCGTATTGTAATGATTTTTATTGAAGAAATGAAGACAAATTGTGTGTTAGTCTCATTTGTTTTCTAATGTGTTCAAATGACTTGAAGTAAAACACAATTATTCTCGAACAATTTCACTTACAATTGGACTAATAAGTTATGGTACAACATATGTATCCTCTATAAATACCCTTCACAAAATCTGGTTCCACATCTGTCAACGGTGTTTAAAAGAAATAAATTATGGGTGGTTCAATGATTTAATAGGAAAATAGTATAGCTAAGGTACCTGAGAAAAAAAAACTAACGAGTTTAGGGATCTGTTTATGTATTTGGCCTAAAAATTAAGAGATATTTATATAAAATTAACATAGAGCACCCAATAATAAATGATTTGATTGCCTCATTGGCTTCTGAGTGGGTGTTTAATGCTCTTTTTGTGTTGTTGAGTCGAAGTTCGAATCTCATTGTTAACATGTATTTTTAACATTTTAAACTCCGTCATAGCACTCACAACTTTAAAATTCTAAAAATTTGTCACGTGCAATAGGTTTGATGTGAGTTGGATCTGTTACTGCTTCTTCCTGTGGATTTTCTCCCCAAAAATTCCTATCAAACATAGTATTAAATAATATCACACATAATACATAAACTATTTCTTCTAATACGACTTACCAAACAACCCCTAAAAGTCTAATCATCCCTTTTTTTTTCCAATTAAAGACAACCAAATAGATCAAGGTATGCATGGAGTTGTTGGTTTATATAGTTTAATATTTTCCTCTTGATTTTAATTTTCTATTCACTTGTTGTACATTTTAGAAACATACTTTTTTTCTCCCTCAAAAACAAGATATTAGTAAAAGAAATTGTGTTGGTAGGGTAGGGTAAGGGGGTTTGGGGGCACCTTCAATTTAATGCATATTAAATAATACTCCCTCCGTTTAAAAAAAAATAACCTAGTTTGACTTAGAACGAAGTTTAAGAAAAGAAAGAAGATTTTTTAATCTTGTGGTTCTAAATTAAAGTTATCAAATCTACCAAAATGCCCTTTAATCTTGTGGTCTTAAACATGCCATGTGGAAAGTTAAAGTTAAAGTGTTGCCAAAAAAGGAAAAAGATCATTCTTTTTTAAATAAACTAAAAAAAAATAGAAACATTCTTTTTTAAACGGAGTGAGTATATGTACTATCCAAAGACTTGATCCATAAATTTTCTCTACATACTTTGCAATAATTATTGATGTATCCGATATTCAAACCTCTCTAGAAGAGGAAAGTTTTAAAATTATTAGTTGACTTATTATAATTCTCATGTAATTTTTAAATACATAAATTTTATTTTAAAAATTTGTAAGTTAGTTGAAAATAGTTATAAGGTTGGGTCCATGTATATATAAATAGTACAGTCGGTTGAAAATAAATAGATAAGATCCATTCATAAAAAGTATACTATATAAATCTTGTATATTTATATATATATATATATATAATAATGTCTATAAATACTGAAATGTGCATTTTCCTAAAGAGGATTTTAAGGTTGTGGAAACAAATTAGGGAAATTTATGAGTTTGTTAGAATTCTCAACAAAAAGTTGTAATTAATCGTATGTTTAATTAATATTTTGTATCAAATACTACAAAATTTATATATAAATAATCCATAGTCATGAAAATTAAGTGTTTTAATCTTGTACTCCAATTTCCTCCACAAGAATTGTAATAGAGAATTATGAGGTATGAACTATGAGTCTATGACCAATTTTTATATGGTAAGTATTTGAATTTATCATGTTTTTTGGTTCTTATTTCTCTTTTAACTTTTTCCTTTCTATCCTTCGATAATAATAACATATTCAATGTAATTTCATCAATATAATTTAAAAAGAGTAGAGTGTATACAAATCGTATCATATCTTATTTCTTCATCTTAAAATAAATATTTAATTTTCAAATTATTTGAAAAACAAAAGATAAGGACAATAACAATAACAATAACGAAATAATATGAAATCGATCGATAGTAACATACAAATTTAAAGGAAAGAACATATATAAGAAGAAACTTTTTTTTTTCTCTATGTGAATATTTGGTTGGGAAGGAAGAAAATTCAATCTCCATGTGTGAAAATTGTTAGATTTTTTTTTTTTTTAAAAAATGTAATTTATTGAGATATTAAAGACCTACATGTCTAGACTTATATTAATTATTAATTGGAACAAATAAATAATTGCATGCAGATGAAGAAAGACTCAGTCAAAAACATTCAGCTAGAAAGCATATAGTATAGGAGGAGCCTACACAAATATTATTATTTTAAGACTAATAATTGGATAAACAACAAGACTCATGCATGGGTACCTCTCTTTTTTTTTTTTTTTGAAAATAAATAACTAATGCTAAAAGTAAAATAAGAAAAAATAATTATTTTTTCTTAAAATGTTAAAAATAATAAAAAGAAATAAAATTATTTTTTTTAAAAATAGTAGACAAATAAAAATGTTAATTAAACATTATCAATTTATCATACAACTATAAAGATGAAGAAACACTTTTTCTTTATTATTTCTCGTCTGGTGTCGAAGTTTATATTAGAGTTTCGACTAATTTCGAATCGTGCGTTGTAAAATCCATTCGAGGGTGACGTTTCTAAATTTTTTTTTTTCATATCTAAAGCTCAAATTCAAAAGTTATGATCGAAGGTGAAATATTATCATCATTGCCCCGTATAAGGATCCAAAAATGTGCAGAATATTGTGCAGGTAGTAGAGCCATTAGCCTCACAAGTCACAACCTGTCACCTACAATAAAACAGTTGGCAAAGGAATTATCAAAATTAATGTCTCAGATATTAATAATTTGGGATATTTTAGAAAATTACTATTAAAGAAAAACTACTTCGAATTGCATTTTTGAAAAAAAAAAATTGAGTTGTGAGCGTGTCAATCATAATTTATCTATCTTCACAAAAATAAGGATAAGATTTTTCATATATTCAACTTATGGATTATACTGAATTTATTGTTGATGTTGATGTTGTTGCGCCTTTTTGCAATTTATTTGTCTGTTTTAACTTTACATTGAATTGAAGAAGTAATGTGGCCTTAAACTTTAAATATGCATAATATAGCAAGATGTTATTTAATCTTATAGTGACAAATTAAAATGTTAAAATGTTTAAAAAAAAATTATTTTTTAAATGAACTGAAAATAAATAGATTAAAATCTAGTATATATGTCAAACTTTGATTAGTCTTTTTCGATATAAATCTCTTTTTAAAAAAAAGACAGAAAAAAATACCAATGCGACAAAGTCCCAACATATCATTGTCATTCCAATGTACATTATGAAAATCATTGAGTTCTAATATCTACTTATACCATTTAATTATTTGTCCAATTCGATGCTCAAATCAAACTTCAATGAGCCTATTTGGTAAAAGAAATGAAAAACAAGTCTGAAATATATTTAAATTTTAATCGAAATTGTTATAACAATAACGAACTCTAAAAAAGATATTTTATTCTCTGCACTATTTAATAATATATATGTATTCACGTAGACATTATAAATAGTGCATAATTATAAATAATAACATATCCACGTGAACACATATATACCTTCAAAATACATTATTAAATAGATTAGGGGTAAAATATTCACCATAAAATTTGGTATTTATAACAATAATTTCGACCAAAACTGAAGTATTTTTCTGATTCTTTTTCCTAAAGAAATACTTCATAAAAGAAAGATGTAATTCATCAAGTTCACTTTTTTTTTCCTTATTATGATATAGTAATCGGTGATTTCAGCAAAAAGTTAATAGGTAGTCGATCAAATATTATTTTATTTTCCTTTTCATTATTATTATTAGTAATAGTAATAGCGTCTCTTATTTTATTATTAATTGTTTTTTTGTTACTATTCTTTTTCTATATTATTTATAACATGACTTCTTTAATATTGTGTTTTCTTCTCATACTAATTTTATTATGCTTTATTATTGAAGAATAATTTTTCTACATGCATACCCCTCTCCCCAAATTCTATTTATTAAATTACTATAGGTTCATTTTCTAGAAAATTGTAAAAAAGAATATTTTTTGAAAATTCAATGAACGTGTGATCAAACTTTTCCGTACAAAAGTAATTTTGGCCAACGTCTCTTTTTGCATGGTCAACTACTTTATTATGTGATATTTTACTATAATGTTTTATTAATTCTTAATTAGCAATATGCTAATACAAATCAAACTTTTCTTTGACGTTAAGAATGAAATAACACAAAAAGATCTTTGCATAATTTTCAACTCCTACTTTAGTCTTTATTTCTATTCATTCAAATCGGCTTCATAGTTCATATACTTTCATCAATTTTCCAAATTCAAAAAACTTATAAAATTCCTCCGTCCTTTTTTATTCGTCATTTTTATGAATCAAGAAAAAATAATATTTTCTTTATCTATTATATCCTCAATTTTTTTTTAAAAAAAAGTAGAATCTTTTTAATGAGTAAATTAATTTTGGAATTCTATTAATTAATAGAGGCAAAATGGTAAACTCATTATGTCAATTATCTTTTTTAATAGGTGTACCAAACCAAAATGAATAAGTAAATAGAAACAGATGGAGTATTAATTATGAAAAATATAGGGATAAGCCACAAGTACCCCCTAGACTATGAACGAAATCTCAGAGACACGCCTTAACTAAACTAAGGTCGTACTAAACTCATTTAATTTGTAAACTTATAAACTTCTTGTCTTACGGGGTACACTCCATGACTCCACATTGTTGAAGCACGTGGAAGATGATTGGATGTCATGTAAGCCAAAAAGGTGTATAAAATTAGAAGGATTCGGGGGTAGTAAGATATTAGTTTAGTTATTACGTGTCTCTAAAACTTCGATCATAATCTCGAGGGCTAATTGTGGCTTATACCAAAAATATACTAGAGAACTTGAATATGAAATTAGTTGAGAATATTAATTCAAACAAAAATTGGACGTTATGTATTTACTTACTTCTTAAATGGAGATTTTCATGCAAAGTTCACTAAGTTTTATTGTCATGTACAATATGAGATGATAATTAAATTTACAAAGTAGTAAACACAAGAAAATAAATATTTGATCTTGTGTGAAAATCAAAATCAATCTATGTTTATATCATAAAGATCTTGAAGAAGTCTACTCGAGGAACTAAACTTTTCATCTTTACCAGGCACAGACCCTGACCTTGACCTTGACCCTAACGAATCATTCCAAGGTGCTTGTCCTTGAGTACTCTCCTGAGAGTATGTTGTTTGGCTGTCATGTGAAACGTTTTCAAATGATTTAAATCTCATTTCATTGGTTGATGTATTCAGCTTGATTATCGGTGCTTGCACGGGTAGTTTTCCTTCGAGCATACTCACCACAGAAGACATGGATGGTCGGAGAGTGGGAGAGAGATTCGTGCACAAAAGAGAGAGATTTATCATCTGCATTGCCTCTTTTTTCGAGTAATTGGAACCAAGATGTGGATCCACTAGTTCTAACAGATTTCCCTGTTCTTGTAAGACGTAAGCCTAAAACAAACATTGACATACATAACAAAGATGAAGTTAGAGAAAAGAAAAACTATTTACGCAAAGATGTCTAGTTTCTTTGGAGTGTATCAAAG
The DNA here is from genome assembly GCA_022817965.1 of Solanum lycopersicoides. Classification (NCBI taxonomy): domain Eukaryota; kingdom Viridiplantae; phylum Streptophyta; class Magnoliopsida; order Solanales; family Solanaceae; genus Solanum; species Solanum lycopersicoides. The sequence continues at coordinate 6,695,011 of CM040629.1, forward strand.
CAAATAGTACTCTGTTCGTTTCAATTTGTTTGTCTTATTGTCTAGTTTTAACGTACACAGAGTTTAAGCAAGTAATAAAGACAGTTGTATCTTGTGGTCTTAAACTAAAGATATAATGTTGCAGATATTTAGTAGAAAGATAGTTTACCCAGTCAAGAAGGTAAACAAATTCCTCTTTTGGCCTGTAATTTGTGTTGCTTTTCCCACTGACAATCTCCAATGCAACGACTCCGAAGCTATAAACATCAGCTTTATCTATCAAGTAGCCTCTCGTTGCATACTCGGGATCCATATAACCTCTTCAAAAACGGAAAAAGAAACGTAAGGTACTTCAAACTGACCATGTTATTGTATGAAGAACAAATTCAAATGATAGTACAGAGCTAGATATATAGTTATGATAAGAAGGCTCAGCTCACACTGTTCCAGCAATTCGGGTGCTAATATGAGTGTTCTCTTCTTCATCTAATTTAGCTAATCCAAAATCGGAAATCTTAGAGTTAAGATCCTTATCAAGAAGCACATTGGTACACTTAATATCGCGGTGACGATTTTCAACCTTGATTCTTCATGAAGGTAAGCTAATCCTTTTGCTATTCCGGAGCATATCCTTTTTCTGGTTGCCCAGTCTAGGTTCAACCTCTGGTCGTCATGGCCTAAGAAAAGAGAATACGAGGAGTAATAAGCATAAAATTATCATTACATGATTAATAATTTTCAAAACGTTATTGCAAAGCATTACCAAAGAGAGCTCGAGCAAGACAGTTATTTTCCATGTATTCGTATATCACTAATAACTGGTTCCCTTCTATACAACGACCATAAAGCTTGACAAGGTTTGGGTGTTGTAGAGCTGAAATCATGCCTATCTCATTGACAAATTCACGATTTCCTTGCTTCGACTTGGAAGACAGCTGCTTAACTGCTATCACTGCACCATCCGCGAGTACACCCTACACATAGCAAGATTGATTATCAACGATCATAACCGCAAGTATCTGTCCTTACGCAAAATCAGTATGGATAGAGAATTGATACCTTGTAAACTGGTCCAAAGCCTCCTTCACCAATTTTGTTGACAGGATCAAAGTTATTTGTTGCAGCTTTAATTTGTCTAAGTCTAAAATGACCTGTTTGTAAATCAAGGGCTCTGAGTTCTGTAAACGAGAAGAACATTGCAAACGTCAGTATATACAGATCTTCTAAAACATCTCTATGATATGTCATGATGTTGATCTAAAGCATCTGTATGATAATTATTTGTATGTCGCGGCTAGAACTATCACCATATTATCTTTGAGATATGTGTTACCTAATTCTTCTTCATTATTTTTGCCTCCGAAAATGCCCTTCTTCCACAGAGCAAATAAGACTATCCGAACCACCACAATTGAAGCGAGTACAATGCCAATAACAGCTCCGACAGGTAACCCGTTGCCTGTATTAAAGTCTGAAAGAAGAAAATGGGACTTTCTTAAGATAAGATTGTGGGAAGATAAGTGTAAAGTCTATCGGCAGAGATATACGGACTTGGTGTCACCGTGATAGCTGAAATCAGTGGTCCATATACACCTCTGTCTGGAATAGCGTTAGTCCCCTTCCCGGTCCAATACAAGTGAATCTCCAGAGTGCTACTAACAGTAATATCTTTAAAGTCCTCGGTATGACCTTTTCCAACACCATTTGCTCTCTCCATGATGTTGAAATCCTTCAAAACTACTCTCCCCTGTGTAAGAAATCAACATTATAGATCACATATTTTGTTATTTACGAAAGAAGTTAGGCCTCAAACTTACTTGTATTGCTACATCAAATATCCGCCTTCCAAGGCTGCTATATGTTGAGTCATTAGAAAACATTATTTCAGCAAAGTGAAGGCGCACTCTGTAGCTACCTCCTCGTAGACAAAGACCATAATATTTGAGGGAATTAGGGGCAAGGCGTGCTGTATTGTAAAAGTCAGGACCGGACACATCCAGTGAAAATGTATTTGCTGCAATATAACTGGTATTTTCACAACCCATGTACACTCCTGAACTACTGAATGCCCATTTATCAGAGGATGAAAAAAAATATGATGGACCCGACCTGGTTGAGTCGTCTTCATAATCATTTCCCTCAATTGTAGTTCTACTTCCTCCACAGTTTATGAATAGTGAAGTATCTGCAATTGACATAAATACCATAACATGAGGAAGGGTTGTGAAATTATCTCTCAACTCCAAGGCTATGCTTTTGTACTTAAAACGTCACAGTTTGCCACTCCAAGAGTCGATTCAGTGGTAAACGATCCACACATAACCCCTGAGGTTCTTTGACAAATTGCTACTTCATTTATGAACTTTCAGGTATAAAAAAAACAAGGTTAATAGGATGTAACTCCTACATTTCTGTACGGTGGGACAAATGAGGGGTTTCATGGAACACCAGGCATCCCTACAATTTCAGATAGATTAAGCCGACAATAGACAGAATGATCAAACAAACTAGCACCTGATGCATAAGACAACATTTAGGAGGACTTACGTGTTGTTGAACGTGTTCATTGTATCTGAATAGCTGGCGGCTAAGTTTCTATTAAAGAAAGAATGTTAGTAAGTTATGTAGTTAAAGGACCGAAACTCTCACTAATAAAAAATGAATGCTCACATGGTAGAGGGCTGGCATCCTGGAGTCGATGTACGGGTGAAATTGTGGTATGATAAATCACTACAAAAAGTTATAGTTGTCATGCACTTAGAAGACGCCATCAAATTCTTGTAAATGTGTCCTTGCAGTAAACAAAAGCTATGGGGGGAAAACTGTTAACTTTGAAGTGTGGCTAACTATAATAATAACCAAAGTTTACTACGAAGATGAGGAAAACGGAACAAATTGAGCAAATACCAACATGTTATCTCTTCTACTAAAGGTCCAGCTGGGAATTGCTCCGCTTAATGTGTTGTTACCAATCAACCTACATTGCAGATAAAACGCTTGCTGCTTGTTATAACCGAATGAAAACTTCGAGAGAAAAGAAAGAAAAAAAAAACATGTACAAGATTTATGCTTCAACTTGTAAAAGTTTCATTTGCAAGGTACCTACATGTTATCAAAATCCAACTGCTCAAATGTATCTGGGATTGTACCATTCAACATATTGTTACTCAGGTCCCTGCGAGTAAATAACTCGTATCAGAAGCAGGCAGGATTAGCATCAAACCAGACAGCAAAGCAAACCACTGTGATATCCAAACAATTAGTGAAAATCTTTGCACCATCATGCAAATACGACGAATGCATTGGTATGTAGAAGATTTTCCTTTTATACAATATAGGGTAATTCCAGGCTTGTATTATAGACAAATTTAACTTTTTCGAAAGAGGAGATGACAAACTTACAAAAGTTTCAAACGCATTTCACCTACATATCTCGGAATTGGACCAAAAATTGAGCAATTTCTCAAAGTTCTGAGTCATACCAAAGAACCATGAGAATATGAAATCAAAACGAACAGATGTAATAGCTAAATTTCCAACTACTCACAGGCTTTCCATTTTCGTAAAGCCTTGAAGATTTGGAAAGGCATTTGTTCTCCTCTCAAATCAGATATTGTCCTGAAAACAACAATGCACATAAGAACTTCCGCTATAGCAGGTAGTACGAGAGACGTGTGTACTTACAACTGTGTCATGTTTTTCAACAGGGATATTGTAGGAGGAATAGGTCCCTCCATTGACGTTCCTTGAATGTCTCTGCAAAAGGTTTCATGATATTTGCTATTAAATACAATGTATGATACCAATTTTTTGCTTTTATAGAAGTTTAGAAATCTTCCGGGAGACAACTACAAGATGCATACTTACAATCTATCCATTTTGGTCCAATTGCCAATAAAATCTGGTATGGTTCCAGATATGCTAGTCCCATCGATCCTACTGCAAACAGACGAAAGAGTTAAGAGATTGAAGCACAAAAGTCAAACGTTCTCATAACATTTTCTTGTTTACAAACTTGTCATGTTCTTAAGATTGATGAAGTTCTCCGGTTTAGTTCCATTGAGATTATTCGCAGAAAGAAACCTACAAAATGATCCATCAATTAACCATATGATAACTGAAAAATCACACTGACACTTTTTGCTTATGTTTGATACAATTTGACCTACTTTTGGAGCTAAATTAGACTCGATTAACTCTTTCTTCAATTGGGAATCGAAAAGTGCCAAATAATTTGGAGATATTAGACGTTGAACGTATAGTTACTATGTCTTACATTTTTCTGAGGCGGTTCAAGCTACCAAGGTTCGGAGGAAGAGGTCCTTCGAGTAGATTACTTTCCAAATTTCTGAAAATATGGAATTCATGAATGTCCATATGTAGAAAATTAAAAGAAGTATGCAATATCTTCAACTTACAGTTCTTCCAGTGTGAAAATGTCACCTAACTCCTTCGGAATCAGCCCACTGATACGATTACCCAAAATTGACCTGAGTTCAAACAAAACTGTCAAAATTCTTCATTCAAAAGATTAAACAGAACAAAACTTACAAAATAGTGACGCGAAGCTGGCCATAGCTTGAGGGAATCGATCCACTTAAGTAATTACGAGCCAAGTCCCTGGAAATGAAAAACAAAAGGTAAAACCCCCGCTCTTATGCACACATGCAGAAGGCAAACCCCTGACAAGGGGTTTTGAACTTGAGACCTCCGACATGAAAGTTCCAAGCCCAAACCATTAGGACGGTATAAAAACTGATACTCACAATTCTTGCAGATGAGTAAGATTTACAAATTCTGGAGGCAGAATTCCTGTCATACTAAGACGCTTCAATTGGCTGTATCAACAAAAACAAAAAAAAAGCATAAGAATTTCCTCATTACATGATGCACTTTTGTTCCGATTAAAGATCAAAGCAGAGCTTACATTACTACAACATGGCAAACTGAGCTATTGTTGAATGAACAATTACATTTTACATTGCTGTAAACGTCATTATCATTAGGATCCGTCATGTTAAAATCACTCTCCTTCGTACAAGAGGCTCGGTTCACATTCCAATATCTGTTCTCAAGTTTGGATGATATTGTTTGCAGAACTTTTACTGTCACATCAAAAGTTAGATTAAATCACAATCATTAGTATACTATTGTTAACCAAGAACAAATTATGTAGTTTTTGATGACCAGCGAAACCCGAAGACACTACGCACAACACACAGGGTAAAATCCCCATTTCTATGGAATAACTTCCATATTATACAAGAGGAGAGGTAACTCGCACTAGACAAGTGTTAGCTCAATTGCAAGAATCAGTGAAGATTCTTCAATTGAGATGAACTGTTGAAGAACAACTTAAGAACAATTAGAAGAGAAGAGAAGAATTAGAGAAGAAGAGAGATTTAGAGAAGAGAACAATGATTTGTATATTGATTGATCTGAAATGTACATATGAGATGTGTTTATATACAACTGTAGTAGTGACTTATTCAGCCTAATTCTCAACTAACTTCCTGATCAACTAACCAACTCTATGAGCAGTAGTTCAATGGAACAGTAATCAACAGTAATTGTAACTAACTAACTGTCAGTTAAAACAGAATTTGCTGACATGATCAATACTAAATCTAATTAGCTGATTAGTGTAACAATACTCCCCTCCTAAAAGAGATCCTTGTCCTCAAGGATCAAAACCAGGGAACCGGACCTTCAATGCCTCATAGAATTCCCAAGTAGCATCATCAGCAGACAAACCTTCCCATTTGACCAATACTTGTGCCACAACCTTGCCACCCTTCTTGACCATTCGCCTCTGAAGAATACTCTCAGGATTGGGACAAAGTGGATGGGCAATGTCAATGACAGGAGGTAATGAGACATGAGCAGGCAATGCAAAGCACCTCTTTAATAATGAGACATGCACAGTGGGGTGGATTTTGACCGAATCTGGAAAGCAAAGAGTGTAAGCCACTGGTCCCACTTCCTCAAAATTTGAAATGGACCATAATACTTGGCTGCCAGCTTATGAAAAGAATGGCCATAAACAGTACTCTGCTTATAGGGATGTATCTTGTAGTATACCCAATCACCAACCTCAAAAACCCTGTCACTCCTGTGTGAATCAGCCTGTTGTTTCATTCTCAATTGGGCCCTCCTCAAATGGTGTTTCAAGAGCTCCAACTTCATCTCCCTGTGAAGTAATGTAGCATCAACTTCAGCAGAAGCTGATTCACCTGGAAGATATGGCAAGTGTAGTGGAGGAGGCCTCCTATAAAGTGCCTCATAGGGAGTCGTTTGAATAGCACTATGAAAGCAAGTGTTGTACCAATACTCGGCCATAGCTAGGCAAGAGAATAAGTATTAAGTTCTTCACTACAAAAACACCTTAAGTAAGTTTCCAAGCTCCTATTCAACACCTCAGTTTCGCCATCAGACTGAGGATGGTATGCTGAAGAAGTGTTCAATTGGACCCCTTGTAGGTGGAACAATTCTTGCCAAAAGTTGTTGAGAAAGACAACATCCCTGTCAGTAGTGATTGTATCAGGCAACCCATGCAATTTAACCACTGTGTCCATGAAAACCGCAGCTACTGACTGAGCAGTGTAAGGGTGTTTCAAGGGAAGAAAATGAGCATATTTACTTAGTCGATCCACAACTACCAAGATGACCTCATAACCCTTGGATTTGGGAAGACCGTCAATAAAATCCATGCTAATTTGAGACCAAACCACTTCGGGAATAGGTAATGGTTGTAATAGACCTGGATAGGCAGCTAGATCAGATTTATTCTTCTGGCAGGTGTCACACTTCTGAACAAATAACTTCACATCAGTTCTGATACCCTTCTAGTAAAATAGAGTCAAGAGCCTCTTAAGAGTAGCTTCTACACCAGAATGCCCTCCCTGAGCAGAAGAGTGCCAAAAGGAGATGATATCAGATTGTAACTGAGGCAACTTACCAACTACTAATTTCCCCTTTCTTCTAAGCTGGTTATTTTGCCAAGTAAATTGTTTATGGCAATTTGGATTAGCTACCAATTCTGTAATGAGAATCCTCAATTCAGGATCTGCATCCCAGCTAGATGCTATAGCTTGAGGAATATCAGAAGAATTATTAAAGAGTATCAAGGTCAATAACTCAGCCTCTTGCACCCTGGACAAAGCATCAACCACTTTGTTTTCTACCCCCTTTTTGTACTCAATGACATAGTCAAATGGCATAAGCTTAGTGAGCCATAACAATTGTGAGTTAGTGTGTAATTTTTGTTCCAACAGATACTTCAAAGCCTTTTGATCAGTTCTGATAACAAATTTCTGGTTTAACAAATAATGTGACCACTTGGTCACAACATGCACAATAGCCAACAATTCCCTATCATACACCGAGAGTGTTGCATGCCTAGGTGAAAACCCTTTACTAATGAAAGCAATGGGGTGACCCTCCTGTATTAGTACTGTTGACATCCTTGGAGCAACGTCGCTGTGACTCAATTAAAAAAAGAATTTGGTTAAAAGAATGTTAAAACGAGTAAAAGGGATATTAAAAGGGGAAAAGGGAGTCGCCACCTAATTTTTAGGAAAACTACGAAACCAATTAACAAATTAATTTAAAATATAGTCTACGAAACCAAATTAATTCTAGGTAAGGGGTTTAAATTATTCCGAAGGGAAGGGATTAGGCATCCTTCGGAATCCACAAATGTGGTTCCCGACTGAGTTCATTTTTTTCAAATTGAGGAAGAGAATAAAATAATATACAAATATAATAACCATGCAACATACACAGTAAAATAAAATAATAATATCGGCCTAGGATTTGCCTAATATCGATATATACAAAATAAACAATAAACAATATAATTCGAACTTCGTTCGAATAGCTTCAAGGAAGCAAGTCTTGGGTACCTGTAAACACACTTAGTAAAAGTGTTAGTAATAAATAAATATGAACAAAATTGAATATAAGAAATAATAATAAAAAATAAAAATCTGTCTTATTAACATTGGAGGCCTTGGAAATCGACGGTAATTTCTTCATCGGCCAATTTCAACATATAAAATATATAAACTTAAACTAAAATTCCGTCTTTTAAAATGGGAAGGCCTCCAAAACCGACGGAGAAATTTTATCATTGGCCAATTTCAACAAACTAACATACTGATTAAGATGAAAGATGATCCAGAGAGAATATAACCTTAACAGTGACCTCGCAAATATTTACCAAACTAGAAACAAATTGCTGAAACAAAATAATAACAACTCTTAAAACTCAACATCAACAATAGACAAAGCCATCGTTTTTGGAGCTTACAACGACAATATATATATGTAAAGAATGAATATTAAAGTGACATTGATAATTAACAAAATCAAGACAATAGCAATACAAGTATTTAAATTGACCAAATTTATCTATCAACTAAACTACAAGAAATAAGTATTAACAAACATAAAATAATAAAATAATAACTAATTAACAATGCATTAAATGAAAGCAAATGGGACATTAGTGGTGTTCACGTGAGGAAAAGGAAATAAAGGACAATTACAAAAGTTCAACTTTTGACGAAAGAACGTGACAAAGAACAAAAATCAATGTTGCCGGCGTAAACCTTTTCTCGGCCAAATTAGTGAAATAAAGCAATGTAAATGAATAAATATGAACAGACCCATCAATAAATAAGCATGAACAGATCCAAAATGTAATAAAATAAAGAGGAGAAGAAAGAAAAAATAAAAATCGATACCACAGTGAAAGAAAAGTAACGGGGAGGGTTCTGTCTTGCTCCTGCTTACCAGAGATATGGAGGTTGCTGCTTTGCTGGTTGTTGTTCGTCCTTCGACATGGCTTTGAGCTTTGTGGTTCTCGGTTCGTCGGTTGTTGGATTCGGGTTTGGCGAGAGCTCGGGACTGCCGGTGACCTGCAAAACAAGTAAAAAAAAATGAAAATGCGGAAAAGGGGAAAGGGGTCTGGACAATGGTCACTGATTTTATTTGTTTTACTATTCCGGTTCTTCGAAGCTAAGAGCTCCTCGCTGGAGTTTGTGATGGGGGTCTATTTGCTTGAAAAGGGGTTGTTTTTGGTTGGGGTTTTTGGTCGGAAATGGAAGGTGTGGTGGCTGTTTGGTTGCCGAAAAATGGGAAGAACAGAGGTTTTTTTTTTTGAGGTGGTTGTGGTGTGTGGTTTGCTGGAGAAAGAAAGTAACATGGGTGTTTGGTGGCCATGTTTGCTGGCCGGAAACGAGAAAGGAGAAGATAGGGGAATGGGGGTCATTAGGTGGTGGATACACCGGATCCCGGCGGTGCTTCGGCAAGTTGCCGGAAAATGCTCATGAACACTAAAGAGACCCTTCTTCAAAAATTTGAAAAATAAATAAATAGAACCCAACCCTAAATTATTTTATCCACCACCAAAAACCTAATGGACCAACTATTTCATAAATAGAGAGTTGAAAACTATGGGCCCAAGTTATGGGCTTGAGGTCATGACCCAAGACTTGTTGATTGATAAAATATCTGTGAATGCAAATTGTATTCAAAATTTGAATAAATTTTTAGACTGCGCAGAATATTAAAATGAATATTAACAATGTAACAAGAAAAAAATGAGTAAGAAAATGTAATAAACAAAATCAATTACATGTAAAAAATGCAATTTAACAGAAGTAATGATTTTATAAAAAATAAACAAATATTTGAACGTCTGGCTGTGGCAAAATAATATAAACATAACAATCGATAAAAATCCTAATACTTGAGAAAAAGGATGATTATCAACAAATTTTATTAAAATGACAAAACATATATTTTGAACTATTTAAAATAAAATACTCAAAATGCATTAATTTTAAAACTATCAAACCGAAATTTGGTGTCAACAAGTACAACACCAATCCCAAACCCAGTAGCATCAGTTTCCACAATGAACAACTTATTCATGTCAGGTAATGCCAATACTGGTGCCTTAGTCAATGCATCCTTAAGTTGTGCTAGTGCCACTGAAGCCTCTTCATTCCACTGGAACTTGTCCTTCTTCAGAAGATCATTCAATGGTCTTGATATAGTACCAAATCCTTGGATAAATCTTCTATAGTATCCAGCTAATCCCAGAAAACCCCTCAACTGTTTAAGGGTAGTTGGAGTAGGCCAATCACTTATAGCAACAATCTTCAAGGGATCTGTAGACACCCCTTCTTGGGTGATGAAATGACCTAGATATTCAATCCTCCTCACTCCAAAGAAGCATTTAGATTGCTTAGCAAATAGCTGGTAGTGTTGCATAACCTCAAAAACAGACCTTAAGTGTTTCAGATGCTCATTAAAAGTTCTGCTGTAGATAAGAATATCATCAAAGAAAACAAGAACATGTTTCCTAAGAAAGGCTTGGAAGACATAGTTCATCAATCCCTGAAATGTGACAGGTGCATTTGGCAGGCCAAAGGGCATGACAACATATTCAAAGTGCCCCGAAGGAGTTCGAAAGGCTGTTTTAGGTACATCTTCAATTGCCATCCTCAGTTGGTGGTAACCAGATCTAAGATCAATCTTAGAAAAGATTATAGAGCCCCCCAACTCATCCAATAAGTCCTCAACAACTGGAATAGGGAACTTGTTCTTGATAGTGTGTTTATTTAAATCTTTGTAATCCACACACAACCTCCATGTACCATCTTTCTTGCCCACAACACCACTGGAGCAGCAAATGGACTACAACTAGGTTGTACCACCCCTTTATCTAACATCTGTTGAACCAACCCTTCAATAATGTCCTTCTTGACTGAAGGATATCTGTAAGGTCTTTTATTTATAGGTTCGGTATTGTTGTGCAACACTATTCTATGATCAAAGACTCCTCTGAATGGAGGTAATTGTTGGGGTTCCTCAAATAAAATCTTGTACTCTTGTATTAGACTTAGTAGTCTAGGGTCCTTCTCAAAGTTCTCCTCAGCTTTAATTGAATGCGACTGGTCTTTGTTACACTTAGATGGCACTACTTGAATCATACATAGTTGGGAATTGTTACCTGACATTTTAGCTAACTTTCCAGCTCCTAGAGCCATAACATACTCACTCCATGTTGGTGGTTGTAAGTATTGTCTATACTTCATGAATGACAAATGCCATTGAACAACCTTACCTTCAAACTGTAAAGATGCAATTCTTATCCTTTCCTCCATCGGAATGTTGTCCAGACTAAAAAATTATTCGATCCTGAATAACCAAGATCTGAGATCTTCTCCAGAGAACCTCAAGAATTCCATCCTCGACCATCGAAAGAATTGAGAATGGTGATTGGTGAAACTACTTGCACTCTTCTCCCTGTGGAACCTTTCATCGAACAGTTTTTGTGCATCTGGCATTTCCCCTCTTTCAAAATGAATTACAGGTGATTTTTCTCCTTGATTTCCTCCGGTAGTTGCAGGTGATTTATCTCTGTGGTTTCCTCCCATAGTCGCCAATTGATCCTTCAATTCCAACACAACTTGATCCAATCTCTTGAGATTTGACACTTTCCCTGCAAGAGTCCCCATTTTTTATAACATTTTCTGCATCATCTCACGCGATTCCTCCGCTTCATTGTTAGAAGATCCATCATTTGCTCTTGTATTTTTTGTCATTGTTGCCAAGGAAAGATCAGCTCTGATACCAATGTTAACTCAGTTGCAAGAATCAGTGAAGATTCTTCGATTGAGATGAACTGTTGAAGAACATCTTAAGAACAATTAGAAGAGAAGAAGAGAGATTTAGAGAAGAGAACAATGATTTGTATATTGATTGATCTGAAATGTACATATGAGATGTGTTTATATACAACTGTAGTAGTGACTTATTCAGCCTAATTCTCAACTAACTTCCTGATCAACTAACCAACTCTATGAGCAGTAGTTCAATGGAACAGTAATCAACAGTAATTGTAACTAACTAACTGTCAGTTAAAACAGAATCTGCTGACATGATCAATACTAAATCTAATTAGCTGATTAGTGTAACAACAAGCCTAGTGTGACGAACTCGATCCACAAGGCAAACCCCTTGTTTTCGCTAGCAAGGGGTTTCGAACTTTGAGATCTCCATCATGAAATTCCCAAGTTCAAAACCACTTGGCCCCCTGAAGGTCAGTGGCGCAGCCAGAATTTTTAATAAGGGGTTTCAAAATCTTAGAGGTAAATACACGAACTAGTGGAAGAGGTTCCACATCTCTGCCCCTATATGATGCCTCCGCTCCTGCGAAGGATTGACCAGAAGGCAAACCCCTAGCTTTAGCGATGGATTATCAAAAGATGGTGTTAGTTAGGAATAATTCAACGATGGATTAACAAGAAAATCAATAGCTAATTTCACATAATGCATCATATTGGCCATTGGCTATGTTATCAGTTTAAACATAATGCATCATATAGTATACTATTTTAAACTCCAAGAGCAAATAACGTAGTTTTTGATGACCGGAGAAACCCGTAGACACTATCTTTGGGTGCACACAGGTAAAATCCCCATTTCTATGAAATAACTTGCATATCATATGGGAGAGGTAACTCGCACTAGGCAAGCCTACTATGACGAATTTGACCCAGAAGGTAAACCCCTTGCTTTGGCTGGCAAGGGATTTCGAACTTCGAGACCTCCAACATGAAAATCCCAAGTCCAAACCACTGGGTGAAGGGTCGGTGGCGGAGTGAGGATTTTATTATTTTTGTGTTTTGAATTAATTTTGAAATAGTTATCATCTCCTAAAGTTAATTTCTTAATTCATGAAAAATAAAAATTGATGTAAGAACTATTGCTCTCTCACTTTAATTTGTCATTAATATTCGCTTTTAGATAGTTAAATTATATACATTTTTTTCATTATTTTTTTCCTCTATTTGTTTTGAATTTTTTCAAAATCACTCTCTCTACCTCCACGAGAAAATAATAAATCAATGCACACTCTATTCTCTTAGATCCCACTAAGTAAAATTTCATTGGCATCAGATAAAAGTGTTCACGATTCTGGTAAAAAATGATCCAAACCAAATATATTTTTATTTGGTTTGGTTTAACATTTTTAAAAGTCAATAATAATTGATTTGATTTTGATTTAATTTTGTTTCAAGTAATCAAAGAAATAATCAAACAGACAAATTATACACATATTTTTTTGTATATATATACATAATATATTGTTTTTATGCATATTTTTAATCTAAAAAATGGAACACTCCAATAATAAGGTATAATAATATCTTTTATTTGTGCAACAATATCGATAACTCATGCATTATTAGTATATTGACTTAGGCAATAATATAAGTAAGATGTTAAACATATCAGATTTTAGATATAAAAAATTATAAGATTCAAAACTATACGAAGAGAATTCATTTCCTTTTAAATGAATTGTTTTCTTTTTATTGATTAATAATCAAATATTAAACTGAAACAGATGACAATAGAGTAAATCGAGATGAAATTAAAAAGGAGAAAAGTAGTAACTACCTTCATCTTCAGGCAAAAATTGAGCATCGATAGATCTAAAAAATATAAAGAGAAATAAAACACAAAAATCTGATACAAGTAGTATCCATTTTGCTCATAAGAAGAAATTCAATTTTCAAATTGTTTATCCCTTTTTAACAATGGAATTAGACTAACAATATTGTTGTTTATTTATAAAATAGGAAATCTAAACAAGATATAAAAAAGTTTGAAAAGTTTTTGCGTAGACTACTTCAATCTCTAGTCCTTTTCTTATTATGCTAGGAATTGGTTGTGTGATGTGACCTATAAAATTTAATACCGATGAATTTTCGTAAATAGTTACTATAATAAACTTAATTGTTCTCTGTAGCTATAGTTTACATACTTGTGGATTATAGGCTTATAGTACGTTTGTAAAATTGAGCTATTCTTTTTATCTAAACTTGAAATAACAAAGTTTTACTGAACACAAACATCTGAACTTTAAACAGTTATACAAAAGTTATACAAATCTTGAATTATATAAACATGCTGACTATACAAACTCGAAACTCCAGTCTACACAATTATCACTGAATGTTGATCGCGAATGATAATCAACTAAAACTTTAGCTATGATGGCTAAGTAACTATTATATGATTGGTTAACCGTGATTTTTTCTTTAATAATTTCAAAATAAAATATAATTTTTTATTTTATTTTATGTTTAGTACGTTGGAGATATTAAATAGTTCTTACATTATTATTTCTTTATCATATATATATATATATATATATATATATATATATATATATATATATATATATATATATGATACAATAACTTATTATGTTAGAAATAATCAATTCCAAAGTAACTTGTTTCTAATAAAAAAAGAGATTATGCTATAAATAGTCAGAGTAATGTAACTTTCATTATCTATACTCTTTCATATTTTCGTTCAATCTCGTAGACCTATTCATTTGACATATATATGTTTATGCTTTCCTATAAACTTTATCAAAACTGCCAAGTGCTATATAAAGTTTAAATATAAACTAGGGTTAAGGTACTAAACTAATGTTGTATTATCTTTCTGAACTTATTTTTAAAAAGATTTATACACCTTTTGTCTTACGTGACACACTCCATGACTCCACACAATTAAGACGCATTGGAGATATTTGGATTCACGTAAGCCAAAAAGGTGCACAAAATAAAATAAAAAAAAGGTTCAACGGATAATAGAACCTTAATTTAGTTAAGTGTGTCTCTAAAATTCCGGTCATAATCTAAGAGGGTACTTGTACATTTTCCCTATAAATTATTATGATCGTATATTAAATTTTATATATCTTTAAAAGAAAATTCTACATCCTTCACCAATTTTTTAATCTTGCTATTCATAAGCGGACCCACCCAAATAGGTGTGGTACATATATACCCGTCAATTTTGAAAAAAATCATATATATATATATATATATATATATATGTATATCTATTTTGAGAAACTGACATAAGTTATAATATAATTACCAATATACCCATGATGAACATTTGTGTCCACTGTATTGCTGCTACAAGATAAAGGAATCACCCGCAGGACCTGGATTTGAATCTAACTACAATATAATTTCACTGTTTTATTTTAAATTTATCTTAGAACTCATATTTGAGTTAAGATAATAATGATATATCCGAAATCTTCAAATTTCGAGTTCGTGTGGGAACACCTTGAATTTGACTCATATGCATATCAAAGAATATGTACTATCCATAGACTTGATCCATAAATTTTATGTAGATATTTTGCAGCAATGATGCATTTAATATCCCAACCTCTCTATAAAGAAAAAATAAGAAAGATATTTTTATTCTTATATTTGTCAAATCCTTAATTTGACTATGTTGTAAATAATGTGGTGTAGATGTCATGTATTAAATTCTACACTTCATGACTTTAAAGGATTTTAAGTATGACTTTAGGAGATTTAATTATGACTTTAAAGATCTCTTTCTTGACTTTGAAAGATTATGGGTATACTTACTTTCTATATATAGTCATCTAATATGTAGATACAAATGCACCAAAATATTGAAAGATTGGAAGAAAAATATTACTACTCTTTCTCTCTATTTCTTTGTTATTAAATTTTAATACTTTATTTTATAACACGTGATCAGCACGAAGTCTCTTATAAGGTATATTTCGGTGATATAACTATTTTTATTTTCATATTTCAAGCACAAGTATACATTAAAATATTTTCAGTTTATATGTTCTCAAAATAATATAAGATGGTAGTAAATTTTATTAATTAATGAAAATAAAATTTCTTATTATAAGAATACTACATATGATATTCTTGAATTTCAATGGTTAAAAGTTTATTATTTTAATCTAATTTGACTATTTTTATGATAGTTTTTCATCATGTCTTGTCAAAAATGGAGTTCGTGGCACTTGATATTTTTGGCAATAATTATTTATCATGGGTACTCGATGCTGAAATTCACCTAGACGCTAAAGGTCTTGGTACCACCATTACTAAGGGAAATGTAGCATCGAGTCAGGACAAAGCGAAGGCTATGATTTTTCTTCGTCATCATTTGGATGAAGGATTAAAGGCCAAATATTTGACAGTGAAAGATCCACTTCAATTGTGGACTGGTTTAAAGGAAAAGTATGACCACCTTAAGGCAACGGTATTGCCAAGGGCTCGTTATGATTGGATACACTTACTATTACAGAACTTTAAAATTGTATGTGAATATAATTCCGCTGTTTATAAAATAACTTCCAAATTAAAATTATGTGGAGAAAATATAACAGATGAGGATATGTTGGAAAAGACACTTACTACTTTTCATGCCTCAAATCTGGTGTTACAACAACAATACCGTGAAAAGGGATTTAAAAAATATTCTGATTTAATCTCATGCCTTCTTGTGGCTGAGCAACATAATACTCTTTTGTTGAAAAATCATGAAGCCTGTCCCACTGGAACTGCTCATTTATCGGAAGCAAATATGGTAGAAGCACATGTCCAGTCTGAACGAAGACAAAATAAAAATTCAGGTTGTAATAATGTGCGTGGACGTGGCAATGGCAGAAAACGATATAATAATCATCGTGGTAGTGGTCATTATAAAAGAGAGAACAATATGAGTTCTCAAAGTAATACTTTAAGAGGCAACTGTCATCGTTGTGGCATGAAAGGGCATTGGAAGAATGAATGTCGAACGTCTGAGCATTTTGTCAGGCTTTATCAAAATTCCTTTAAACGAAAGGCAAATAGAGGCGGTACATCTTCTTCTAATGCTCAGGTGGAATCACACTTGACATTTGAAAATAATGTTGAGGAAAAACCTTCGCAAATGTACAATGATAATATTGAAGCAAATTTGGCTTTGAAGAATGACGATTTTAATAACCTCAATGATATTACTCATTTGGAGGTTGAAGACTTCTTTGAAGATCGTAACTGAAGTTTGATGTTATTTTATAATATATAATATGTTGTTGTTTTTGTGTGCTTTTCATTATCATATTTTTTATGTCACTTTTATTTTAAAAGTAAAATAATATAAAGACCTAAGTTTTGTTGCAATGTTGTTAGTTATCTTACCTCTTATGATGTACTTTTATTTTATGAAGATAAAAAAAAAATCAGTCTTCAATTGAATCCAAGATGATTAATGGAGATATGTGCCTCCTGGATAGTGCTACAACTCACACTATATTAAGAGAAAAGAAATATTTCTCTCATTTAATTATGAAAGGGGTCAATGTTAATACAATATCTGGTAGTACAAAAATAATTGAGGGCTCTGGGAGAGCATCATTATTACTACATGGAGGAACAATATTGGCCAATAATGCTTTGTATTGTAGTAAATCTCAAAGAAACTTGTTAAGTTTCAAGGCTATTCGCCAAATGGCTATCATATTGAGACTGCAAATGAAGGAAATATTGAATACCTTTATATTACTACAATAAAAGAGGGAAAAAGATTTGTGCATGAAAAATTATCTGCACTTTCTTTTGGGTTGTACCACACACGTATTGATGTGGTTGAATCACATGTCATGATAAATAAAAGGTTTATTAATCATAATGATTTCATCATTTGGTATGACCGATTGGGTCATCCCGGTTATAATATGATGCGCAAAATTATTGAGAATTCACATGGACATACTTTGAAGAATCAGAAAATTCTTCAATTTAAGGAATTCTCTTGTGTTGCTTATTCCCAAGGGAAACTGATTATTAAACCATCAGCAACTAAGGTAGGGATTGAATCCCCTACATTTCCGGAACGTATACACGGTGATATATGTGGACCAATTCACCCTTCATGTGGACCATTTAAATATTATATGGTCTTGATAGATGCATCTACAAGATGGTCGCATGTGTGCTTATTATCAACTCGCAACATGGCTTTTGCGAGATTGTTGGCTCAAATTATAAGGTTAAGAGCACAGTTTCCAGATTATACTATAAAGACAATTCGTCTTGATAATGCTGGTGAATTTACATCTCAATCCTTTAATGATTATTGTATGTCCATTGAAATAACAGTTGAACATCCGGTTGCTCATGTTCATACCCAAAATGGTCTAGCAGAATCATTGATTAAACGTCTTCAGTTGATAGCTAGACCATTATTAATGAGGACAAAACTTCCTCTTTCGGTATGGGGGCATGCTATTTTGCATGCAGCAGCACTTGTGCGCATAAGGCCAACCAGTTTTCATGATTTCTCCCCATTACAGTTGGCTTTTGGAAAGGAGCCAAATATATCCCTCCTTAAAAATTTTGGATGTGCGGTATATGTTCCAATTGCTCCACCGCAACGCACAAAGATGGGTCTCCAAAGAAGATTGGGAATATATGTTGGGTATGAATCTCCTTCCATTATAAAATATTTGGAACCCATGACTGGAGACTTATTTACAGCAAGATTTGCTGATTGTCATTTTGATGAATCTGAATACCCAACATTAGGGGAGAAACATAAGAAATTGGAAAATGAGATAGATTGGAATGTAATATCACTATCTCATTTAGATCCTCGAACAAATCAATGTGAACAAGAGGTTCAAAAGATGATTTATTTACAAAATATTGCAAATCAACTGCCAGATGCATTTACTAACCTTTCAAGGGTTACTAAATCTCATGTTCCAGCTGCAAATGCTCCAGTTCGAGTTGATATTCCGACAGAACAAACTGTTAATGCAAATGAGTCTAGACCACGTCTGAACGTGGTAGACCAATTGGTTCTAAGGATAAAAATCCTCGAAAAAAAAAGGAGAAAATGATCATAATATGAAAGCAAGTGCTCAAGGGGAGCCTCAAGACATAACAAATGATGAGACAACAGAAAATGTTGAGATATACGACAAAAATGAAAATGAAGAGATCTCAATAAGTTATGTCTCGACTGGAAAAAGGTGGAACCGAAATGATGTTGTGGTTGATAACATTTTTGCTTATAATGTTGCCACTGAAATAATGCAACAAGATGAGGATCATGAACCAAAATCTGTCGATGAATGTAGATAGAGAAATGATTGGCCAAAATGGAAGGACGCAATTCAAGCAGAGTTAACTTCACTTGAAAAACGTGAAATTTTTGGATCAATAATCCAAACACCTGAAGGTGTCAAGCCAGTGGAGTACAAATGGGTTTTTGTGCGAAAACGAAATGAAAAAGGTGAAGTCGTAAGATATAAAGCACGACTTGTGGCTCAGGGATTTTCGCAAAGGCCCGGCATTGACTATGTAGAAACATATTCTCCTGTGGTGGATGCAATTACCTTCCGGTATTTAATGAACTTGGCAGTTCATGAAAATCTTGAAATGCACCTAATGGACGTGGTCACTGCCTATTTATATGGCTCATTGGACCATGATATTTTTATGAAAATTCCTGAAGGATTGAAAGTACCTGAACCATACAATGGTTCTCGAGAAACTTGTTCAATAAAGCTTCAGAAATTCTTATACGGATTAAAGCAGTCAGGGCGAATGTGGTATAATCGCCTTAGCGAATATTTGTTGAAAGAAAGATTTAAAAATGATCCAATTTGTCCTTGTGTCTTCATGAAAAGGTCTGGATCTGAATTTGTCATAATAGCTGTATATGTTGATGATTTGAATATCATTGGAACTCCTGAGGAGCTTTCAAAGGCATTAAAATTTCTGAAAAATGAATTTGAAATGAAAGATCTCGGAAAGACAAAGTTTTGTCTTGGACTATAAATTGAACATTTTGCAAATGGGATATTTGTTCATCAATCAACATACACTGAGAATATATTAAAGAGATTTTACATGGATAAAGCACATCCATTGAGTAGTCCGATGGTTGTGAGATCTCTTGATATTAATAAAGATCCATTTCGATCTCATGAAAATAAAGATGAACTTATTGGTGCTGAAATACCATATCTTAGTGCAATTGGTGCATTAATGTATCTTGCTAATAATTCTAGACCTGATATAGCTTTCTCGGTAAATTTGTTAGCAAGGTTTAGTTCTTCTCCAACACGAAGACACTGGAATGGGATTAAGCATATATTCAGATACCTTCGAGGGACTATTGATATGGGATTGTTTTACTCAAATGAATCCAAGTCACAATTGATTGGTTATGCAGATGCAGGATATTTGTCTGATCCCCATAAAGGTCGATCCCAGACAGGCTATTTATTCACATGTGGTGGTACAGCTATATCATGGCGTTCAACAAAACAAACTATGGTTGCTACTTCCTCAAATCATTCAGAGTTAATAGCTATCCATGAAGCGAGTCGAGAATGTGTTTGGTTGAGATCAATAACTCAACACATTCAAGAAACATGTGGTCTTTTTTTAGAAAGAGATGTTCCAACAATATTGTATGAAGATAATGATGCATGTATAGCTCAACTGAAAGGGGGATACATTAAAGGAGATAGAACAAAACACATTTCACCAAAATTCTTTTTCACTCATGATCTTCAAAAGAATGGTGAAATAGATGTTCAACAAGTTCGCTCAAGTGATAATTTAGCAGATATATTTACTAAGGCATTGCCAACTTCAACCTTTGAGAAATTGAGATACAAAATTGGAATGCGTCGTCTTCGAGATATTAAATGATGTTTTCATCAGGGGGAGTAAATACACGCTGCACTCTTTTTCCCTTAATCAAGATTTTTATACCACTGGGTTTTTTCTTGATAAGGTTTTTAACGAGGCAGCAAACAATGCGTACTAAGAATAACTATGTACACTCTCTTTTATTCTTCTAGATTTTATTTTTTACATGGACATCCAAGGGGGAGTGTTGTAAATAATGTGGTGTGGATGTCATGTATTAAATTTTACACTTCATGACTTTAAAGAATTTTAAGTATGACTTTAGGAGATTTAATTATAACTTTAAAGATCTCTTTCGTGACTTTGAAAGATTATGGGTATACTTACTTTCTATATATAGTCATCTAATATGTAGATACAAATGCACCAAAATATTGAAAGATTAGAAGAAAAATATTACTACCCTTTCTCTCTATTTCTTTGTTATTAAATTTTAATACTTTATTTTATAACAGACTATGATTTTTTCAAAAAAAATATTAAATTATTCATTATATTGACTTATAGTAATTTTTTATATATAGAATTTATTTTAAAATTTTTAAAAGTCGATAGAAAATAGTTATTAGGTTAAAGCCTACACATAAAAGGTGTTCATTAATCAATTAACCCATTATTCGTCTTTTATATAAACCATGTATTTGTATAATGTATAAATACATACTATGTTTTTTTTGTATTAATCAAGATTGTGAAAACAGGGGAATTTATCAATATGTATAGTGATTATTGTAAATTGCATTGTTTCTTTAAAGAAACTCATAAGTCATCTAATTAATAATTTCGATCAAATATTACAAAATCTATATATAAATTCAAAGTGGAAAATTAAGTGCTTTAATGTTGTACTTAAATTCCCTCACAAGAATTGCGATAGAGAAGTATGAAGAATGTGAACTATGACGAAATTATGTAAGTATTTGAAATTTATTGTGTTTTTGGTGCTTATTTCTCTTGTAACTTTTCCTTTTTTCATTCGACAGCAATAATATATTCAATATAATCGTATAATTACAATTTAAAAAGAATAGAATATACACATAACGTATCATATCTCGTCTCTTCATCTTAAAATATAATATTTAATTTTCCAACAATTTGACAAAGGAAATACAAGAACAGTAATAATAAAGAAATGATGTGTAGATCAATAGTACATAACATACATAGGAAAGAACAGTAATAAAAAAAAATCTCAAAGTATTTTTTTCTCTATTTGAATATTCATAGCCATTTGGTTGGAACTTGGGAGGGAAGGAAGAAAACTAAATCTCCATGTGTGAAAACTGTTAGATTTAATATATTTATTTAAAAAAATATTAAGTACTAATCTCTTTATCCATTTTTATTTGTCATGTCGCATTTTTCAAAAATTAATTTGACTGATTTTCAAAGTTAAAATTAGATTACATTAATTTCATTTTAAATAAAAAATTTAGATATTTAAAAACTATATAAAAAGTACTATAAGTTGCAATTTATTGCATATCGATATCATGAAAAAATACATCTTAAAATATTAGTTAAAATTCTAATAATTTAACTATAAAAATAAAAATCATGACAATTAAAGGTGGACGGAGAGAGTAATTTATTTCCATTAAAGTAATTAGTCAATATTTCTTTTCTCCTTAGATTTGCGGAAAATTTCGCTTATGAATTTTCAGCCGATTAGTTATCTAGAAAATTAATACCAACAAAAGAAAAGAGAAAATATTGAGAACTCTTTTTTTTTTTTGAAATTTCAATAATCAAATATATGCAATAAAAAATTAACAAAGTAAACAAATAAAATTATATTAATTGATAGAAAAGCATGAACTGTATATATAACTTTGAGAATTTAATAGTCAAGCAAATAACAGTGATCTAGTAAAATATTTATTAATACTCGTTTTTTTTTTCCTTTCATTTTAAAATATACAATATGGATTTAATTTCATAATTCTTGACTTAAATTGATGTCAAACACGAGTTATGACCGTGTGCTTTTAAACTTAGAAAATAATCTTAAATTAAAAACTGCATTTTGAAATTATTAATCTTATTAGTCTTTAATAACAAGTAACTTTATTTTCACTAGATCAGCGTACGTATGTATTATGTGAAGTGATAAATATTTAAATTTATTGAAAATAATAACTAACATTAAAAAAATATAGTATTTGTTTAAATGATAAAATAAACATTGCTTCATTGAAGGTCATTCATTCAACCTTAAAAGTAAATAAATTTTAGGCAAAAGGGTCGGGGGGGACCCTTATCAGGGCGGACCCAGTAATCAAGTTTTGGGTGTTCGAGCACCCAGTGACTATATATATAGAAAATATGATAAATACTTTATTAACAAATAAATGAGCACCCATAGAATGAAAGCAGTCATGGGCGCGCTGGTTTACCCATGGAAACAAGAGGCGCGCGAATCACATCAGCAGAGTTTGAATCCCGCCCGCCCCATTTTTTTTTTCCTTTTTACAGCGAATTTTGCACCCTTTTTTTCTTCTTTTTTATTTTTTTTCCTTTTTCTAATTAAGGGCTTCTTTTTATAAAAAAAAAACTTTTTCCCTTTTTCTAATTAAGGGCCTTTTTTTTTTACTTTTTTTTTATTGAAGAGTTTGAGTTAGTATACGTTTATACTATGTGATTACTAAAAGTTTATGTTAATTAAAGGAAGTGAGCACCCACAACCTTTAAATCCTGGGTCCGCCACTGACCCTTATACTTGTATATGTTTGTATTGTGAATCTTTCTATTAATCTTTTATCAACTAAATCCTTAGACTCAATCGAAAAATAATTTTTAAGCCCCTCCCATCACGTGTGTATCTCACTCTCCATTAAATAGATGACATGTCATATCCATGTCATGTAAATTAATTCCATGTCATAATTATCTTTATTAAATTTTTAAAAATTATTAATTTAAATACTAAATAAAAGGTTAAATAATTCTTTCAAATAAAATTCGTATTTCCCTTACCTTCCTCCACCTTCCATTCAACTTACCTCCACCTTCCCCAAACCCACAATCACCATTACCATCACATCCAACCTTATTTTTTCTTCCATTTAAATGACATTAAGAATGAAAATCTTAAAAATAAATCTTGAGTCTTGAAAATATGGTGAAAAACTATGACAATTAGGTACGAAGAGGTAAAATGGAGATTTGGAGCATGGATGGGATGAGGGGTTGATTGAAAAAGAGGTTAATGGCTGGAAAAGAAAAGTGGTGGAGGAGAAGAAGGTTTTTTTTTTTAAAAAAAAAGAGAAATTTAAGTATTTAAAATTTTAATATTTTCTTAATGCAAGTGTGTTTTCACTTGCCCTTTTAACGCATGTAGCCACACTTTTGTGTCAACTCAATTATTTTAATGTCACATAAGGTTGGTCAATGGTCAGAAGATTTGATATATTATGTTTTACTGAGTATAAGGGTTCAATTGATCAATAAATGAATAGAAGGGTTCACAATACAAACTGATACAAGTATAAGAATTCCCCAGACCATTTTGTCTAAATTTTATTTAGAATATGAAATTGATGTGTTAAACTATGCAAATTCAAGACAAGAAAAGTTGATATTGTTTTAGTTTTACTTTCTTACATTTTGTTAGATAACGCTAACATCCTATGGCAAAGAACATGAGGGGGTGGTGTCGCCTCGGTTGGAGTAATAATCATGATGCTTGCTCGATGGATTTAGTTATGAAATAAACGCTTAATTCTAATACTCCCTCCGTTTCACAGAGAATGATCTAGTCTGACTTGATATGGAGTTTAAGAAAATAAAGAAGATTTTTAATCATGTGGTCCTAAATTAAAGTTATGTCAAATGTACAAAATTGTCCTTTAATTTGTTGTCTTAAACATGCCACGTGAAAAGTTATTACCAAAAAAAGAAAGAGATTATTCTTTTTTAAACATACTAAAAAGAAAAGGAGACTATTCTTTTTTAAATAGAGAAAATAAGTGATATCAGAGTCAACGTCATCATAGTTCGATTCCCAAGAGCAAACATGTTGGCAGGTGTTGGGAGGGGATTATTGGGTTCCTATGGCAAGGCCCATGAGGGACTGGTGTGACCCAGTTTAGAGTCATGATGAAATGTGATATTTATTTTGTGAACTTAGTTAAGAAATAAAGTTACAATTTTGATATGATAGTAAACGTGCAATCTTAACACATTTTCACCACTAATCTATTGTTTTTCATTTTGGACATCCAACACTCTGGTTTGAAGGGAACCTGAGCATATAACGTATACTCAAATGTATATATTTGTATAGATTGTATACACTAGTTATATACATTCTACACAAGTATTTTAGTGTATTCATCAGTGTAAAATCTACTCACTGATTGTACCTGAGTGTATATCGAGTATATACAGTATACACTCCGGATATATTGTAAATCTAATGTGAGACTTACAAAATAGTGGATAGTAAGTTGTACAAGAAGTTGTCAAAGTTGTGCACTTGTACTCCTTTTGTCGCAATTTATGTAACACTTTTTATTATTCGAGATTCAAACAGTTTTAATTTGATAGGAAATTTGCACATAAAATCTTCAAATTTTTTAAAATAAAATTTGTATATTTATCAACTATATAATAAGTATCATAAGTCACAATAATTAATAGTTTAATATATTCAAAAGATATATAAAAAATTATGATAAAAAATAAATTTATTTAAATATTGAAATTAAAAAAATGTCACTTAAATTTAGTTGAAGGAATTGATAAGTTTTGGTTTGCAATTTGCAATTGTATAAGGAGAATATTGGCTCTCATTTTAGACACCAAAATAAAGAGAACAATAGAGAGTAGCTAGTCCACATATTATTTATAGTCTATGGGAAAATAGAGTGGGATTAATATTGAACCATCTAAATTTTATTAGATCAAATCTGAAATAAAATATGTTATGAAACATAAATTATGAAAAAGTTTAACAAATACTTATAAACTACATTATACTCCTTTTGGTCACTTGTGTTTATCACGTTTAGATTTAACACATTTATTAAAAAAATATTGATTAATGTAACCATTTTTTCACGTACATTGTTCTAATTAAATGATATTTGATATTAGGTCTTGAAAAATGACTTGCAGAATAAATAATTTATGTTAAGGGTAAAATATGAAGAAAAAAATTTGTCATTTATTGGTATGTTAAAAGTGACAAGTTAAACTGAGCAACCATGAGATCTTTCGTGTTTAAATCCCAACAAAAATAAAAAAATACTAAGAACCCTTTTGGACTGGTGGTTTAAAAGTCGGTCAAATCTGTTTTTAAGTTAAATTTTAACTTTTGAAAGTGTTTGACAAATATAAAAAAATAACTTAAAACAAGTCAAAAATGACTTAAAATACTAAGTGTTTAGCAAGGTAAAAAAAATAAAATGAGTCAGAAATCAAAAGTAGATCTCCCTTACTTTTAATTTTTGACTTTAAAGCTGTTTTTTAAGTCAATCGAAACGAGCTCTAAGTGATTTTTCTCATTTCGGTGATTTTTTTTTCTCATATGATTATTAGGAAAAAGGTTTAACTAGTTGACACTAGATGATCATCAAATCAATGAATTGTTACCTAAAATGTGATTTTTCACTATTATATAACAATTAATTTAATAATACGAGATTACTAGTAACAATTAAAAAAAATTTAACTAAAAAGAGAATACATGTAACAACCATCCAAATAAGTTGTTAAGATATAATGCAAATTTAAGACGTTTTAAACGACCTAAACACAAAGTCATTAAATAAAATAATTTAATGGAGTGTAAAATTGTAACATTTCCAAGTTGACAGTTGGTATATTTAATATTCTGGTTAAATGCCTGAAAAAACAGATATTTAAAATTGAATTATAATTATTTTATTTACTTGATTTTGAATTAATTATTTAAACAATATTTTTAATACAATTACAAGTTTGAGCCAACGTTACTAGATTGTTAGCCTTTTAGTGGTACATCTAAACTGTCATTTTGCATTTATCTTAAAAGAAAATCCATTTAACATATATAAACTATTTCATATATGTTTAAAATATATGAAATCATCAATTATTGTAACTAACTATTTTTAAGTAATTTTTAAATATATAAATTTTAATTCAAAAAAATTAAAAATCCACACCCAATTTTTTTAATCAAAACTACAATATTAACTTTTAATAATAAAAATAATATTTTTAAAAATCAAAAATTAAAATTATCGAACCAAAGTTTTTTTAATACCGTCCCATGTCCACCCTACCTTCCTTTAACATCTAGTGAGGTATAAATAAATGGTATGTAGAAACGTGACAAACTTTTCTTTCTGACAATTTTTCAAGTAATTCATAAAAAAATCACTTTTTTTTTTTTTTTAATAAATAAAAGTTGTGATATCTAAACAAATCTTTCACTTATTTCTAGATCTCAACACAATCTAACTCTATATGACACACACATTCATATTAAAGAGACATTTTTTCTTAAACATTTGATTAGTAGAGCTATGAGTTGGAATTTCTTTACTATCTTCATTTGTATTTTTACAAGTTTTTTTGTGCTATTTTTTCATCACTCAAATGGAAATGCAAATGTAAAGCAGAGTTGTAATTTTTTCGAAGGAAGTTGGATCGAAGATGAAACTTATCCTCTTTACGATTCAACTCGATGTCCATTTATTGAACATGAATTCAATTGTCAAAAGAATGGCCGTCCTGATCAAGACTATCTCAAGTATAGATGGCAACCACATGGATGCTCCTTAGAAAGGTAACTCTTATAACTCCATATCCGTTGAATTTCTCGTAGCTAACAGAATATTATGATAATCTATTGTGAATTTGTCGTTAAAGAGAATTAGTGACGAATTTTATTGTTTGTCGCTAATTTATGTGGCTTTACTAGTATAAAACTTGCAAATAATGTCAAGTATTCAATTTGATTCTTTGTTTTTGAATCTTTCTAATTGTAAAAATGTTTAGTTACAATCTATGTTGAAGTGAGTAATGTGCAATAATTTATGAAAGTGATGGAGGTTAGAGGGTAGATTGAACAAGGAGAGCCTATGAGCCTTAGAAAAAAAATTCGTTCAATAGCTGATTTGAAAGTGAGTTATTCAAGTGTTAAATTTAAAATAAGTAACAGAACTTATTATGTTTGATCGCTAACTACGAACTAAATTATTCATATAAAAATCAACATAATATATATTTTGTATTAGTAATTTATTTCATACACAAATCATGAAAAATCGATATATTATATTTTATATAAAATGAAACGACTAATACACTTATTACTAATAGAATAAACCAAACAGAAAAGCTTGAATGCTTGTAATAGTATGGTGACCCGTGACCCTCCACCCCCACCACCCAAACCAAACCAAGAAAAGTAGCAGCTTTAATAATGATTTTGCCTGTAATTGGCTAAATTATTTTTACCCCCACCCCCCACATCGAGTTTTGCTAAAATATCTCAACTTTAATCGAATTTGTTGTTGCGATACAATTTTCATGAGGTCCTATTACCTTTCTGAACTATTTAATAGTATATTTAAAGGTATACATATGCTTACATGGACACATCACTATTTATAATTTTACATTATTTTTTATGTTCACGTGGACAAATATATAAATTTAAAATACGATATTAAATAGTC
Source organism: Solanum lycopersicoides (assembly GCA_022817965.1). Taxonomy (NCBI): domain Eukaryota; kingdom Viridiplantae; phylum Streptophyta; class Magnoliopsida; order Solanales; family Solanaceae; genus Solanum; species Solanum lycopersicoides. The sequence goes on from CM040629.1 coordinate 6,723,263, forward strand.
TATGAAGGTAATAGATCCTCATGAAGGTTTTATATCTCAACATCAAATTCGATCAAAATTAAGATATTTTTTAAACTCTTATCTCAATATTTTATATAATTAACTTATATATATAAATACATTATTATGTTCAGGTTCTAAATTGAAACATGTCATTAAAATTGTCGAAGTATACTATCAAAAGAAAAAATAAACATTTTTTAAGAAAGAAGAAACCAATTAAGATCTTGGACCACTTGATGAAGATCAAATATCTAGACATGACCTGTTAAAAGTAGATTTTAGATCCCTAAATATAATTAGTATCATAGTGGAAAGTGAAACATATGACATATCTGAACATAGGTTCCCTCTCCATGTGCTAATAAGAACATACTACTAAAAAAATTGTTTTTATGTGAAGGGGCTTCTATACATTATAATTGGGTGTCTAAGATGTGTGTTTTTACGAAAATATGAAATTTGGATGTAACTCAACTTTAAAAAATTAACTCATAATGATAGGATATATAGTTCAAAGTTTATATAACAAGGCCATCAATTTCTTTACCAGCTAATGTGAGATTTTTATCTACTCTACCATTCTCCTTCACACCTATAGGCTCGATTGGAGCGTGAATTGAAAATCCAAACGGATGGACCTGAATTTAATATCATGTAAAAATATGATATTTGAGCCTAACTCAACTTTAAAAACTAGTTATAAAAGAAAATTGTTTAAATTCAATCCATATAACGAGATCACCCGTGAATTCCCTAATCAATATATGGACGTTTATTGGCTTCTTATGTTTAACACATACTTTTACAAGGTGTACGTAGGGTCTCTCTCACTTCTTTTAATCAGCTTTCCAGTTGTAAAATAATCATTTCATTATTGTGGCTAAACTCACTATAAACTTAATTAGACCTTAGTAAAATAATGTGTTGATTAAAGACATAAAACACACAATCATTTGTTCTTTATGCTTTTGAGTCTTAATTAGACCAAATACAATTGGTGCGATTATTTATTCATGGGAGAGTTTGATATGAGATACATAAGGATATTTCATAAATTGATATATCACATGAGATTATTTTATTCTACATTTTATAATAATATCATTTTCGTACAAATGATGAGATAAGCTAATACCTCAAACCAAACATGAAATACTTCCTCTGTCTATTATTATTTGTTATGATTTCTATTTTTGGAGTCAAATTATAAAAACTTTGATTAATATTTTAAGATGTATTTTTTCATCATATTGATATGTAAAAAGTTACAATTTATAGTACACTTCTCATATAGTTTTTGAATATCTGAATTTTTTGTTTAAAATACGAATTAATATAATTTAATTTAACTTTGAAATTAATCAAATTAACTTTCGAAAAACGCAACGTGACAAATAAAAGTGAATAGAGGAATACATAAAAATAATCCCAAGATTATTATTCTTATATTACGTATCAAATGACCTTGACTAACTATACTTACAAAGTATGAAAACGCACTGCATGTTACTTCTGATATCATGTCAAATAATTCGATCCAAAACATCAAAGGCAATATTAAAATTTAAAATTCATAAATTTCAAATCCGTAATATAATTTTTAGTTCATTTTATGTAGATTTGATGGAGGGGCATTCTTGAAAAAATTCAAAGGGAAAAGCATCATGTTTGTGGGAGATTCTCTAAGTCGAAATCAGTGGCAATCACTTGTATGCCTTCTTTACACATCACTCCCTAACACCAAATACAACACAACTAGAGTTGGTGATGTCTCTATATTCACCTTCTTGGTAATTTCTTTATCATTTTTCCTTGATCTATTTCTGTTCGGGGCGGAGCTAGAGCTTTAATTACGAGTTAGGTCAAATTTATCAAACTTAAATTTTGCACTTTGCAACTATAATAATATAATATATACTCTCCGTTCACTTTTATTTGTCATGTTGCGTTTTTTGAAAATTAATTTGACTAATTTTTAAAGTACAATTAGATTACATTAATTCGATATTTTAAACATAAAATTTATATATTCAAAAATCTATATGAAAAGTACGATAAATTGCAGTTTTTTGAATATCAATATGATGAAAAAATACATCTTAAAATGCTAGTCTAAGTTCTTATAGTTTAACTCTAAAAATAGTACGTAACAATGACAAACAATAGTGGACGAAGGGAGTAGGTATTTATGATTAACACTGTACAAATGTTGCTAAAGACTTTAGTGATTCTCGATATAATGACATTAATTCAATTGCTGCTAAAACGAAAATCATATTGTATTTTGAGGATTTTGAACTTGATGTGATGTTGGATCGAAGTGTATATTTAGTGGACGTTGTGAGGGAAGAAAAGGGAAGAATATTAAAATTAGACTCAATTGAAGGTGGCAAATTGTGGAAAGGAATTGACATGCTCATTTTCAACACTTGGCATTGGTGGAACCGTAGAGGAACCTCTCAACCGTTAGCTCTAACTATATATTATATTTTTGGCACAATTATTTTTCAAATTTCGTATTTTTTAGAGGTAAACCGTTAAAAATATATATCGATATATTGATTTTATCACTTTTTTATATTTTGTAGATGGGATTACATTGAAATAGGAGGTCAATATTATAAAGACATGGATCGTGTTGTTGCTTTTGAGAGAGCTTTATTTACATGGGCTAATTGGATCGACACCAATATTAATCCTGCAAAAACTATAGTGTTCTTTCAAGGAATTTCCCCATCTCATTACAAGTAAGTGTTGTATATGACTTTATTTTTTAAGTAATGTCACGTGGATACTATGTAGGTCGCTCAAATAAAAATCGGACTATATATATTTTTAGGATACAATATAAAAAAGAGAAAATTTCATAAATAGAAAAGAGATGAAACTTAATCATGCTCCATAGATACAATTTGCTTAATTTCGTTTCATATATCTATAGTTTCGTTTGTTATGAGCATTTTCGTTTGTATATTTAGCTTTCAATATACAAACATGGTAAATATATACAATTTTTCAGAACTTTATTCTATATATTTCTCTTGTCATAGGAATTTTTCAGAACTCCATATACATATTTCGCTAGCCAATATACAAACATAGTAATTTAGTATGAATTTTCTGTAACTTATATACAAAACATATGTATCAATAAATTATATACAAATAGCTAGGGTAAGCATATACAAAACCTGGATTTATACATACAGAAATCGAATCATACAAATTCTAAATTTATAGAAAAATTTAAGAAACTGTAGTCGCTAATCATAAATATATGAAACTATAATACCTATGGAGCATAATATACTATAAATATTTATCATTTCACGTAATTTTTACCTTGTTGAATCCGACAGCGGTACCGATTGGAATGAGCCAGGGGTGAAAACTTGCTTAGGGCAAATGCAACCAATAAGTGGTTCAACATATCCAGGAGGGTTACCCCCAGCATTGAAAGTTTTGAAGAAAGTATTGTACACAATTGAGAAGCAAGTTACATTGCTTGATGTCACAAATCTTTGCTTATTGCGTAAAGATGGACATCCTTCAATTTATGGGCTAAGTGGAATGGATTGTAGTCATTGGTGTTTAGCTGGAATTCCTGATATTTGGAATGAAATACTATATAACTTTATAGTAATGACGTAATTGGTAAAGCTGATTTTTCATGTGATCTGCTTGAGGTTGCTGATTTGAGTTGTGAAAATAATTTTCTATAGAATTGATCTTTTGTGATCCGATCTTTTCCTAGAGCGCGGATGATTAGAAAAAAGAATGATTACTTAATTGATCGAACATATTCAATATTTCTAGTTCTATTTCATTAATTGTTACTTCAATCTTCAATAATCACTTTTATGTATACTAGTTTAGTATATGTGTTTTACATGTGTATCACCTCTAGTGATATATATATAAAATAGCAAAAATAATAATTAATGTCAAAATAAATGCAATGTTATTTACCTGACTTGTTGGTTTATGTTTTCTTTTGGCCTTTTGATTGCATTATCATTATTAAAATATTATGGGGAAAAAAGATACATATACTTCCGAACTATTGAGATGGTATACATATATCCTCTGTTATACAATTAAAGCATCACAATTTTTATCGACGTCTAAAAGGTGGAGCACTTATATATATCCTTCACACTAACGAATGAACATGTGTCCGTTCGTTAGTGTGAAAGATGTACAAGTGCTTCACTTTTTGGACGGCAAAGACTATGTTGTCTCAATAGTATAACAAAAGGCATGTGTATACTATTTTTGAGTTTCATTAGTTCGGTGATATATTCGTGGTGATTGATAGTTTTGAGGAAGTGTAACATAGATTTGTTCATGCAACTAATCATGTTGGAGTTTCATGCTTTAATGATTAAAATAGAGATAAAGTTTTTAATTTATGGCAAAAAAAGGTAATAATGATAATAAAAAAATGGAAAAACTACTTAATTAGACATACATTATTATCATATATATTAATTTTATCTCTAGTTTCAAACAATTACTTATATTATTACTTTTTGTATTTTATATCATATATTTTAAAAGATACAATCAGATAAATAAATTCCTTAAAAATGAGATTGATTAATTATCTTTGTTTTTAAACACCTAAATAATGGTGAATTAACATAGAAATTTTTTCTCTCATCAATCATTTCTCTCTTTCAAATAAAATTCTCATTATTCATCCGTATCTATCATCCCACCCTCATGTACATCAACCATCCTTTTCTTCTTCATTCTCTCAAATTATGTTTTAATAGCAAATTATCAAAATTGAATATTGGCATTCAAAGTTATTTGTAGAAATTTGTAACTTTGTTTCATTATTCTCATGTATCTAGAATAAAATTCTTTCTTTTCACATATATATGGTAAAGTTCATATCGTTTTAAATTTTAATTTTTAAAAGTTTTACGAATTAGGTCCTACATAGTATGATCTTGTTGCTATTTATTATTTCATGGGTGATCGTTCCCAAAATTGAATGATCCAGTAAATGTACAATACATTAACATTAATATACATTATTATAATTTTATTTTCTCTCAATATTTTTTCATTGCAGGGTTGAATTTTCATCCGCTATCATTCAAGCTAAGAATAGATCTAATCACGAAAATGACCCAATATATATGGAAGAACTATGTGAACTGTGAAGCTCTACTTACCCAAATAGATACATCACTATATCCAGCTACACATCTAATACAAGATGTTGTTTCTAACACGTCTTCTTAAGGATACAAATCCAGAAATTTAATAAAAATACACGTATTTCGATTTTTTAACCCTTGAATACATGTATTCAAAGGCCAAAATCTGTTAGAGTTCTTAATTAATACTCAATTGCTCCTTTAATTAAGGAAAATAGTAATACACATCTATTTCAAAATTAATAAAAAATGTATCTCGATCTTTTATATCTGCGTATTTCAATTTTTAATCTTCGAATACATGTATTCAAAGGCCAAAATTTGCTAGATTTCTTAATTAATACTCAATTACTCTTTTAATTAAGGATATCAGTTATACACATTTAATTAAAAAATAATAAAACATGTATTTCACTTTTATTAATTATCAGATACGTGTATCTGTGTATCTGGCAAGTCATGATACATATATTCAAATGCCAAAATATGGTATAGAAAGTAATATTCTAAACTAATTGTTAAGATCGAAGATTTGAATGAACGAAAAACTCCATTGATGAAAGCATGAGAGCTTGATTAGAGAAGAAGAAGAATGAAAAATGTATATTGTGTTGATTATGATTAGAACCATTTTGACACTGATTCGTATTATAACCATTTGATGATTGGGAATTGGAAGAAGCTGCAGTTGTGTCATTGGATGGATAACCATGCAACTTATAACACTTTACTCTAAAATGCCCTGGCCTTCTACAAAAATCACAAAAAGGCCTTCCTCTAGGTGTTGTGTTAGAAGCAGAGTAATTTGTTTGAAAATTTCTTCCTCCTGAACTTGATGAATTTGCAATGAGAAAACTACTTTCAGCAAACAATTGATTATTGGGCTTGAATTTCCGTTGTTTTTTCTCTTGTACTAACAAAGCAAAAGCTTGTGACATAGAGGGTAAGGGATTCATCATCAAAATACTTCCTCTAATCGTAATATACACTACATTTAAGCCCATCAAAAATTAAATTAAACGTTTATCTTGTTCTGCCTTCTGAACATTAGCCTTAGCTCCACATACACATACACAATTGCATTGACTTAAAACACACAAACTGCTTAATATCGAGAATACCTTGATTAAGATCATTGATTTCCTTTTGAATTTGGTACAATTTTGCTCCATTTGTCTGATTATATTGATCCTCCAGTTCTGTCCATAACTCCAGAGCATCATTGACATATTCAACACTATCAGCAATATCTCGATCTAGAGAGTTGAGAATCCAAGAGGTAACCATAACATCGCACATCACCCATTGACGATAGTTTGAATGATTCCCCTCTGGTCTCTTACATTCACCATTGATGAATACTAGCTTGTTCTTTACTGACAAGGATCGAAGTACACTGCGACGCCATGAATGGAAATCAGTACCATTAAACGGAACTGGTACAAATACTGCACCAGGATTATCTGAGGGATGTATATAGAAATGACTCCCTGTATCAACTCCAGATGAAGGAATACTGGTTGAACCAGTGCTTGTAAAAGTAATCTCTACCATTTTATTACTGAGAAAAAAATTTCGAAGATCTGATGCAGAAATTGAAAGATGAAAGAAAATCGATCTGATACAAAATTGAAAGATGAAAGAAAAACGAGAAATATCAAAACCGTCCTTGCTCTGATACCATGTTAAGATCGAAGATTTGAATGAACGAAAAACTCCATTGATGAAAGCATGAGAGCTTGATTAGAGAAGAAGAAGAATGAAAAATGTATATTGTGCTGATTATGATTAGAACCATTTTGACACTGATTCGAAGACCTAATTTCACATGGTATCAGAGCAGGGCCGTCTCACCCGATGTTGGGACCCCCGAAATCAAAATTGCCCACGCACCAGATGTTAAGCACTGGGCGTGAGGTGGGATGTTAAAGAATGACAAAAGTCCCACATCGGTGGTTAATGAGATGGGCGGACTTCTTATAAGGCTTGTGCAATCCTCCTCCCTTTGAGCTAGCTTTTGGGGTGTGAGTTAGGCCTAAGACCTAATTTCACACTAACGTAAATTCTAGTAATTAAGAACCAAATTATTGAGATTTGCGTAGCTTACCCTAAAATAATGGCTCAAATTTTTTGTATCCTAAACATAAAAATAGAAAAAACTTGTAATGGTTTCAATATTTTTTCTCTCTTTCAATTTACCTTGTTCCAAGTAATATTACTACATGATATAACTATCATAAAAATAATGAGCCCAAATCACCTTTTTTTCTTCATAAATTTTGATCTAGGTTCGAAAAAGGAAAAATTATTAAAATACATTTCTTATATTTTTTTTATTTCTAATATTCTCTTCTATTTTTAAAAATCTCTGAAAAAATTCTTATTTTTTAAATATATTTGAACTTTATATTAATATATCATAACTAATATTTAATGTATCCGAGCTATATATTATGTATTCAAGCTACATATTATGTATCCGATTTATTTTATAATGTATTCGAACTAATTTTTAATGTATTCGAGCTAATTTTTAATGTATCTAAGTTATCAAATATAATGTATCTGAGATACTCTTTAATGTATTTGAGGTACATATTAATGTATCCAGTTTATTATTTTAAGGAATTAATATAATTACAAACTAAAGAGGATTGATTATAATTTCATTTTAAAACTATGTGATGTTTAAATTTATCCAAAGAAAAATGATCAAGAATAAACTTGTTTCTTTAAGTACTAAAATCCATATAGAAGACATTAGACACGAATTTGTGTTTTTAATATATATTAGAAGATAAATATAAATTAATGGATTTCAAACTCATATATTTTAGAGTCTGTTTGGATGGGCTTAAAAGTTGGTTAAATTGACTTAAAAGTTAAGTTAGTTTTTGACTTATTAGAGTGTTTGACAATTATCAAAATAATTTATTTTAAGTAAAAATGACTTATTTTAAGCCAAAAACTAAAAGTTAGGTGAGATATTTTTTTTTAACTTAAAAGTCATTTTATGTTGACCAAGTATATTACAATTTTGCCCTTAATTCTTTTATTATTATTATTATTATTTTATTATTATTATTATTATTTTTATTTTTATTTTATTATTATTATTATTATTATTACTATTATTATTATTTATTTATTTATTTATTATTATTATTATTATTATTATTATTATTATTATTATTATTATTACTTTTATTATTATTATTATTATCATTATTATTATTTTTATTTATTTTTATTTTTATTATTATTATTATTATTATTATTGTTGTTATTATTATTATTATAATTATAAAAAATTGTGATGATAGGAAATATTATTACTTATGGATGTAAAATATAAATTAATTTTGTTTTAACTTTTTTAAGTGTAAAAATCTTAAATTAATCAACTTTTTATCACGTTAACAATTTTAAGGATATTTCATACATTTTGATAAAAAAAAAGTGTTTATCAGCATTTATTTGTCAAATACATCAACAACTTTTTTTCCAACTGAAACACTTTTATCCAAACACATACTACTTATTTTTAAAATAAGTTTTAACACTTTCAAAAATACTTTTTAAAGTTGTTTTTTTAAGCCCATCCAATCGGGCTCATAGACCTTTAAAGAATTAAAAATAATTTTACAAAATAAATATTGAAATACGATTAATTCATAATAAAGCGAATTAGACAAATTTAAAAAGTAGAAAATTACTGTGAATTTAATTGTTTGTTACTTTTAATTATGATTACTTTAATCATAATTTTTTTTTAGAAATTTTTCAAAATAATAATATTCTAGATTTTAGTGAGACTCCTTAGCAACATTTTCATTATTTATGTCACAATCTAAAACGAGTTGTTAGTGTGTGAGCGAACGAAGGAATATAAACCCCGACATATATCAATAAAAATACGGAAGCTCAAAATTTGTTAAAGTAACCAATCAAATCAACCTCTAAAGTCTATTACACATTATCCCAAAAACCTGAAAGTCATCACATCAAGGACATTTATTCTCAATTACCAAGTCTAAAAGTATTAAAAATATCGAATAAGTAAATAAGATGGTCCATGTCCGAAATTTACGGATATCATGACATGAATGAGAGAATCCAACACGAGTTAGAAATAATAGTTCACGCTGAACTCTGATGTGCTGGAGACTAGCTAGAGCTGAGGGCGAGTCGAAGTCGATGGTACACTTGTTGCACTCCACCAAAGAACAAAAATAAATAGAAGTAGGGAACAGTACAAGGAACATGTACTGAGTAGGTATAGGCCAACCCAAAATAGAAATCAATATATATTGAATAATAATATAAAATCAACTACAATACTTGGCAGGTGACAAGCAACAAACAACATGAACTAGTAACACCACCACCATAATAGGTACACAATCAATCACAATATCAAGCACACCTTTGAGTACTTATGTCTCAACACCATACTCATTTGGAAAATGCGTTATTTGAGATTGAGTATATTAAGTTAATTCAATATTCATTTTCTTTAATGTTATAGTGTCAGAACGTGACACTTCGATCCCATATACCGTGTCGGAACGTGACACTCCGATCCCATAATATCGTGTCGTAACGTGACACTCCGACTCCAATAATATCGTGTCGTAACGTGGCACTGCGATCAAATTATCTCATTAATTTATTTCATCAAGCCTTCTTTATCCAAGACGTCATTTCGATAAAGAGAGTTCAAGATTATAAATTCAACAGTCTCAGAATTTTAGGCCAATCATAAACCACACAATCCAGTACATAGAAAACTTTAAAATATCACTCAATACATATCAATCGTTATTGAGAGTTTATCTATCAAATAGAAATAAACAATAACCTACCTTCACCTAAGAACTGAAGTCAAAAAACTACTTTTCCAATGTTTTTCCTTTTCTTATTGTCTCCGAACTCTTCCAATCTATCAAGTATATATATATATACACATAAGGTGTAAGTTAAAAAGCTCATAAACACTCCGATTATTCTATATCTAGCCTATACCCATCAATTCACCTAATCCTATAATTAATTTCCTAAAGTTCACACCTAGGAATAAATCTTAATTCCCTCGATTAGCATAATTTTAATGATATTCAACTAATACAACACTCTTAATATTTAGTTATTTATCTCAATATATTAAAAAATAAATATTATATAATAAGGTATGAAACATTCAAATCCCATCAAAGTTATACGATCCATTGCTCAACTTTCAACATGAAATAAACAAATCCTTATTTCTACTAATGATTCACTCATAATTGCCCTATTATGTTGTCATCATTACTTACAGAAATTTGTGCCCACTATTTATTCCATTCCAAAATTAACACAACACATATGACAAAGATAACAACCACAATATTTACTTAATAAATTAGTTAGGTCATAAATTAAACAATGAATTCAACTCGATTAAACCACCGCAATAGATTGCAACAATAATACACACGTCCAACACCCATGATTAAATCCTCTCTGGACTAATATTAAATGAACCATTACATATTTGCACTATCATTACATATTTTAATACTTCACCAAAGACAAATTTGTCAATACCTAAGTTTTCATTACTAATTATCCAAACCAAGTCAACAATAAAATTGACTCATTATTAATTTTAAAGTTATATTATTTAACCATCAACTAAATAAATTATTTAAAACTTCCCTACTAATTTCATAACTATAATTATGAATAGTCCAAAACACTCATTTAAAATCTATCGGAAAGTATTTTATCAAAGAAAAAAATTCTAGTGCTCAAAACGACTGAAACGGCTGTTACAATTTATTAAAAATGTCATTATTTTAGTTTGTCGAGGAATTAATTATGTATTTATTTTGTTTGATATTTTGAAATAATACAAATAATTAATAACAAAACAAAGAAAATCATAGAACAAAAAGAATCAAAAAAGGTAAAAAAGATTTTAAATACAAATTGTTGCGTTTTGAAAAGAGCATAAATAGTCATCTTTCCGTCGAGCGTATTTTTTGCTTTCTTCCTGAGAACATAAAAATAAATTAAAATAATTTAATTTGTCTTCCGAATCATTCATTATATAACTTTCAAACTTCTTCAAGTTGGATACGACATATTTTTAAAAAGGAATTTTTTAAAATTGACGAGTATAAATTTGTAGCATCCAGTGAATAATCGATTATTTTTTTATTTTTTTATTTGTCTGGATGAGATATTCATATATGTTGAGTACTCTGTGTTGTTTTTTTCCTAATTGAATCACTGAAATCTTTGTATGTACTGGAATTTATAGCTTTTGCGGATATTTTGTATCCAAATTATGATGTATAACGAATGAAATTATTTTTTTAGTTTAGTAGTTATTTTTTCTGTTTGAATGTATAGAATAATTTGTATCCTATTAAGTTGATGTAACTAATCGATCATGAACTATATGTTGAATACAACAATATTGAATACAAAAGTGAGATGAAAAATACAAAAGTCATACAAAGTGAGATTGAATATAAAGTTGTGAATACAAAACAAATACTCTCTTTATTTGAAATACAAAGTTACTTTGAAAGGTAAAGTAGACACATAAAATACAAAACGTGTTGGTATACAATTAGGAGAACTACAAACTTGCTCACATATGAATTGAGATTGAAATACAAAACGAATACCAAATAAAATACTAAATTGTTAGCATACAGTTAAAATGAATACAAATTAAGAAGGAAATACAAACATGGTGGTATACTATTGAGATTGAAATACAATGTAAAAACAAAAAATGTAAAACTTTTTGATATATAGATAAGAATGAATACACAATTAACGGTTGATTCAGACATTGTTTACATATTCAACTAATATTTATGTATTTTGAGATTTTTAGTCGATTAAATAATTTTTTTATTTCATTTTTATATTTCACATTTATTAGAATCTACAAATCTATTCATATGTTTATATTATTTGATTTTTAATACGTAAATATTAGATGAAAATATTGTCATTCTAACCGTTTAAATAAATATTTTAAAATATTTTTTTTTACAAAGTAGGTTAGTTATTGTGACAGTAATTTTAATTTTTCCCGAGGATAATAAAAATTCCAAAATATGCAAATAATAATCAATAAGAGATTGGTAATAACTATTAAGAAAGTTCCAATTAGCAATATAATTTACTCTTAATTATAGTTATATCAATAATGTTATTTTATAGCGAACAAGAAAAATTCAAAAATATGTAAATAATCCGTAGAAGATAGCTAACCAACCAACGTTAGGAATTTTTTTCAATTAGTACTAACAGTAAATACTCTGTTAGTATTTAGCGTCCAACAATAGTTTTCATTATATTAATTATTTTGAAATGTCTATAATATTTGTCCATTTTATAAAATTAATAGATAATTTCACACTTAATTTCTTATTATCCTTATCATTAATTATAGTAATTTATTATTATATTTTTCAAGACATTGTATTTATTATATTCAAAGGGTGATGTAATAAAATGACCCTTATATTAATAGTTTCTTAGGAAGCATGTGCAAAGTGAATAGTGAACAAATATTGTTGGACAGGAGAGTATATGTCACAATTTCAAATTTTGTGTATTTTAAGAAACTAAGTAAGTTTACTATTTTACCTTTATTTAGTGATTTTTTAAAATCAATTTTTGAATAAATGAACATAAAAATTAAAGTATTGTGACTAATTAAATTGATCAATGAACACGAATAAATTATTTAACTTTTCTATATTGGTCGAATTCATATTTTCAAGATTTAGTAACTCTCAAGGGTAGAACTGAAAAAATAGTGTAATTTTGCATTAGTTTTATGAAATAACAAATATTAAGAAATATTTATTTTTAATAAGTATGATATATATTTCAAGTCTTTAACTGTTATGAAAGATCATCTTTGTTGTAGTGAATAACTTTTTCTTTTACTTTTTTCAATTGAATTTGTGGACTGTAAACTTGGATATAGCTCGCCAAATTATCTTTTCGAAAAAACTGTCAAGCAACATGTTTTTTCTTCTTGATTGTTATTTATGTAAGGTCATCTTAATTATTATTTGTGGATATTTGTGAGTTCAGTACTCACAAAATTATACTATGAGATTTTAATATGTTATGTATCAACATTTTGGTTTATATATCCAGTTGCACACAGTTCCCCTTAGATGTCACCTACTGCTTGATTGATTATTGCATTAATTCTTTATAACAGCATATATGACCATAAAAATAACTATGGTTCAATTCCAATAAGTTGGGGCTGGTCTCTTCTTTAATATCTGATATTGTTCTTTGTAACTTCTTGGAATTTAGAAAATTTCGTTATTTCTGATCAACTATTTCCATGAAGACTTTCTTAGACTTCTTTCTTAACTTAAAATCTTTCTATGACTCATAATTTTTGTATAACAAAAACAAAAATTAAAAGAAATACAACATTTTAATAAAATGTTCTTGGCAATCCAATCTATGTATCAAAAATACAAATCTTACCGAATGATCATATGTAAGCTTAATAAAATAGTACAATCCAGTGCTTTAATTTACCTAGTGATCATATAAATAGAAACGAAATCAGTACATAATTATTTATTATTATTTTTTCGGAAAGGGGCCTAAAATACCCTCAAAATATTGGAAATGATACAAAATTACCCTACATTCACCTATTGGCTCCAAAATACCTTTGTCATCCACCTTTGAGTTCAAAATTGACCACTTATTTAACGGTTTTAAATTTAAACTATTTAAATATTTTTTAAATACGTGACGCTCAACTATTTGTTATAATTTAACTTATTAGTATAATTTATAAATCAGTCCACTACCCACCCATTACTAATGGGAAACTTACATAAATATACTACAAATAAAAAATATTTACCATTTATAACAATAATTTTTTCTTCCACTTATCACTTTTAGGATCCGTTTGGTTACTGGCTAGAGTTATACAAGTATTAGTTATGCAGGGTTAAGTTATGCAGGTATTAGTTATGCAGGTTTAAGTTATGCAAGTATTAGTTATGCATAGTTTAGTTATGTAGGTATTAGTTATGCAGGGTTTATTTATATTGAGTTTAATTATGCGGGTATTATCTATGCGGATATTAGTTATCTAGGTATTATTTTGCTATGTAGAGATTATAATACATGAATTATTAACTATTGAATATTAAACTTGTTGTAAATTATTAATATATATTATTTACAAAATAATAATACATGCTAATAATATGTGGAATATATTTAATAATATATAATGCTAATATTTGATTAGCATATGTACCGTCAAAAAATATACAATTAAATTTTTAATATTAAAAAATATTTATATTTACATAAATAAATAAAAATGGTAAGTATATAAAAAAAATGAAAATAGTCTATATATAATAGGAAAACAATAAAGTTTCCAATTAATTTTTTTTACAAAAAAATAAAAATGGTCTATATGTAAAAAGAAATAAAAAAGCATATATACGAAAACAGTAAAGTTGCCAATTAAAAAAATAAAATAAATTTTTAGGGTAAATCTGTAATTTATCATTTTAATACATGTATAACTAATACCCACATAACTTATTTTACCTTCTACCCTGCATAACTTTATACATAGATTCCCTCATAAGTTATGTTGATATTAATTATGTAGGACTACAAAAATACAACCAAACACCGTATAAATTAATACATGAATAACTTTTATACAACATTTAAATTCTTACCAACCAAACATAGTAAAACTAATGTAACTTTTAATACATGTATAAGGTGTTTCTTATACAATAACCAAACGGCTCCTTAATACATTTATAATACACTTTTAATTCATATTACAAAAATAATTTATTATTCACATATACAATACAAGTTTTATTGATGGATAATACATTTATGACCCATTTTAATGCACTTATAATACAATGTGTCAACTTCTTACCAAACAAGCATAATATATTTTTTATAAATTGCTATAATACATATATATTACATAGTTAATTCACTTTTAATACATATTGCAGATTTGACATAATATTGCTATAAATGGTACTCCCTCCGTTTCAAAAAGATTGACCCTATTTCCGTTTTAGTTGTTTAAAAAAAGAATGACCCTTTCCTTTTTTGGCAACACTTTAACTTTAACTTTCCACATGTCTTGTTTAAGACCACAAGATTAAAGGGCATTTTGGTACATTTGACATAACTTTAATTTAGAACCACAAGATTAAAAAGTCTTTTTTTTTTCTTAAACTCCATTCCAAGTCAATTTAGGCCAATCTTTTTGAAACGGAGAGAGTAATAAATAAAAAATATCGCTAAAATAAGTAATTATTTATTAAAAGACATTCATCCAAGTAATTTTTCCATTACTAATTAAATCCCATCAAATTAATAAACCCGTCACATTACTAATTAGACACTTGAATGTATGATAATTTACTTCTATAAATATTTCCGCCTCAAATTTTTAAAAAATCTCATTGGAAGTAGCTTTCTTGTTGTTACATTAGTAATGTGACGGATTTTAGTTGGGTGGGGTTTAGTTAATAATGAGTAGATAGTGGGTTGGTTTATAAATTATATTAATAAATTAAATTATAACCAATAGTTGAACATAGTTTAATTTTAAAATAATTAAATAAGTGGTCAATTTTGAACGGCCGATGACAAGAATATTTTTGAAGCCAATAGATAGATGAAAAAGACATTTTGAAGCCAATTGGTGAATAGAGAATAATTTTATACCATTTCGAACATATTTTAGGCTCTTTTCCTTTTTTTTTAACTAAATACTCACAATTTCGAGGCCAATACTTTTTCCTTTTTGGGCCTTAAATCCCTACATTTATCTATTCAACTCAGCTCCCATTCATACTCTTCTCCTAATCGTCTCCAAAGAGTAAAATTTTATTCAGAAATGGCTTCGTCTGCTTTAATTAACGATACTCAGTCCTGGAAGGATTTGCGAGTAAGCAATTTTGACAATTTATGAATATGAATTACTTCTATTTTGTTATTAATGTGAAATTTCTCTTCAATCGCAGGCTCATGTTGAAGAAATTAACAAAACTCATTTGCGTGATTTGTTGAATCACACTGATCGATGTCAATCAATGATGGTGTATGATACTTATTTGCTTTAATTCCATGTTTTTTTGAAACTTTTTTGATTTTAAACCTAATCAATGTATAGGGAGTTTGATGGGATTCAGATCGATTACTCGAGACAAAGAGCCACCCTTGATACATTGAATAAGCTCTTCAATTTAGCTGAGGTTTGTTTTTTTTCCTTTTATGAATCACTTTCAGCTTAATTAGAAAGTTAACCTCGCATTTTGATGCAGGCAGCACATGTTAAGGAGAAGATTATTCGGATGTTCAATGGAGAGCATGTAAGCCTAGTGCAATCTTATTTATATTGAATAATAATTTATGATATAAACTGGATTAAACTCAAATTTGTGATGTAGTATGCTTATTTTTTCTTATATACCAAATGGAGTTATCAACATCTTAAATGTTAATTGAGGAACTAGAATAGTTTGTCTACATATTAGATATAATTAAGGAATTAGGATATCTTCTAACTCACAAAGGCATTTTTTTTGTCAGTACGTTTGGTCCTATGAAAAGCCAAAACTTTTCATCAGAAAACTCATTAAGCACTTTGTATTAGTATTATAAATTTGCATTTCCTCTATGTTACTAAACTGTATAAAGGATTCACTTGTTGTATCCTGTCTACAAACAGTTTTTCTCCTTCAAATAATAGGAATTTATTAATTCAAATACTGACCATCAATATCGGTGTGCTCTAATGACTAGGGGACACTTACAAAGGATCGTTAGTTAATCTGATATTAGCAACTCGAATCTCACATAACTATGGATAAGTTACTAGTACTTACAGTATTTAGATTCTTTTTAGCTATCCTGTCAGCTAGTGAGTGGTTTTCCTCTTTATTATTTAATCTTTCTTGTAGATAAACAGCACAGAAAACAGACCCGTTCTTCATATTGCACTGCGTGCTCCAAGGGATGCAGTCATAAATAGTGACGGGAAGAATGTTGTTCCTGAGGTTTGGCATGTACTTGATAAGATCCGAGACTTCTCTGAGAGGGTTCGCAGTGGTTCCTGGGTAATATCGATCATCAAAGAGATTCATTTAAGCAATACTGCTAAGTTTCTAATCAAGAGGCAATTCTTGATAGGTTGGAGCCACAGGAAAAGCATTGAAAGATGTTGTAGCTGTTGGTATAGGTGGCAGCTTCTTAGGCCCTTTGTTTGTACACACAGCACTTCAAACAGGTATATATATATCCCTCTCATCCAAACAAAAGCTATTCATTTGTTCTGCTTTCTTTGCTGTCTAGTTTTTAACTAGCCAAATGTTAAAATTTTAAACCTGGCATATTACAGAAGCGGAGGCTAGTGAGTGTGCAAGAGGACGCCAGTTGCGATTGTAAGTGTGTAGGAATTATTTAAACCAATTCTGTTACCTCCCTGCATCTATTGCCATACATGTTGGGTCCCTCTTTAAATAGTCCAATATTTCTAGTTTAGAGCAAGAAAATGCTCTCTTTCTGAATTGTGAGAATAATTACATTTACATTTCTTTGTGGTTGCAGTCTTGCAAATGTTGATCCAATTGATGTAGCCCGAAATATAACAGGCTTGAATCCTGAAACAACTTTAGGTGAATTAATATTTATTGATGTTATTTTCCTACAAATAGAGAAATGTAAATATATCAGATTATGCTTGATAATATCTTCTTGTCTTGCTTGAAGTTGTGGTGGTCTCAAAGACTTTTACTACTGCCGAGACAATGCTAAATGCCCGTACAATGAGGGAATGGATCTCCTCTGCATTAGGGTAAGTGTGACAATGTTTTTTCCTACAACTAGAGAAATTTATTAATATTTGATGTTATACTTTAGAACTATTGATTTTTATTCTGTGCCTCATTAATGGGAAGTATTGACAGTACAACTGATGGGACCTTAGTCTGTATCTCTGTCTGAAACAGACTATCTAACCTGAGGTGGTTACCTTGGATCAATTGTGCATGAAGTTAGATTAACCTGCTTGACAGTCCTGGTTCTAACAAAACCCACAGTAGGTTAAAGAGAATGTTGGTGTTGCCGCTTCCATCTGGAAAGATATTAGGAGAAATTCAGTTTTGGCATGTTGCTTTCTACCACATCGTTTCAAACGATGTTTTACCATAACATTTGTCAAGGTGATATGAAGCTACGCAAAGAGAAACCCAGGTTCATCAGTTATGGTGCACGCATTAATTTAACTTTTTTCTAAAAGGCACATTAATTTAACCTTTTAGTAACATATATATCTTTAGTCCATTCTTTGTTGACTTTTCCGTTGCTGGACGAATCTTAATTTGGTAAAGAAATCCTGATAATTCTGAATGATGACTGCGTTGCGACAAGCAGAAGAACTACAGTATCTGGATCTGAAGGAGACAAAAGATAGTGAAGGAAGTGATGACCTTGGAGATAATTATGAGTATGCCATGATGGTCATTGAGGGTGGATGATGCAAAATTATCGGAAACAGGGGGGTGGGGGTGGGGGGGAGAGGGACATGCATATGATGATAATAATTGAGCCAGATGCTGATCGATGTGGAGGAAATAGAACCTCTAAACTCACTGGAGATTCAGGAGGTGAACGACAGATACATGGACACCACTCTCGAAGTGCATCAAAATATAATTAAGCTGAGCAAACAATTTTGTATTTGCTTTAAGGGGTGTGTACTTTTAAAAATATTGATAACAGTAGGAAGGCAATCAGACGAGGCAGAAAAGGCACAACAATCCACAATTAAGAAGAAAGGCATGAATGAATTAAAAGGGCTGGTGTTTGATATGAATTTCAAAAGCAATGGCGGTAGAAGCAAGGGGAAGGGTGATACTAACATGAATCAATGACATTAAAAGTGATCTCATGGCATGTTAGGGGATTAAAAATGAGCAATAAGCAAATGGAAGGAGTGTTTAGCAGTCTCATCCACAAATGGAAGGCTGATTTTGTGTTTTCAGGAGACAAATTAAGAAGGAAATATTGAAGATAAGGTTGAGTAATTATGGGGGAAGAGGAGTGTTAGATAAACCTGTCCAATTCAGCTGACAAGGAACTACTTTGGATATTTTGTTCACCAGTCCAATTCCTAGAAATTAGGTTAAACCTGTGGAAAGGGAAGCTTTGGAAAAAAACATGAACCAACCAAGCTTCCATCACCTGCTACGTGATTTATTACTGCTATTGTTATCACCAGCTAAAAAAGGCCTAGCAAATGAAATATGGTTGTTCAATTTTACATCAATCAGCATATATTGAAAGGATCACTTTGTATTGTTTGGTATACTGGTCGCTTGTGCAGCTATTGAAGTGCATTGACCAGTGCTTATTTATTTATGATGTTGGGTCGGTACTTATTTCTTTATGATGTTTAGTGTTGGTTTTGTTGTCACAGATCTTTGTTTGACTCGAACCTCCCTTTTCTGGGATTCTTACTTTTTTAGACCTCAGGCAGTTGCAAAGCATATGGTTGCAGTTAGTACCAATCTTAAGGTGGGTTATCTCCTTTGCTCTTCTTTTTGTGTGTCATTTGAACCACTTCTTGCAGTAAAATCATACTTATTCAATTTTTTTTGCCTTTGTGGAATAGTATCTTTGAGTTTAGCTTGAATTTGATAGTGTATCTTTGTTTAAAACAAGGATCACAAGATTTCTGACTTGCAGCTTGCAAAACCTTTGACGTGATATAGAGTTTTAGATGTTAACTTGACATATATTTATATTAGTAGTAGTAGAAGGAAAATTCATGTGATGATTGAAAAGTTAGTTTGATCAGAAAATATCACATCACATCCCATCAACTTCAAAATTTTGATATTCTAATGATTTTGAATTCTTGAAAGTTCTGAAAGTTTTGTAGAAGTGGAATTCTATTAAACAATTATTAACTTTCCATGAGTGGCATAAATTGGAGGGGGTATCAGAGTACATCAAATTTTTATCCTAGATAAATCATGATGAAGTACTGGAGAACAGCTCGATTGTAGCTAATTCGGTCAATTTTTATCCCGAAATGTAAATGGATCCTGTTTCATCGCCAGATCAACACTAATGATTGTTAGAATTACTAAGTCCTAAAATGTTCTCCCCTAATCAGTGCATTTTGTAGAATGTCTCTTCTTTTTTCATCGGTTGCATTTTGTGGAAAGGATAGTGCATCTTCTTCTAGTTTGTCTTACAATTTCCCTTATCTAGTGAGTAATTTGTTAATCTATTGTTCCTCCGGATGTTGGGGCTTTGTATCCAGGGAGGACAGTGTAATTTTATTTAGGTGGTGCTTTGGCTAGTATGATCATGCATATTCAAGTGTTACTATTATATCTGGATTGTGTATACAACACAGCCCTTTTACTGTTTTTATTTTTAATTTTCCATGTCATCTGTTATAAGCAGAAAGACTGGGCAACTTTATTCTGTTGAATTCATCTGTATTTTTGACCAAACTAAGTTACTATTTAAACTAGTTCACCAAAATAATACGTTTTTAGTTTTTTTTTCAAAACTAGTATAAACGTATTTCTGAGTAACGTTTTAGGGTATTTTTATTTTAAAAATTCAATGGACAAAAATTGACGGGGATGACGACGTTAAATGAATAAACGTACTCCTGAGTAACGTTTTAGGCGTAAAACGTTACTCAGGAGTACGTTTTTTGGGGTAAAACGATAATCTTAATAAAAACCAATTATTTGTCACCCCACTGAAATACACGATGTCGTTTTTATCAATTGTGAGTTTTAATTGCAAACTCAATTACCTAAATTGTAATTTTTAATATCAAACCCATTTGCGAAAAACCCTTCTACAATTAGGGAATTTCCAAACCCTTCCTCTTGCAACTCAAGAGATCTAAAGCGAAATCTTCCGAAAGCACAAAGAGCAACCACATCACTATAATAAATCTTCTCGTTATTGGAAATGACAGAGACAACACATCAACACCATCCATAATAGCACCATCTGACCCTTCACGCATTTCATTCCACCACACTTTATAACATTAATTAAAACCCATAAAAAAAGACAACTTAAAAAGACTAATTCTTAGCATTTGCC
This sequence comes from Solanum lycopersicoides, assembly GCA_022817965.1. Taxonomy (NCBI): domain Eukaryota; kingdom Viridiplantae; phylum Streptophyta; class Magnoliopsida; order Solanales; family Solanaceae; genus Solanum; species Solanum lycopersicoides. Next base: position 6,744,634 of record CM040629.1, read on the forward strand.
TCTTAACGAAAAAAGACTAGCAACCAAATATTAATCCTCCTAGCATCATTTCTACCTCATTATACCAGCCAGGGCACATTTATAACTAATAAGTCATGCCAGATGCAGGATACAACCAAATGCAGACAGCAGCTCCAAAAACGTACTCCTGAGTAATGTTTTAGGTGTAAAACGTTACTCAAGAGTATGTTTATTCATTTAACGTCGTCAGCTCCGTCAGTTTTTGTCAGTTGAATTTTAAAATAAAAATACCCTAAAACGTTAGTCAGAAATACATTTATACTAGTTTTGTAAAAAAAATTAAAAACGTATTATTTTGGTGAATTAATTTAAATAATGGCTTAATTTGGTCAAAAATTCGTACATTTTTTGTTGTTCATAATAAAGAATATTAGAGATTTCTGGTTTTACTAGATCTTGAATTTCATCACTGAGAATACATTATATGTTAGCCCACGATTTTCTTTACTAAACGTATCAATTTGTAACAGCTCGTAGAACAATTTGGCATTGATCCAAATAATGCATTCGCTTTCTGGGACTGGGTAGGAGGTCGATTTAGTGGTAAGTCTTTTTAAGAGTATCTCGGCAGATGCACACAGATTTTGCTATCAAATTTTGTTTTTCTAAATATATATTAAATGATTACTTAACTAAAAAACAGGGAATTTATCAAATATATTTATTGTAATCCTTGTTTTGCAGTCTGCAGTGCAGTTGGAGTATTGCCTCTTTCTCTGCAATATGGATTTTCCATTGTTGAGAAGTAAGTAATTTGCAGCTACCTTTGCACATTGATCCTTCATGTTATTTTAGTATCTCATGCACCCTTGCCGTTGACCATACACGTCTAAATGTTATAGGTTTTTTAATTGTATACTCTGCCCATGATCTATTGACAGGTCAAGTATAAACCATATCTGCTGATTAGTTGTATCCATAAGATCTAGTCTTTTTTATTTCATAATCATTACCTCGAGTATATGGTGAAAAGAAAGACTGGAAACAAATTGCCACCTTTTGCCCCTTAGTGATGGCAGGCTGCACTTCTTCTATTGCATAGTTTGGTGTCTCCATCTCTTAGATTAATTATTAGGATGTCGCTTGCCAACTTTATTGTTTTGGCGGATTAACTTTCTACATCAAGAGAACACTATATATCTGAAGCCCCCAGGGTTTTGTTCTTTCGAAGAATTGGTTGTCATAGGGTAGCAGCTTCCTTAATTGTTATGTTGCATGTTATAGGCGTTTCATTTTGCTACCCTTTTTTCTTTTGCTTCTGCTTGTACTGCTTATTGTGAGAAATATAGCAAAATAATATTATTGAATTGTTGTTGTATCTACATTATTACATGAGACCCTATTTATAGACCATAGAATACAATCCTTTACCAAATAGGATACTATTTAGTAGTCCTATTCTTATTCTAATAGGATTATATAAACCTATTCCTATTTTAATGGTATTGTATAAACTATTCCTATTCTAATAGAATTGTATAAACTATTCATATTCTAATAGAATTGTATAAACCTATTCATATTCTAACACTCCCCCTCAAGCTAGTGCGTACAATTCATGCACCTAGCTTGTTACAAATGTAATTAACACGGGGACCGATGAGGGGCTTGGTGAGATATTTGCAGACTTCACAAAATTGACAGTCAATCTTAATGTGCTTGTCTTCTCATTAAATACTGGATTTGATGGATTTGATGCATAATGCAAGTAAATCTCAATGTGCTTAATCTTCGCATGAAATATTGAATTTGATTCATAATGTTGGTGTTGAACTTCCCAACCCAAGCTTGAGAAAAATTGTTCTAGAACATAGAGTGATCTGCACAATCGATGACACAACACAATCGACCTACAAGGCTACTAAACTCCCCCTGAGCAACGAAGTGCTCAAATCTAATATAAAGTATATGGATCATGTTGGCATCAATAGATGAGTTAATATTAAATAAGAAAGTCACCAAAAAAATTATTGGAACATGCTCATATGCCGTAGTATTAGATTTGATGGCTAAAAATGGTCACAATCTAAGAAATAAAATTATATAGGTAGGGTCGGAATGATGTCACGACCCAACTAGAAAATAGAAATTATATAGGATAGTTCAAATTGATGGAACGACCCCATTGACAAAAAAAGAGAAATAATATGGTTAGGGTCTGAATGATGGCACGACCCTAATGAAAAAGAGAAATTATATAGGTAGAATTGGAATGATGGCACAACCCTACGCAAATCAGATTTGAGGAGTCACCGGAAAAGACGAATGGAACTATGCAAATCAAATCTAAGTTACTGAAAAGACACGTGATGTTATGCAACTCAGATATGAGAAAATAGTTCGGGAAAAAAAAATCCACGGTACTACACAACTTCAATATGAAAAGTAGTCTGGGAGATGCACGGTGCTACGCAAATTAGATATGCAAAAAAAGGTAGTCACCGGAAAGATGGGACGGTGCTACAAAATTAAATATGAAAAAGTAATCACCGAAAAGATGGGACGGTGCTACAAAATTAAATATAGGAAAATAGTCACTAGAAAGATACACGGTGACCCAACTTTTGCTAACATAATCATTGGCCGGACGGGCGACATATATGAGTAATAGCCCCCGCCGACAGCGAAAGCTCTTTGATTGTTTACCAAGATCGTAGAGGCTCTGATACCATGTGAGAAATATAGCAAAATAATATTATTGAATTGTTGTTGTATCTACATTATTACATGAGACCCTATTTATAGACCATAGAATACAATCCTTTACCAAATAGGATACTATTTAGTAGTCCTATTCTTATTCTAATAGGATTATATAAACCTATTCCTATTTTAATGGTATTGTATAAACTATTCCTATTCTAATAGAATTGTATAAACTATTAATATTCTAATAGAATTGTATAAACCTATTCATATTCTAACACTTATAATAATTTTTTCTGACAATGTTTTCTACGTGTTAAGATTTCTGAAGGGAGCTTCGAGTGTTGATCAGCATTTCCTCTCAGCACCATTTGAGAAAAATATACCTGTATGTCCCTGCTCATAGAAACTTATGTTTATGTTCTCTCTTATACTTAATTGTTCTGTTCTCTTATGCATAGTGCTGTGATATTTCTGTAATGTTCAATTGGTTTACCCTGTGATGTAATTACATTGGTGAGCGGCGCATTCCGCCTTAGAGAGTTCAGAAGTCCAAACTGAGGGGCTAAGTGAAAACACACACTTCACAAACAATAAATACTTTGTCAGATTGTTTGATGCAAATGTACGTGTGTGCTTATATTGATGTATAGCATGTCTACTTGTGTTTCCTCCATATCTTAGACTGGTAGCTTCATTCTACTCCTAGCCAATGAGGTGCTATGTTGATTAAGTTTGCATCTGTACCCAGATATTGAGCCAAACCTGTACCCTTGATTCGTTCTCGGATTCAATTTTCCCAGAGCAATCAAACAGTTTGTAGCCTGGTCCCGTCTGGCATGTTTGCGTTCTGATTATTCTTACCAAGCTAGTGAATCTGAAATTTTCCCTTCTGTGGTTACGCCTCTTTCTCTGTTACCTTTTTGTTTCATAAGGATCAAAGCTCTCCTAACTCCAGGCTCTGTTACAGATTTTATACATACACTTTGTTGCCTCTTTATTTCTCTGCAATGAATCCTCTTCCGCTTTATTTTTCTATATCTCCCTCATTCTCTTCATACTTCGAACTCTTGAAGATTCTTTTGCAATTACTTGCACCTTTGGTTATTGGATTATTCTGCCAATATAAGAAATTCTACGCCTCAATCCCAAGCATTATCTGCTAATAACAACTTTATATTCTGCTTTTCTAGTCAGATGCTTGATTTGCTTATATCACATCACTAAACTCAATTGCTTGATTCCTAATATGACATTGTTGTTTCAGGTGCTTTTAGGCTTGCTGAGTGTGTGGAATGTTTCATTCCTTGGATATCCAGCAAGAGTGAGTATATTATCATTCTGCTTCCATCTGGGTTATCTGGTTGACTCATCATTACCATACTACTAAGCATTTGATATTTCAGGCAATATTACCCTATTCTCAAGCACTGGAGAAGTTGGCACCTCATATTCAACAGGCATGTTATTCTAACTTGCTTGCTTGCTTGTATGTTATTCCAGATGTCATACTTACATCCTTTACAAAAAATTGTTTGAATTCAGGTCAGTATGGAGAGTAATGGGAAAGGGGTGTCTATTGATGGTGTCCCTCTTCCTTATCAGACTGGTGAAATTGACTTTGGTGAACCAGGGACGAATGGTCAACACAGCTTTTACCAATTAATTCACCAGGTAGCATAAATTTCCAGTTCCAACGCTTCATGTTTTTTCCTGAAATTGTGCCTATTCTGTACTTGATTTAGGCAGGTAACATGTGTCAACTTCTTCTTGTTCAAGATTGTATTAACACTTACAGTTTGTTGACTACATTTTTATCTTATATACTGTTGAACTTAATAAAAATGTAATTGTTGAAACTTTATGTCGTTATTTTGCTGTTGTAGGTGTTGGGATTATGTCATTGAAATATTTTGTGCGAAAAGCTGCTCTAAGAAAAGAGCATTGCTCTTTTGCTTGAATTAAGAATCTTCAAAAGCATATTAATGATATAACCTGAAGAAGACCTACAATGTTATTAGAAAATTCCATTTGTATTCCTGTCCCACAAACTATAGTTTCGACATGCTATGTAATATATTATGTGAAATAATTTAGGAGATTTGTGAGTCTTCTTGTTATTAGGTGGTGCTTTGTTTCTTCATTTAATTACTTTTTGGGATGTGGCGGTGGAAGATGTCAATTTGGGAGGTTCTAGGATTGGTTAGCGAGGAGGATCCAAAACTCAACCACCTCCCCCTCAAACAACCACCCCAAAAGGCAACTGAAAGAAGAAAGGGGTTCCAGGGGTGTTATTTGAGTGGAATTAGTTATTTGTTTTCTATTTGATGATGTTACCTCGTTTTATCAGTCTTCTTAACCTTATATATTTCAGCTTTATACTCTTTTAAGATGAGGTGTATCAGATTAAATGTTGCTTGGAATGCCATGGTTTTTCCTTGAATTTTTTTTTTCTGATTGTTGTTAGTTAAACAAGTGCTCATGTATCTACTCTTGGTATGTTTAGTTCTTTTTACAAAATCTCACTTGAATATTGAACACCATCTTCCTGGAATTTTCAGGGTCGTGTTATTCCTTGTGATTTTATTGGTGTTGTTAAGAGTCAGCAGCCTATTTACCTAAAAGGTACCAATTCCTTTTACTTTTTATCTTTTTCTTCTTTTCCGTCTGGTCTGATGAGTGATATATAAAAAGTAATCCTTGTGGTTGTGAAAGATAGTATAGAAAAGTTTATCGTTTCCACAAGGATTGGTACTATAACTATTCTTGTAGCTGAGGTGGTTATAAACCACGAGCTTTGCAATGGAAATTAAACAAGTTAAAGACTCATGACATATTCATGAAACGGGCAGTGAATGATAATTTACAATGAGACGAACTACGGCAATCAACGAGATAGGTTATTCTCAAGGATATACTCTTATTCAAGGTTCGCTTCTAGGTATTATTGAATCTTGCGAATTCAATAAAATTTTTTGGTACAAAGCAAAAAAAACTGGCAGGCAATGGAAACCCTATGTCTGCATGCTCCAAGATTTCCTCTTCTATTTTATACAACCAGTACTATGTAAATACTAGCTAGAACAAGCTAAGGATAGTAATTCAAGCTCTCTAAAATCCTCTTTAGCCTACTATATATTGTACCTCTGTTATGTATCTCTTGGACCACTCTTCTCAACTGAATATTAACTTCAGTTTTCTGATTTTGAAAGATCATAACATTCCTCTCATGCCACAAAGCATAGATACAGCATGCCTAGGAAAGCCTGTAGAGATCTGCAGCTGTGTACCACCACTATCTGCATGCGTACTAGCCCATTGAAGCTCCCCTGTCCATCCCATAGCTCTTCTTCTGATCCCTTGCCACATTAGTAGTTTTTCCCATATAGTTCCTGCATATGAGAAATTAGATCATCCATTGCTAACAGAGATTCTTCTTTAGAATTAACTCAATTTACATTAGATAAAATAATGAAACCATAGCAAACTTCTGCAAGTTGATGAGATTTGTTCAATGAAAACTTCATGCAAATGTTTTCTAACTTCAGTTTAGATCAATAATTTATAAGTACTTCCTATTACTTAGAAGGATTACTAAATATGAACCTAACCATACAATGTGAAGATGTCACACCCCAAACCTGGGGAGGCGCGATAGGCATCAGGTGCTTCACTTGACTGAGAGAACCGACTGAAACCACTCAACTTCAAGACTCAAAACCACAGGAAATCTGGGCAAACAAGCCGTTATACACAACACTGGCTACAACCGTCGAACATCTTCATACATCACTTGCTTTATACAATCTCATTTTCAACATCATTCTACCGACATCTCATCGATGGGTGACATAAAGCGATAAGATTAGACTCATTATTCTTCGATGGCCTAATTTAAACACTATGAAAGTGCGTTTGTTACAAAAGATATTCATCAAAACACTTCTCTTTTGATTAACATGCAATAACGTTAATCCACAATTTCTTTAGAAATCCACGACAAGTTCTAAGCATTCAACAAGAGTTAAAACTGGAAGTGATAATCATTATACTATCTCCATCTATGTCCTATGAGAAAATTACTTCGTAGAAGAGAAGTACATTGCAAATAAGAATAAAAACCTAGAAAACATTACAACCAACTTCTCAATCCAAACCATTGTATTTAATTGATCATTGACGGGAACTCTTCGAATCCTCGTGTCTCCAAGCGAGGAGCCTTCCTCTACATCTTAGGTCAAAAGTCCTTCCAAGTTGTGTTTTCCACGTATTTATACTGTGTAGAAATGACCTTAATGAACCAAAGCAGGACCGCACATGCCCAAAATTAGCCTAGCACGCTGTGCTAAGAGTAAAATCCTGAGATTGATTTCAACAACAGATAGACCAAATTGACCTTGCACAATGTGCCACACGATGCTTGGCATGCCGTGCCAAGAGGGATTTCCCAAGACCATAATTTCTGCAGTTCTGATCCAAAATTGCCCTGGCACCTTGGGCCATATGGCGTTCTAGGGTAATTTTGGGTCTTTTATTTTTTCTTGTCAATTTTAATCTCTTGCACACTTAGTTCTCGACCCATGAGCTTGACTTGGGTTAATTTCCTTGAACTTCTATTCAGACTTCGAAGCTTCATTCATCTGTTTTTGCTCCAAATTAGTTCTACTGGAGAACAAGTCCTACACAACAAAACACACATATTAATTATGTAATGCTCAGATTTTAGCTGAAACACAATTAAAGTATTCAATTTTAAGGCGAAAGGCGGCTAACATGCTACTTTTCTAGCCTAATATCATTGGTCTCTTCTTCCATTTACGGAGGAAGACAAAATGAAACATCGACACCTAGGTTACAGTCTGCTGCTTATTCCATTTGCTTCCCTTTATCTAATTTTGGGCAACTCATTTTCAGATGAAGTGGTGAATAACCATGATGAGCTCATGTCTAACTTCTTTGCGCAGCCAGATGCCCTTGCTTATGGGAAGGTGAGACACTTTTTCTATTTTTTACAATATACCCACCGGCCACCACATACCTGTTTAGTTAAAATTAGGAAATATATCTCATTCAATTGATTATCTGTATCAACTTGCTTCGCAGACACCAGAGCAGTTGCAAAAGGAGAATATTCCTGAGCATCTTGTTTCTCATAAGGTAATTCCTTCCTTATTTGATGATATTGTGCTATACTTAGAGGTCTATTCTCAAACTCCTACAATATCTTGCAGACATTTTCTGGAAATCGACCTTCTCTAAGTATACTACTTCCATCATTGACTGCTTACAATATTGGACAGGTATGAGATATTAGATATTAAGTATTTTACAAGTGTTTCTGAGTTTTGAGTGACACAGTATGTCCTATGTGTTGAGTTTGTACCATTGTACAAGTGACCGTGTGAAACTCAGGGCTACCTTTCTTCTAACTGCATCAATGATTTTCAATGAATTTTGTTTGTCACTAATGCAAGCTTAGTGCAATGGGCTGCCCATTTATTTATTTTTGAGTAGTAGAGCTTAGGGGGAAAGCGTGAGAAGGAATTAATTACTGCTTTTGAAAGAGACAATGAGGTGATTCCTTTGAGGTCGATTGATATTACATTTTGCCAAATAAATTTCTTCAATGAAATTACCAGATAAAATTAAATAACTGAAAAGCTAATAAATTGCTACTTACAATGACCAACTGAATCTTGTACTCAGTGATCTTAATCTCTTTAAAAGTTCCATGTGAAGCTAGTCTATGTACATTCCTCCAATCTCTTCTCTTGCTTCCTTACCGTCGATAAATGACTTGATAGTATATATCCCTTAGCTGGTATAAAGTCCGACATAAGCCTTTCTAATTTGCTCCTATAGAAATAGATATAAATAAAGATGCAGACGGAGAGATAGCTTCTTGCTAGTCAAATTCAGAGCCACATTTCTGTTAGAGAACTAACTCATAGATCCCCGATGTTGGAATTATGCATCTCCTTTATCCCGAGATCTCTGCCGTAGTTCTTTCCAGTTGGAGAAGATGCTAAAAGGGCGGAATAGTTATACTAGTACTACCAAATTAGTCTGTGAGAGAAGAGCTATATTTTAGACCACCTTTAATTATAATTTGACAGTTGATGAACTTGACACTGTGTTTGCAAGTAGTAGTATTGCCTGTAGGATGGTGAGAGAGTTGTCATTATATTTTCTCAGACATTTCTTTGTCATGCTTGATTAAAGGAGATTCCTGTTTGATTATAGTGTTTTCTCAAGATAATATCTTTCATCTTGGCCTTTGTCTTCATTTTTGTGGCATGCTGCAAGTAACGACAATTATCCTTTTGTAAAGACACATTCCTCTTCTTGTGATCCCTAATCTCATCTTGACGCTATCATCTTCCCTTTCTTTCAGTTACTGGCCATCTACGAGCACAGAGTTGCAGTCCAAGGCTTTGTATGGGGTATCAATTCTTTTGATCAGTGGGGTGTGGAGCTAGGAAAGGTACTTCTAAGAAAATGCCTTAAATTGAGTAATTGAACATTCTATGATACTAATATAATACTGAGTTACCTTGTTTATTAATGTCCTCTGCAGTCTCTAGCGACTCAAGTTAGAAAGCAACTTCATGCATCTCGTAAGAAAGGAGAATCAGTTGAAGGCTTCAATTTCAGCACCAAAACGTTGATAACAAGATATCTCGAGGTATGACACGATTTCGTTACACCAAAAGTGGAAAAACTTGAGAGTTCTCAAATCCTGGGTAACAAGGTTGCTTATGGTTTCCCAGCAAATTACCCAGATTGTTGCATGGAAGTTTTCCTTTCACTTTTGGAAATGCTACTTTAGAAAATGAGATAGACAATCCAAGCTTATCTGGAAAGTAAAAGAAAAGAAAAGAAAAGTTGACTTTTTTTTTGAAGTAAAACAGGCAACATTCAGACATGTTTACGTGTTTCAGTTCGTAGGCAACACTAAACAATTTTCATAGCTGCATTGATCTCCCATTAAAACTTCCTCTGGCATCTTTTGGTTAACTCTTTTATGCTTAAGTTCAATTTTTAAGATTTCTTTTTCTGGACATTAATTCCAAGAAGATTATTTCTATGCATTCTAGACTGCTTTCATGCCCCCCTGATTAATCGCGAGTTTGTAAAACATAACCATCTCTATTTTCCCTGGCTTCTGGTTCCATGGGGCAAGTGTAAGAGTTCCATGTAAGTTAGCAACAATATGGTGGTGCTTCTGGTGCCATGGGGCAAGTGCAAGAGTTCCATGTAAGTTAGCAACAATACGGTGGTACAAACATATTGGATAGTGATTCACATCACTTGCACGAGGGGTCGCTTGGTACGGACCAAGGATGTGCCTGGGATTATAATTCCACATTGCATATGTGATAGATTTATATCTTATCAGCCAAGAACACTGACCAAACACAGGATAAACGTAGTTCTAAATTTTATACTGGGATTAGGACCAAAAGACCCATTAGTGCTTAAGCCTTGACAACCCACCAGAGGGTTCATTACTTTTTTATGATAAGTAGTTTATTTCACAATTTTGATGTGCTATTGAGTCCTTAACACTTGGAGACTATATTCATTGGAGGTTCACTTTTTTTTTTTTTTTTTTGGCAGGCAAGTGCTGATGTTCCTTCTGATCCTTCAACTCTTCTGCCAAATATATGAGGTATGTTACGAATCGAGTTTGATGACCACGGATTAACAGAGGCATCAACTTCACTACCAAGCAAAATGAACAAATTTTAATCAATCAGTTTTGAAGTTTACATAAAAGTTTTGGTGTTGTACGGTCACTCTTGGCAAACACATCGCCACAGTTGTATCAATAAAATTCAAAGCATTTATTTCATGTTTCATTTGTAAAAATAATGGTCTTTTAACTTGCAAGTCTGTGTCAGTTTGTGAAAGTGAACTAAGTATTAACCTGATTGTTTAAAAAAAATAATTTTCAATTGGAAACAGCTGCTTTTTTGAATCTTCAACTTTCCATCGCAAATATTAAACTTTTACTTATACAAAAAACACAATTCAAATGATAGGTCTCACCATACTGTGTCAGCATGGAACTTAGAATGCCAAATTGAATAACTTATAAAACCTCAAACACAAGGAAACGGAACGAAGGGAGCGAAGAAAACTTCATTAGATCTGAAACCTAAAGGACATCAACGGCTTAGAAAAGGTGTAGGCAAATAAATTTGTAACGGAAAACCTCTACAGAAGAAAAGCATGAGCCCCAGGTACAATATGAAGTTAAACAGACAACTTAAAGGAGTATAAACAGCCAAAAATGAGTGCGTTCACCGCTGCTTCTGTATCCTCTTGTCTCTAATGGGCAATTCAACAGGTTTTTGTGCCTCATGAGGATGTTCAGGACCTTTATACACCTTAAGATGTGTAAATAGTTGTCTACCAAGCTGCATAAACAGACACTTTAGAATGTGGAGTGGAGTATATAAAGTGTAAAAAATGCAGAAATCTATCAGTAATTCAAGGCAAAGCTAGTGCAATCACCATCGGAATACAGGCACACGATAAAGAAAACCAGGAGCATGAGGAGACACCGTTGCATAATTGATTTTAAAAGTGTAAACAATAGCCATACAGAAATGATGTAGGGTTAAGGGTAAGGCATGTGTTAACCCATACAACCCTCCATTCGAAGAAGTAATACTCTTTTATGCACAGGCGTATCTAGGATCTAAAATCATTTGGTTTATATGTGTGTGTAGAGATAAATACTACACACACGCACAAGTATACTGTAAGTTCCATAGATGCTACCGCTACAGGAGATGAGAGTTATTATTAACTGATAAGTGATACTTCGTCCCCAACATTATATGTAAATAGCCAAACATCTTCTTTAGGTTAATCAAACATAAATAAAACTCAGCACAACACAAATAGTAAAGCATACTGACCCTCCCTTTGGGAAGCATGCCACGGACAGCATGCTCAATGATTCTTTCAGGAATTCTCTGTTGCAGTTGATCAAAAGTCTCCACTGTCATCCCACCTGGTCTGCCGGAGTGCCTCCTATAAAGTTTTTGGCTCCTCTTCTTCCCAGATACAGCAACCTTCTCAGCATTAACCTTATTTTGGTGTTCAAGTAAAAACAGAAAATAATTTACTGTTAAAGAGAGCTGGAAAGTATCAAAGTTATATAATGCTATCTTACGCGTCTAGACATGGGATCAAACAATCTAATTTTCTTATTTACCGAACTAATATGGCATTGTCACATTTAATGTTCATGTGGTTTAAGGAAGGCATAATTTGAAGAGTGTAAACCTTAGTTAAGTGATATACTACGACAGTAAGCAGCACCACGTTCCTATGCACACAGAGGATTTCATCTAAGTTTAACAAACTCAAGTCTTTCAAATTCCAGCCTAGCTAAGTGATAATAGGGAGTAAGGTTCACCCGTACGTTTCTTATGCAACATAAAAGATTTCATCGAAGTTGAATAAAGAACCATATGCCTCAGGGAACTCCAGAAGCCTCTAAAAATGAACGTACTAGCAAAAGGTTTTCGTTGTAATATGACCACTGATGAATTTAAACCTTAGTGGATAACGAACCAGCGTCTATACACTTGTGAGCTTAAATACCAGGCTCGTGTCTGCAACAAGGTTCAGATCCATTACATCAAATTTTGCTCTTTTTCCTCTATTATTACATCACTAGCCCAAATCGCGGGGATAAGGGGCACATTAAAACTTCCATTTTTATCTTTCAATAATCATCTATCAAAGTGTTGTAAGAACAACATTTCTTAAAAGTATTGAGAATCTGTTTGATTAATTTACTTATAGAATAACACTTACCACTATAACAAATGCACCCATATCAACACTTGGTGTGTATGTAGCCAAATTCTTCCCTCTCATATGTATGGCTATAGTTGATGCCATTCTTCCAAGAATTTTATCACTAGCATCAATGATATACCATGGTTTGTCAGTGTTCACATGGTCAGCAGCCTTGGGATACCATGTCTCGTTCCAAATATCCTACACAAATAAAGAAAAATCTAGTTATTTCCATATAAATCAAACACATATGTTTTTCCCCCAAAATTCGATCTAACCTAGAGTTGCCATTTTTAGTCAGTAAAACAAATAAAAAGAAGTTTACAGGCCCATCGATTTCAGATTCTTCAAACATCCATCGCTGGTCAAGAGGAATATATGCAGCTTTGTCTTGGCACCGAATTTGAGTGGTCCGATTGTTCCCGGAAAAGGTTAATGACGACGGCGCTGCCATGGAAAAACCCAGAAATGGGGTTTTGTTAGACAAGGGTTTTGGTGAAGGACTAGTGAACATTAACGAACAAGAGTAGTGAACTGCCATTCTTTGTTACTCTCCCTCTCTTTAGCTCTAAGTAGATAAGGGAACAATACATACAGAGTTATAAAAAATGCAGTATAAGCAAAATTCTAATATCTATTTATACAAATAAACTAAAGTATATTTAAATGCACATAATACAACAATATTACTCTCTTCGCCCACTAATAATTATCATACTTTCAATTTTTAGAGTTAAACTATAAAATTGCCGTATATATTATTTTTCGTATAGTTTTTAAATTTTAATTTTTTTTTTTAAAATATTGAATTAACGTAATCTAATTTAACTTTGAAAATTAGTCAAATTGACTTTCGAAAAGCGCAACATAACAAATAAAAGTGGACAAAGAGAGGAATAAAAATAGAGTTGTAATTATCTATTTTAATTTACCTGCTTTGGGGCTCGTTTTGACTTGAAAATGCGCATGTTTGCCCCTCAGAACCAACTGGCTCCATTACTAAGATCTTTATAGACGTCCATGAAAAATTTTAGTCAAAACCAAGCCGGAATCTCCAATCACAAAAAATCCATGGATCATAGCACACGAAGATTAGTAAAATCTGCTTTTCTACTTTGGGGATCGAATGAACTTGAAAATGCGTCTGTTTGCCCCTCGGGATCAAGTGACTCCATTACTAAGGTCTTAACGAATGTCCATGAAAAATTTAAGCCAAAAATAAGTCAGAATCGTGAACCACCAAAAATCCATGGACGAAAATCAATAAAACCTTGTTTCACCGGCTTTGGGGCTCGATTGAACTTGAAAATGCGTCTGTTTGCTCCTCCAGACCAACTAGCTCTATACTAAGGTCTTAACGGACGTCCATGATAAATTTCGGTAAAAATTAATAGATTATAGCACATGAAAAATCAGTAAAATATGATTTTACCTGTTTTGGAGCTCGTTTGAACTTAAAATGCGCTTGTTTGCCCTTTGGGACCAATCGACTCTTTTACTAAGGTCTTATCGGATGTACATGAAAAAATTCGACTAAAAATAAGCCGGAATCCCAAATTACCAAAAATATATAGACTATAGCACACAAAATTGATATAAAAAAATGGTTTTACCTGCTTTGGGGCTCATTTGAACTTGAAAATGCGTCTGTTTGCCCCTAGGATCAAATGACTCTATTACTAAGGTCTTAACGGATGAAAAATTTTAACAAAAAATAAGCCAGAATTCTGAATCACCAAAAACCCATGGACTATAGTACACGAAAATCGATAAAAATTGTACATGTTTTGAGGTTCGTTTGAACTTGAAAATGCATTTATTTTTCTATTGGGACCAACTAACTCCATTACTAAGGTCTTACAGGACGTCCATGAAAAATTTAGGCAAAAAACAAACATGAATCCTGAATCACCAAAAGTTCGTGGGCAATGCACACAAAAATCAGTAAAAACTAATTTTACCTGCTTTTGGGCTTGATTGAACTTGGAAATATGCATGTTTGCCTCTCGGGACCAACTGACTCCATTACTAAAGTCTTAATGGATATCTATGAAAAGTTTTGACAAAAAACAAGCTAGAATTATGAATCACCAAAAATCGAGAACCTATAACACACAAAAAATTGATAAAATATTATTTTACCTACTTTGAGGCTCATTTGAACTTGAAATTACGTATGTTTGCGCCTCGGGGCAAATTGACTCCATTAATAAAGTCTTAACATGCTTTTATGAAAAAAGTTCGGCCAAAGACAAGCCAGAATCCCAAATCATTAAAAAAATCATGAATTATAGTACACGAAAATTGGTAAAATCTTGTTTTAACTTCTTTGGGGATCGTTTGAACTTGAAAAGACACATATTTACTAAGGACTTAACAGACGTCCATGAAAAATTTCAGCAAAAAACATGTCAAAATTCGAATCACCAAAATTCATTGACTATAGCACACAAAAATCAGTAAATTTTGGTTTTACCTGTTTTGGAACTCGTTTAGATTTGAAAATGCGTTTGTTTCTCCCTCGAGACTAACTAGCTCAATTATTAATGTTTTAACGGACGACCATAAAAGATTTCAGCCAAAAACAAGCCTCGAATCTCAAATAACCAAAAGCTATGGACTATATACCACACAAAAATTGGTAAAATCTGATTTTACCTGCTTTGGTGCTCCTTTGAACTTGAAAACGCGCTTGTTTTTCCCTCGGGACCAACTAGCTCCATTACTAAGGTCTTAATGGACTTCTATGAAATTTTTTGAAAAAAAAACATATCTTAATCACGAATCACCAAAAATACATGAACTGCACATGAAAATTTGTAAAATCTAATTTTACGTGCTTTAAGGTTCGTTTGAACTTGAAAATGCACTTGTTTGTCCCTCGGGACCAACTGGTTTCATTGCTAAAGTTTTAACAGATGTCCATACAAAAATTTGGCAAAAAACAAGCCTAGAATCCCGAATAACCAAAAATCATGGACTATAGTTAACGAAAAATCAGTAAAATTTTGTTTACCTGTTTTGGAGCTCGTTTGAACTTAAAATGCGTCTGATTTGCCCTCGGGAACTACTAGATCCATTACTAAGGTCTTAACGGACGTCCATGAAATATTTTAGGCAAAATAAAATAGAATCTCGAATCACAAAAATTCATGGACTGTAGCACACGAAAATCAGTAAAATCTTACTTTTCTACTTTGAGCTAGAATGAACTTGAAATGCATCTGTTTGCCCCTCGGGAGTGAGTGGCTCCATCATAAGGTCTTGATGAACGTGCATGAAAAGTTTCAGCCAAAAACAAGCCGAAATACTGGACCACAAAAAATTTATGGACTAGCACATGAAAATCGATAAAATCTTGTTTCACCTGGATGTTTACCCCTCGTGACCAACTAGCTCCCTTACTAAGGTCTTAACGGACCTCCATGAAAAATTCCGGCAAAAAACTAGCTGGAATCCCAAATCACCAATAATACATGGACTATAGCACATGGTAAAATCTAGTTTTACCTGCTTTAGGGCTCGTTTCAACTTGAAAATGCGCATGTTTGCCCCTCAGGATCAAATGACTCTATTACTAAGGTCTTAATAGACGTACATGAAAAAATTTGGCAAAAAGCAAGTTGAAATCCCGAATTACCAAAAAGCTATAGAACACATGAAAATTGATAAAATCTTATTTTACCTACTTTTAGGCTCGTTTGAATTTAAAAATGCGTCTGTTTGCCCCTCGGACCAACTGAATCTAATACTAAGGTCTTAACAGATGTCCATGGAAAGTATCGACCAAAAACAAACCTGAATCTCGAATCACAAAAAAAATCATAAATTATTGAACAGGAAAATTGGTAAAATGTGTTTACCCGCTTTACGACTCATTTGAACTTGATACATTCGTTTACCTTATGAGACCAACTAGTGCCATTACGACGGTCTTAACAAACGTCCATGAAAATTTTTGGTCAAAAACAAGTTGGAATTTAGAATCACCCAAAATATGTGGACTAAAGTACAGGAAATAAGTTTAATCTAGTTTTGCCTATTTTGGGACTCGTTAGAACTTGAAAATGCACTTGTTTACCCCTAGGCACAAACTGACTCCATTACTAAGGTCTTAACGGACGTTCATGAAAATTTTCGGCCAAAAATAAGCCGGAATCCTCAATCACCAAAAATCTATGAATTATAACACACGAAAATCGATAAAATATGATTGTACTTGCTTTGAGGCTCGTTTGAACTTGAAAATACGCTCATTTGCCCATCGGGACCAATGGCTCCATTACGAAGGTATTGACAGACGTCCATAAAAAATTTTGGCAAGAAACAAGACGTAATTCGAAATCACCAAAAATCCTTGGACTATAGCACATAAATAAGTAAAATTATTTTACTTGCTTTCTGGTTCATTTGTATTTGAAAACGTGTTTGTTTGTCCCTCGGGATCAACTAACTCTATTATTACATTCTTAACGGATTTTTCATGTAAAAATTCAGTCAAAAATTGACCAGAATTCAAAATCACAAAAAATCGTACTTCTACAAGTGGAGAAACAACAACTCACACCAAAAATGGCCATGAGTGTTGATCATTCAAAGAAAACATGAGCCAGACTTGTATTGTGAAACCTCATTACCATCGACTTATTCATTAGAGAGAGAAAGTTGAGAAGAGAAATGTTGAACACTCTATTAAAACCCTACTAATATAGTAGCACATATAGCAATAAGTCCTTTTTTTTATCGGACCATTTTGGCCTGGTCTTTTTTAATGCTTTTTCATTCTTTATGTTTCTGCCTTTTGGGCTTGCTACAACCCAAACAAATATTTTTGGGTTGATTTTTAGTAAAAACAAGCCCCTTGTGCAATTATATTGCAAAATTACTGTGGAATCAATAGTTTTTTCAAATTAGCTTCAATTTTAAAAAAAAAAAAAGTAAAGTAATAAATATGTATATCCTCAAATATATATACTTCAAGATCATATTTTCTCGATATGATATCTAGTTTACATGTTTATTTCTCTTTATTAATAAACCTAATTTCTTATAAGAAAAAAATCTTATGCTTTGATTTTGAAAGATTAATCAAGTCAAAACTTGTATGCACAATTATAAATTATTTTTATGAATGCTCTATTTTTTAATCTTAAATACAACTATTTAAGAGTCAAATAATTTTTATTCATTATTTTTTATTTATTTTACTTGCTTTTAGTTATAAATTTCTGCATTAGGGTACTTCTTGAAATTTTTAGAGGCTTTACTTTTAGTTATAAATAATAAGAAAAATAGTAGACATAAAATTTGTCAACAACATCAAATTATGAGAATTTATTTAGTATCCAAGATACTAATTAGTGTTTTCTTTTTCAATTCACCAATCATATTTAAAGTGTTATAATATTTATCATAGTTAAAATAACTTACCATCAGAATCTTTTTATTTTGATCAACCAAACATGACAAAATATAGACCAACTATAGCTATGATCATTCGACTTCAAAATGATATTAAAAGCTCATTAAAACTAACCAACTATAAATTAATAACATGTAAGTTTAAGTGTGGAAATTAATTTATAAATAAAATATTACTAGTTTGGACAGACGTGATTAAGACTGGTCAACGGACCGGAACCGGGTCATCGGACCGGAATGAATCGGTACCGGACCGGACCGGAATCCGTTGACCGGATTTTTGACCGGTACCGGGATGAACCGGACCGGAATTACCGGGATGGTTCATCGGTTCCGTCCCGTTCCACTATATACCGGGACGGAACCGGAATGAACCGGAACGGACCGGGATGGAACGGGACGGGATTAACGGGACGATATTTTTTAAATTACGAAAATATAATTTTTTTTATTTTTTAAGTATAAATTAATAGTTTTTAAATTTATACTATAATTTTTAACTTAAGTTTATTTTAAAGATATTTTATTAATTTTTTTGATTATTGTTAAGTTTGCAAGTAATCTAATAAAGTTTTCAAAATTTAAATCTTTTGAAGTTTATACTTTATAAGTTATTACTTATATTCATTAATATTTATTTTATAAGTTATATTTATAACTTGTATCTTGTAAATATTAAATAAATAAAATTTGTAATTTTAAAAAAGTAAATTAAAATAAGGATAAAACAATTACAAAAATTAAAAAATATCAATTTAATTTATTTAAATTTGTAACAAATTACAATTTTAATTTACAACTATTAGTAGAGTACATAGCTTACGCAGCCACCTTCTAGGAAGGGTTCTGTTTCAACTATGTCTCGAATGTAATACTAATAGTTGTATAGTCCCGTAAATCCTCTTTCTAACTCAGCTAGGGATTGATTGTGATCAACTTCTGGTCTTGGTAAAGCTCGTTGACAATCTTGAATTTCGATGCCATCATCACTACCACATCCAATAGCTGAATCTATGAAAAGTTCAAATTGACTATCTAACTTTGGAAGTCCTTGATTTCTACGCTCAGCATTTATCCAGTCTCTAAATAACACTGATATCTCCAGGCTGTCTTCTGCTAACGAATATTTGTGGTCTCCAATTTGAAATCTTGCCGCGCTGAAAGCTGCCTCCGAAGCTACTGATGATCCTTGAATTGCAAGCACATCCTTCACCATCCTACTAAGTTTTGGATATTGAGCTCCACGATTTCTCCACCAGTTCAATAGTTCCGGTATACCATTATCGTTTGTAATATCATCTGTACCCTGTTCAAGATATTTAACAAATTCACATTTATTAGAAGAGTCAAGACCAAGTTTATGTTTCACTCGTCCATGAGCACCTACTTGATTCGTAGACGTTTGAGGATTTTCAACATTATCTAAGAATGAATATTTATCATACATTTCTTTTGCAAAGTATTTTATACTATTTTGACATGTTACCAAATCAGGTTCTTCTTCAGGTTGAATATCTAAATTCTGATAAATGCATTCAACTAAAGCTTTTGTACCATATTCTTTATATTCGGGGTTGAAAAGAAGTGCAGTTAAATAAATTTGAGGAATAGGAAAAAAATATTTTTTAAATTTTGTAATCATAACTTCAATAGCAGAGGTGAATAAAGTATTTGTTTTATATTCACAAAAAATAGATGAAATCTCACATATGTGTATTAAAATTTCAGAAATAGTAGGATAATATATTCCAGAAAAAATTTTAGTAGCATCATAAAATGATTTCAAAAATATTCTAAGTTCATTTAATTCATCCCAATCACTATCATTAATTTTAAATTCAGGATAAGCATTATGATTATTAAATAGCGTAGTAATAGGTTGCCTATATGCATAAGCAACTTCAAGCATATCATAAAAGGAATTCCATCTAGTTTTTACATGCTTCGGAACTTTTCTAAACGGAAGTTTAAATGCATTACAAAGTTCTTTAAATTGATTAATTCTACTACTACTATTCATATGAAAAATGTAAAAACAAGCATTATCAATTTTATCACAACTATTTTCAAATAATTTCACACCGTCACTAACAACCAAATTTAATATATGCGCGGCACATCTAACATGAAAAGCATATTTACTAATAGGACAAAGTCTAGGTTCTAGCAAATTAATAGCATTTAAATTAGCAGAGGCATTATCTAAAGTAATACTAACGACTTTATCACAAAGACCAAAAAAATCTAAAATTTCCAACACAGTAGTAGCAATATAAATTCCGGTTTTTTTCTTTTGACAAATTTTATAACCAATAATTCTTTTTTGTAAATTCCAATTATAATCGATCCAATGCGCAGTAACAGTTAAATAATCAAAACCATTAGGACTACGACCCATATCAGTAGTAATAGCAACTCTACAATCCATTAGTTCAAAATAGGCACGTAAATATTGACAATGTTTTTCTTGAAATTCGAAAATATCTCTTTTTACCATGCTTCTTGATAAACCTTGAAAACTAGGATTATATGTTTCACGAATATAAGCAATAAAACCCGGATGTTCTCCAAAACTAAAAGGTAAACCACAAACAACAACCATTTTAGCAAAGTTTTCACGATCACGATCCTTGTTATAGGTTCGATGTGTAAGAGGACCACTTGGGTTCGAAGTATTTAACTCACTTTGAACGATATTTGATCCTCTAACCGATTCTTCAACATTACAATTTTCAACACCTTCAAGAGAAGACATATATGCAAACCACTCTTTACTATGCTTGTTAATCAAATGTTTTTTTAATCCCCCCGTTGAACCTCCCGTCCCACCAGATATATATTTAAAATGTTGTTTACAAAGATTACATATACTAAAAGTTTTTTCTTCATTCAAATAACAAAATTTCCACACATGTGATTTTAAAGAACGTTGTACCTTGGTCTTACCTCTAGTTGGAATAATAGGGGGACGAGTAGTTCCAACCGGAGGTGGAGCTTCAATACCTATACTATTGACTGTATTGAGGTCGGCGGCGGGGCTAGTCGGTGTATCATCTAAACCTACTTCTTCATCTAAATTTAATTGTTCATCCGTTTCCACTTCTTCATTTTCTTGATTAATACCATAATGTCTTTCATAGAGTTCATGGGGAGTCGGACTATCTGAATTAATATTTATAGGACCGGGACGGGAAAAACTAGTTTCATTCACATGCGTAAATTCATCTGTATTTATTCTAACAAGAGGAATTTTAGATTTAGACGAACTAGCACCTTTGTTAGTTTTTTTAACTAATTTTTTTACTGATTCTACTAGACCTTTTTTACTTCCATTTTTTTTAGAAGACTCCATGATATAAAATTATAAATTATAAAATACGAAACTTAACAAGAACAATAATATAACAAGAACAACTTACAAGTTAAATAATAAATACAAAAAATAAATATAAGATTAGAGAGTGGAACGAAGTTACCAAACGTTTGTATAAGAACAAACGATTATAATGAAAATTAAAATATTGATGTCGAAACTTGAAATTTGAAGAAGATTCCTCCTCCGAAATACACCAAATGACCAAATGATATAAGTTATAAATATGAATGTAATTTGGAAATATATATTCTCTCAAATACTCAGACTTATATTTGTAAGTTGTAAACTTGTAATTATAAAAATTTTACACACAACTCTAATTTATACAACAAAAAAACTAGCCGTTTTAATTTTTCCGTTTAAACTTTAAAGCTGTTCTCGGGAAAAGGGTAGGGGGCAGTGGGGGGGGCTGCCTGCACTGCAGCTGCAGTGCTGCTTTATGCAGACTGCAGTCTGCAGGCTGCAGGGGCGGGTAGGGCGGGCAGGGGCGGGGAATTTGAAAAAATTTAAATTTTAAAATATAATTTATAAAAAATATAAATATAAATTATATAAAATATAAAATATAAAAAAATTAATATATATTAAATAAATCAGACCGGAACCGGACCGGACCGGACCGGAACGAACCGGGATGAACCGGTACCGGTACACCGGTACGAAACTACGGTTCCGTCCCGTTCCGTGTACCGGTTTAGACTATCCCGGCCCGTCCCGTAGACAACCGAAACGGGACGAACCGGAACGAACCGGAACGGTACCGGAATGGTACCGGTACGTCCCGTTCCGTTGACCAGTCTTAGACGTGATCAAACTAATAATATGTAGTTGACGTACTTGACAAAAAATATATACTGATAAGTTGTTCTCATACTGACCCTAAATGTCATTTTTGGAAATTTATGGAAATTACCATTTTACCATTCTGTTAGTTCTATCGAGTTGTATTTGATTTGTTTATGAGGTTAGTTTTGTGGTGAGATCGAAAAGTAGAGATTTTTGAAAGTTTTAGAACTTTGGAGACTCTTAAATTGATATAAGTGACTTTAGTCAACATTCAAAGCTATTAATCTTGGAATAGAATTCTTTCAGTTCCATCAACTCTAAAATATGAAATTTAATCTTGGAGTGTTGTTGTTTTCAATTTCAAAGTCTTAATATGAATTTTAGTCCTTGAATTGGAGGTTGAAGTGAATTTAGGTCAAGAGTTGTCTTTAGTCAATATTCGAAATTCAGACGCTCATATTAGATTTTTATTGATTCTGTTGGATTCAGGAGGTGATTTTAGGCTTAGGTAAGTTCTTGTTTCAATTTTTGAAGTTTCCAAGGGCATTTTGATATTTTTGGATGAAAGTTAATTTATTGTGGCTTAAACGGGTGTCGGGTCAAGGAGACCTCAAATTCATATTTCTGATGGTTCCAATGAATCTAGAACGTCGAATTTAGTGGGTAGCATATCTAGTTTGTCTACATGGGATTCCGAACGAATTCCATTGGCCTTTTCGGTGATTTTTTTACTCTTAATGTTTTGTTGATGATGTTATGATATATTTTATAGTGATGTTTATGCACTTTAATATTAAAATAAAAATATTAAGCGCATATGTTAGTGAGTACAAAATGACAAGAATGTGTTCATTATTCTTTTAACCACCGACTCTTTATTTCATCCATTATTCACTTATTATTCTACCTCATTATGTTTGTAACTTGTTTAACTTTTGGGTCATTTCTCTATCCAATTTACTACCTCATTATCTTTTTAGTATTGAAGGAAGAATTCCTCACCTATAAATAGTGAAGATTTTACTTTGTGTTGTGGAGAAGAGACGTACAAAAGAAATATTGTAAGAAAAGATGAGAAGTATTATATTGAGATTAGTGTACTGAAAAGAGAGAGAGTTGAGACTAAGAATAACATTCGAAGTCTTCAACTAATTCACTAAATAAGATAGAGTAATTATATGTCGAAGGAAGGTGTTCTTTTTGTGAAGCTTTAATTTGAACTCTTCACCTAAACCTAGAGTTGCTTGAATTATATGACGTTGTTGAGTTGTTGTATCCTGGAGGGGATAAGTCAAGAGTGATATTGCTGGATCGGTGTAGATTATATTGTAGTGAGCTTGAATCTCCTAAAAAAGGCGAGATATTTGTACCTCAGCCTAAGAATTTGTTTATTCATTTTTGTCATTTTATAATTTTCAACTGTAATTTATTATATTTGTGATACATTACACCAACATGTTGTTGTGTTCTTCATAGTTTCGGGACCCTTCCGTGATCACGTAAGTGTGATTGGTAGTGCTTTGCAATCACATGGTATAAGTTTCTGAGCATCGCGATCGTGCAACTAGTTTCACGATCCCATAGGTCAAGTCTGGATCGGCTTAAGTTCTTTTTTGTGATCGCGCAACTAGTTTCATGACCTCTCGTTGATGTAGAATGTATTACTAGGACCAGAGAGATAACGAAGTTCAATAAAACAATCGATGGAAACTATGTACATTTACTTAATAGACTCAACCTTGCACTAAATCCTTTCATTGTCATTCTCATTACCTGCTGAAATCTATGTTCTTTACTTTTGAATGCATAAGTAGATATTTAAATTTGTATAAAATTAAACATTTTAAAACATTAATTCAAACCGTGTGAGAGGATTAAATTCTTTAAAGAATCACAATTTTTTTTTGGGTTGGAACGATAATTTTTCATATATAATGTCTTCTGTGTGTGCAAAACTTCAAAAGAAACTGTTTGTATTAATTTCTTTT
Organism: Solanum lycopersicoides; assembly: GCA_022817965.1. Classification (NCBI taxonomy): domain Eukaryota; kingdom Viridiplantae; phylum Streptophyta; class Magnoliopsida; order Solanales; family Solanaceae; genus Solanum; species Solanum lycopersicoides. The sequence goes on from CM040629.1 coordinate 6,768,694, forward strand.
TATACGTAGATTTCAAGTTAACAAAAATATAATATTTAGAATTCATTCGCAGTAATTTTCTTTAGTACTCCTATTTGATTGTTTGAATTGTAGAATGGTGCTTTTCCAGTTATATATATATAATAAAGAAACTCAAGTGATTAGGTAAGAATTTACCTAATTTTGGATGGTATTTTGATGTCAATTTAGAAAATAAAATATTTTTACAACAAAATTAATAGAATGATTATCATTAATTACACCATATTATCTATAATGAAAACCTTAATTTGATTAATTCAATAATTGTATTGTCATTTGTTAGATAACACTTTACACCTTAATGTGAGACTTTTCAGCATGAATTTGAATTTAGTTTGGTCAAATACCAAATATCAGTCCTAATGTGAGACTTTCAACGTGAATTCAAATTTAGTTTGGTCCAATACTAAATTTCACAAAGAATGTCTAGAAATAGCACAACAAAAACTCTTTTAAAAAAGTAGAACTAGTAAGAATCGAACACACAATACTACACCATTCCAAGCATCTGAAATTACTAGGCTACAATAATTTATTGTGTTAATAGTGTAGCTACGACAAAATAATACTCCCTCCGTCCGGCATTGTTTGTCATGTTGCGCTTTTCGAAAGTCATTTTGACTAATTTTCAAAGTTAAATTAGATCACATTAATTTAATATTGTAAATAAAAAAGTTAGATATTCTAAAACTATATGAAAAGTACTATAAATTGCAATTTTTTTTCATCTACAGTAAAACCTCTATAAATTAATACTCGATAAATTAATAATATCTCTAAAATAATATTTTCCCCCGGTCTCGAATTGGGCCAATGAAAAAAATCACCTATTTCGATAAGATAATAAGATGATCTATTTTCAGTAGACCCCTATATAAATATATGGTCCCATTAATATCATAAATTAATAATTCTTTAAAGTACAAACATATCTAAGACAATTTAGTTAAATATGATTATATTGTGTTCTGTTTTATCTTAAAATTTAAATAAAGTTGAAGCTCATCTTTAACTTTTCTTATTGCATCCAAGAACTATGGTGTTGTCTTTTCGAACTGTACCATAAATTTGTGAAGAGTTCTAGATGCGATAAGTGTTTCCTTACGCGTATCTGATTTCAAATGTACAAAATCATCTTCAACTTCATCATCAACATTGCATTTTTCGATGGTATCCACAATTTCTTCTAAACTCTAGACCTCTTAACAAGTAGCACTTTCACTCGGATAATCCAATAGGTTATTGACATCCATTTTACTATGGTAACCAAGATCATTAATCATGACCTCAAGTTCATGAATTTTTCACAAGTAGGTTCATTCAGATTCTCTGAGATTGCATATTCCGAACGATATTTACAGTATCGAAAATAATTTGCTATTGTCTCCTGTTGAACATTTGTTGTTCAAACAAGAATTGCATAATTGATAGCATCCAAAACGTTGATCTTTGTTGGATCATTTTGTCCCACTCCATATCCTTCTAATATCCTACGATAAATTATGTTCGATAGTACATCTTGAACGCTCTTATTATCACAACATCACAACGTTGAAATTAAAAAGATACAATGATTATGATGTATTCGTTGTACTTTATGTATGATATATTGATATTTTTTTATGTAAAATCGATAAATATGATAATAAATTAGTAAGATACAATAATTTTGAGATAATCAAACTTAACCGTCATCAAATCTCAAACTATTCTAATTTATCGATTAAATAATATCTCTATAAAATAATAAAATTTCATGGTCCTACTTCTATTAATTTATAGAGGTTTTACTGTAATATTATGAAAAAATACATTTTTAACTGTTAGTATTTTTATAGTTTAATTCTAAAAAGAAAAATCATAACAAATAATATCTAACGGAGGGAATAATAATTTTTTTTTAAGAAGTGGAACTTGTTGAAGCGTTACAAAGCAAAATTCATGTGTCTTCTAAAATGTCTTTTTGTGCATGGTGTCTCTTTCTAAGTGATTTTACACGTGTTTTTCTATTAATAGAATAGTAAATAGTGATAGATAGAGGGGCATTTAGGCAATATAGATATATCTTACAGTACATATATATCTGCTGGTCGGAGAACCAATGTCAGTATTGTGAGGAGGAGTCACCGGAAAAAAAATGCAATCAGCAGAGCAGCTTGTGCTTGAACTAAGCAATCCCGATCTTAGAGAAAATGCTCTTCTTGAACTCTCTAAGGTATATAAATTTCACCTAATCTTCTTTTGAATTTTTCTTTTTCATGAATTTTGGAGAAATGTAAGTTGTGAATTTTTTTGTTTGCTGTAGCAAGGTTTTCTGGTAGATTAATCAGTATGATCTGTGTGATTTACAAAAATTGTATGAAGTAGGGGTGGTGTTAAGTTTTTTTTATGAAGTTTTGCGGAAAGGGCGAGTATGGGGTTAAAAGTTCAACGATGATCAATTTTTTAATCCAGTGATTTTTACAATAGAAGTATTAGGGGTATCGTATTGAATTTTTCTTGTTCAAAGAGGACAAGGGGGGTCAAAAATTGCGAATTGAGTGAATGGATATAATATGTTTCTGAAAACTATTTAGGATGGCAGTTAGTCAGACAGTTTAATTTTGGAAATATGAAGGATTTTCCTAATTTGGGGTTCGAGCACTAGTCATGGGAATAATGCTCTGATGAAAGCAATTTAGGTTTTGGTGTGTGAGCTTTAATATCTTGTTTCTAGAACTCTAATCTTTTCTACCGTGAGAAAAACCCTTAAAAAGGTTGGTAAAGAATGTGCATAGTTATTCGAGCATGTGCTAACACTAGTAGCTCCTATGACTGTAGCCATTCTCTCGAAATTGGGCTCCCTAATCTCCTATGGTTGATTGAAACATGAGCTTGAATAAGGGGCTAACTAGCTAAAGTATGCGACTTAGTTAATGTATTGCTGTTTATGGTTGAGTACTTTGTGTCTTCGCTACTTTTGTATCACGTAGAGTCTAAAGCTACCTTTTCTGGTTGTTCAAATTACCTGGCTTGTCCCATCAGCGACAAGCTCAACAAGTTTTGCCTAAAGGGGGGAAAGCGGTGTCAAAAATCAAGAATTGAGTGAACAAATGTAGTAGATGTAGTAGGCTTCTGAAAACTATTTAGGATGGTTGTTAGCGAGACAATTTAATTTCGGAAATATGAGGGATCTCTTTTTATTTTAGGATTGGAATAATGCTAATGAAAGCAATTTAGGTTTGGTGTGTGAGCTTTTATATCTTGTTTCTAAAACCCTAATCTCTTCTACCGTGAGAGAAACCCTTAAAAGTTGGTTAAGAATGTGCTATTCGAGCCTGAGCTAACACTTGTAGCTCCTTTGACTAGCCATTCTCTTGAAATTCCTAAATCTTCTGTTGGTTGATTGAAGATTAGCTTGAATAAGGGGCTAACTAGATGAAGTATCTTACTCAATGTATTGCTGTTTATGGTTGACTAATTTGTGTCTTTGCTACTTTTTGTATTACATTGATTCTAAAGCTACCTGTTTTGGTTGTTCAAATTACTTGGCTTGTCCCATCGGCAACACACTCAATAATTTTTGCCTAAAAGGGGCGTGTGGGGTAAAAAATTAAGAATTTGAGTGCACGGATGAAGTAAATTTCTGAAAACTATAAGGATGAAAACTATTAAGGATGGCTGTTAGTGCGAGAGTGTAAATTTGGAAAATATGAGGAATATTTCGTTTTAATGATGCTAATGAAGGCAATTTATGTTTTGGTGTGTGAGCTTTCATATTTTGTTTCTAGAACTATTATCTTTTCTATTGTGAGAGGAGCCCTTAAAAGTTGGTCAAGAATGTGCACCACTATTCAAGCTTGTGCTAACAATTGTAGCTCCTTTGACGGTAACCATTCTCTCAAAATTGGACTCCCAAATCTCCTATTGGTTAATCGAAGATTAGCTCGAGTACGGGGTCTAACTAGCTAAAATATGCTACTTAATGTATTGCTGTTTATAGTTGACTACTTTGTGTCTTCGCTACTTTTTGTATCACGTCGATTCTAAAGCTACCTTTTTTGGTTGTTCAAAGCTTTAGATCACATTAGTGTATCATTACCTTCCCTAGATTTATCATCTTTGGGGATTTATCTGTTGCTTTTGTGATAGGAACATATATAATTTTTTAGGTATGCTACCTGTTTTATGTTTATATATATATATTAAGGAGTAACAAATATGCATGATTACAAGTTATGGAATTGCCATGTTAGCTTACCTATATTTTCTGTCTGTTGAGGAGTTTTGATTCAGTGAGAAAGGAACGCAATAAACGGAATTTTTTTCGACAAATAAGAATAATCTTTTTTATTAGTAAACCTTCAGTATCAAGATTTACTGAGTTTTACAAAAGTTTTCTGAATTTTATTTCTTCATAACAGTAAAGATTCCAGGAAATTCAGCATGATACAACATCATTAATAGAAGGTTTAGACCATAGTTTTAGATATTGGATACATACATACATCACAAAAAGCAGCATTTTCTTCTTTCCCTCAAAGCTTCTACTGTTTCTGTCTGACCAAACAGTTCACAGAATGCATAAAGGAGTGGTCTTCATTATCAGCTTCTGTTTCTTCCTTATCTTCTGGTCCTGCCAGCTGCACAATGCTTGGTTTAAATTCTGGCATTACCCCGTGAATTCCATGTAGGTTCAGGAACATGCACCTAACCAAAACATGTTTGCAATGTAAGAATAATTGAGTCAGTTCCAGAATTTCTTCGAATAGATAGCACCAACTACGTAATTAAAACCCTTCCTTTGTAGGTTTATCTGTTCAGACATGAAAAATTACAGCTATCCCTGATCAAATCTGTGCACCAACTACATAAATTAAAACCCTTCCTTTGTAGGTTTATCTGATCATACATGGAAAAATTACAGCTTTCCATGAGCAAATTGGGAAATTTTGGATTGCTGAAACCTTTTTTGGTGGAATCACCGTATAAATTCTTCCATCATACTTGTAGGTAGTGACTGAAGACGTGCTTACATGCACATAATATTCTTCCTTCCATGAACACTGGTGATATGAACTGGAAAAATTTCTGTTCAAGCATTTCCCAACTGCACAGCATTCTTCTGTCAGCGAATGGAGCAACATTAGAGCTTGACTTTTAACTCCAGGCTTCTCCCTTTGGCTGCAATTGATACAATAGTGTAGAATACTCACTAATTTCTTCTTTCATACAATATTATCAGCGAATTATTTAGTATTGCTCTAGTGATTTATTTTTATCTCTTTTTACCCATCTACATATATTTTTGTGCAATGTGAGTAATGTTTGACGTTTTGTGCTGGATAGTCTTCTGTTTTCTTTTCTTTTCTTTCTATTTTGATTTTGCCCTTCAAAGAGAAAATTGTTAAATCTTGTTTTCCTTTTCCAGAAGAGGGAATTATTCCAGGATTTAGCGCCATTACTATGGAACTCATTTGGTACAATTGCTGCGCTCTTACAGGTAATCTTTGAAGTGTTTCATTCTAGTTCTTCAGATTATACCAACCTATACTATTACACTGCCATATTTCTCCATTTGTCTGAACAAGATTTCTTGTGCCTTACTGTTATATTGGTAGTGATTTACACTTCGTGAGAATTGAAAGGAAGGGCTCGGTGAAACATCTGAATGGCCTTGTTACAGACCGAAACCTGGCTTGATACTTTCTGAACAAAAGAATGAGCTAAAATCATAGGGAATCAAATGAAGGGGTGAAATAGCGGCGGAGTGATTTAGAATGCCATTCTGGAAAGCTGTTATCAATTAATTTAAGCTGTAATTCAGGAGTAGAACTTCCATGGTATCTTTGCTTTGTGGATAAAATGAAAAATAATGGATGGTAATAACTGATTGCTCATGTGAATCTTGTGATGATAAAAGAGGTTGTGAAGTTTTGGAGGGGTTGTTTGGGGGGGGGGGGGGGGATTTCTCTCACTGGTTCTTTCGCTCCTGTAATTTGTACTCAGCTGATGGCATTTTGCTTATTTTAGTGAAGGAAACTGGATAATGAGTGACAGTTCAGTTGAATACAGAATTGGATTACCTTCTTGTTGGTGGGAGAGGAGAGGAACAGAAAAGATGGTATGGTGAAAACTGGAATGTGCGTACGGTGAAAATACTAAATGATTATCTTGATGCTTTTTCCTTGATTGTCTGAGATAAATGACAAGAAATGAGCTTCCTTCATGTGCAAACAATCTCATCTTTGTTGAGTATCCAACACTTCCGACATCCTAAAGTCCAGCTAAGAAGATACTTCAAATGTGAAACTAAGCTACTCCTTATAATAGAAAATGGATCCCAATCGTATGAATTCTAGTTCTTAAAGTTTTTCTTGGAACTTGACAACTGTTTCTCTATATTTGTTTTCCTTTGTGCTGTAAGTTTACATGCATAACATGCTTGCAGGAGATAGTTTCCATCTATCCTGTTTTATCACCGCCAAACTTGACTCCAGCACAATCGAACAGAGTTTGCAATGCTTTAGCACTTCTTCAGGTATAGAAATTTCTTTTACCAATGGAATTCTGTTAGTTGATTCCTTGTGCTGTTTTCATTACTCATGTCTCATCAACAATTTGTAAAGTAATGAGTACTGTCAGCTGTCATGTAATATTCCATCATGATGAATAATAGATTTCTGTTAACCGAAAAAGCTTTTTCCATTCTCTATTAGGATTATTTGGTCAGCAGTAGGATGTCGAAATTAGATTTGTGTGGGGTTTTATGTATCAAGAGGAGAGGGAGGAAGGAGAAGAGCATCCTGGGGGACTCACATTAATCCAGTTGCGTGTTGCATATTGTTCAAATCCTATTTATGGTAGCTTTTGCACTTGTTAAGAGAAAAGAGCAAACTTCTTTCAATGACTATTAATACTTGGAACACTTGGCATATCAAGAGTCAATATTTTCATACATGTACTTTTAAGGAATTGTAATCACTATAATTCTTCATTTAATTCTTATGTGGGTCAAATATAACTAATGACTCTCTTTCCTCCCATTTTATTTTGCAGTGTGTAGCCTCTCACGCTGACACAAGAATGTTGTTTCTCAATGGTAATCTTTTTCCCCTTTTGATGGGTTTTGCTCAATGGTGATCATGGTCTTTTTGTATGCAAAACCTCTTTGGCTTTACTTCAAGTGGAATGGCTTTATTTAGTGTAGGGTTATCAATGGTACGGTTTCAGAGTTAGACTATGTATTACTAGTAACAATAAATTGATAGACTATGGAAACTTATACCATATCAATATTTTGCATAACCTCCTTCCAGCTTTGGGGTAAGATTTACGTACACACTAACCCACCCTCCCTAGAGCCCACTACTGGGATTACACTGGGTATGTTGTACAACCAAAATCAGACTTTTCAAAACCATCCCATCATCTCTGTTTCTCTTCAGTATTAGTACTATTCGGTTTATTGTTGGTACTTATAGAAATGTCATGTAGAAGTTACAGGTAAAAGTAAGAACACGATAACATGCATACTTTTGTAAGACTTTTGGCAAACAATTTCTAGACATTTTTACCTTTAAAAGGTATTGAATCAAGGGAACATTAAAGACGACAAAAATAGAGATCCATCTCACTTCTTTACAGTGGTGTAAAACAAAGTTAAACTAAGACAATTTAAATCAAACAAGAAGGAAAAATTCAGTCAATATGTGGTACTGAAAAACCAAGTCTACTAAGATTGAGTATCCAATTAGAGAAATTAAAGATCATATAAGAAGAAATACTTGTAATACCCTGTAACTTGTTGCTCAAGACCGTTGGAATAACTTAGCTTATTAGTAGAAGTGCTAGAACTAATGTAGTTTTATAGGAATAGCATAATAGGTTTCGTAGTTGGGACTTTGGGTGTTAATTACTTGTTGCTTGTTCCTTCTCAAAAAAAATTACTTGTTGCTTGTAGTCATTTCCACCACAATTCAAGACAAATTTTAATTTTTCATTATTTTAGAGCTTAAAATAAAATATTTTTCACAAACTTATTCCATAAGGATGCTCCAAGTGCGGAGGTTTGAGATGTTAGCTGTGGATGGTTTTAGTAGAGATAGATGTAGACTGAACAAGTATTGGGGAGAGGTGATTAGATAGGATAGAACGCAATTTCAACCTACCGAGGATATGACCGTAGATAGGAGGTTGTGGAGGAAACAAATTAGGATGGAAGATTGGTAGGTAGTAGAGCATTGTCTCCCTTATCTTTCCACACTAGTAGTTTAGTTTTATTGTAGGAGTTTTTGTCCTTTGATGTATGTTATTACCTGTCGTTTCTTGCACACCTCGATTATCATATTATTTTGTTGTAGTTACATTTCTTTTTTATTAAAATGATTTGACATGCTTTCTATAGTATTTAGTCACGACTCCTTCACTCTTATTAGTTTTTTTTTTTTTTTTTTAATTTTATAATCTGCTTCGAATTTTTTTTCTCTTGAGCTGAGGGTCTATAGGAACAACCTCTCTACGAGGTAGGGGTAAGGTATACGTTCTACCCTCCTCAGACCCCACTTGTGGGTTTACATGGTCTGTTGTTGAAACTTATTTAGTACAGTTCAGTAATTTTTGGCTTTATTTTTATAAAATTTAAACCCTACTAATTATTTGGTACGGTTAAGAATTTAATAAAAACTTTGGTTTTATTAAGAGAAACCTAATAATCGGTTCAGTATTGTTCGGTTAAGTTGATTTTTAAAAAACCATTAGCACCCCTAATTTAAGGGAAAGAAAATGCTATATCCTTGTACATCTATTTTCTTGAGCTTTGTAGTCAACATCTTAGTTTCAGTTGAATCACGAAACATAAATCAGGGCAATGAAATTTTTTTTTGACTGCATTGAATTGTCTTATTACATTATTATAAAGAGTGCTTAATTGCTAGAAAATTGGTTTTTACTTTCATTTGCAGTTGTACTTCAATGTAGTTGTTGCTTTCACGAAAAATGGCGACATAACACCTGGCTAAAATCATTGATGTTCTTTTGATTTCTTCCCCGGATATCAAGCAATAGATACCTTCCTTTCTTGCCTATTCTTCAATTGTAGTGTCACTTCTTTTCCAGTCTTTATTTTCTTGCCTGTCCTAGTTTATTACATATGTTTTTAGTAGATGACCTATCAGAGACAACCTCTTTATGCCACGAAGGTAGGGGTAAGTTCTGGTCCTTCCTACCCTCCCCAGACCCATTGCACTGGGTATGTTTTTGTTGTATTTTCAGTCCCATGCTGGTCAGTTTTTGTAATTTCTCCTCAATTTAGGGATCCCACGTTGGAGGAAAACAGATTTGTTTTTCATATAGGGCTTTATCGAGGTTAGTCATGTGGGCATGTGATGTTGCAAATCATTAAGTTTATTATCCATCAGGTTTGAGACGAGAAGTGCTGAACCCTTACATACTTGGAAGATTATATCTGTGAAAGGTGATATTCAGATGATCAAGTTAGTTGAAGTGTGATACTCAGTGGACTATGTTGGTGAAAGCTCATGATTACTACTTTCACTTGATTTCACGAAATACTTCAAACATTTTTCTACTTTACGATGCATGTTTCAAGATCTAAACAACTTCACTGTGATGATAAGTGTTCTGATTTGAGTGTGTTCTTACTTTCTCCTAATCTGGTAAAATGTTCCAAACTGCAGCGCATATTCCTTTGTACTTGTACCCTTTTCTGAATACTACAAGCAAATCAAGACCTTTTGAATATCTGAGGCTTACTAGCTTAGGTGTCATTGGTGCCCTTGTGAAGGTAATACTTGTACTGTATTTTGCTGATATCTTCTCTTTCAGTATAACCATAATCAGTGCTATTTGGGAATCTGAAGATGCTATTTATGGTACCTAGAGATATTGTCCAAATATGCAATATATATTTAACACGTGGCACATACTTTTTGTAGCTCGAAAGTGCAATATTCATCATATGAATCTGATTGCTTTTTGTTTCTCCATTTTGGATGACGTGTTTTTTTTGCAGGTTGATGATACTGAAGTTATCAGTTTTCTACTATCAACTGAAATAATTCCCCTGTGCCTGCGCACAATGGAGATGGGCAGTGAACTGTCAAAAACGGTTGAGTGCTTCCTCAAATCCCTTTTCTTGTTTATGTTGGTCATACAATCATAATATTGTCATCATATTCTTCCGGTACCAAAATGAAAGACAACTTATGCTGCATGATATTCTGTTCATGACTAATTCTGCTTTGATTATTTCCAGTTACATCCTCGTTGAATTTATATCAGGTTTTCGTACATCTAATTTAGAGTCACCCTGACAGGTTGCAACTTTCATTGTGCAAAAAATACTTCTAGATGATGTTGGTTTGGATTACATATGTACGACAGCAGAAAGGTTTTTTGCAGTTGCGCGAGTTTTGGGGAATATGGTTGGTGCACTTGCTGAACAGCCTTCGTCAAGGTTACTGAAGCACATAATTAGGTGCTATCTTCGCCTGTCAGATAATCCAAGGTGAGACATCTGCACTTCAAATATCCCTGCAACTTTGTTATTTATAAAAGATCAGGTCTCATGGAGCTTACACCTTGTACGGGGTGCGCCTTTGAGCTAATGCTGATGTGCATTGTTTACGTCAGGGCATGTGATGCACTAAGAAATGGTCTCCCTGATATGCTTAGAGACAACACCTTCAGTACCTGTCTTCGTGTAAGTACATTTTCAATTCAAGTGCTTCATCTTTTCCGCTAATCTCTTTAGTTTTCTCTCAATCTTCCGGTTGTTATATGATATATGATATACCGTTGTGCTCGCTCAACAGGACGACCCTACAACTAGGAGGTGGCTACAACAGTTGATTAACAATGTTAATGGTGCCCGTGTTGCTCTACAGGCAGGTGGATTTGATCATATGCTGATGAACTAAGTGGAGACAATAATTTAATCTTTACTTTCGTTGTCCCGGAATTGATTAACAATGTTCAGTTAAGAATTCACTCTCTTAAACTGTAGTGTGGTAGAATCTGTTTTGGATATTTGTAGTGTAATTTGAGGATGCTCAACTTTGCATCTTCATTCAAGCAAAGATTCGTATAATTTATCGGTAAGTCTGCAGGTTCATGTAACTCTTTGTAGTTTACATTTTAGCAAAGTGGTTCAAACTGTGCTGCTTGCAATTTGTCTATGGTTCTCTCTTTTAATTATTCGAGGGGAAAGGGCTAAAAATATCCTGAATTAATTAATCGAATTGGATCAAATTTATCCCTCCTTACGTTTCTGGGTTAAAAATGCCCTTGTCGTTACACTTTTGGCTTAAAGTGTAATAGTGAAGATATTTCTAAACTAAATATATAACAAGAGGATAAATTTGACCTATTTCGAATAGTTTGGGTATTTTTATCCTTTTTCTCCCTAGAATCAAAAGAGGCAATTGCAGACAAATTGAACTATTCAATTAGTGAATATATATCGTATGTTATACCACTCCGTTCTACTAGTTTTAAATATTAATATACGCGCTTAGTTTAATTTTCTATTAAACAAAATTACAATGCAAAAATAATCAGGAATTTTCAATGTGAAAGATTTTGAAAAATTAAAGCTATATACATAAAAGGGCTACTAATAACTACTTAGAGATGTATTATCAATTTTAGAAAGAGAAATATATTTTAATTTCAATTTCACTGGGACATTTGGTAGATTGGTATTATAACAGATAATGCATGCAATAGTATTGTGTATTAATAATATCTTATTTGGTACATTTTTTCTTGTTATGCATTGGTTACACACTTTATTGTGTATTGATGAGTGTACTACCCATACAATAAATTTCTAGGTATTTATAACGCTAAAGAATTTAATACATGCATTAACATGATTAAAGACTCAATTACCCTTTAAAACCCGTGTTGAACATTTCAAAGAAATCTCTACTGGGCTGGGACAAAGTTTGTCAACCTATATGTGACCATACATGGAACAAAGCAACAATAGTAAAGCTACAAAGAAACATATGGCCAAAGAAGGTTAGGTTACTAAATGGATCCACAGTTACTATAAGAGGAATTACCAAGACAGACTTCTTGGATAATTCAGAGGATTTTAAAGGCTACCAGATACGTACAAAAAGTTAGATTTAGAGCTTGTTTGGATTGACTTAAAAGTTGGTTAAACTAATTTTAAAATCAGTTTTTTATTTTTAGAAAGTGTTTGGCAAATATTAAAAAAATAATTTAAAATAAGTAAAAAATGACTTAAAATAAGTTTTGAGTGTTTGGCAAGGTAAAAAATAACTTAACATAAGTCAAAATAACTTAAAATAAATCAGAAACCATAAGTAGGTCTCCCCCTACTTTTTATTTTTCAACTTAAAAGTCATTTCAATTTAACTTTTTATTTTTGACTTAAAAATAATTTTTTTAAAGTCAATCCAAACATGTTCTTAGCGGGGCTGAACTACATGAGATGGAGTAAACCTTTGTGTATGTGCTGCAATGTATGAGGCAGTCACCTCAAATGCTATGAGTCTAGGAATTGCACAGTAGTTTGCTGAAGTAATGGGGGCTCTTTGTCCCTTAACTCAGCTTTTTAGCTGTACTCACACTGTTCATTTTAGTTAGTAAAATTATGAAATATTAATACATTTTATCTAGCATTATTTTATATATTTTATCAAATAAATTTTGATTGAAATTATTGTTACGAGATTAAACTTTGGAAAAGACTTTTACCTCCTTCGCTATTTAATAGAATAATTTAAAGCTATATATGTGTTCACATGGACATAAAAGATATTGCATAATTATAAATAGTAATGTGTTGACGTGGGCATATATATACCTTTAAATACATTATTAAATAGTTTATGGGGTAAAAGGTCCTCTATAAAATTTGATATCGTAACAACAATTTCGGCCAACATTGGAGTATTTTCAGACCCTTTTCCCTATTTGAGAAATACTATATTTTAAAATTTTTTAAAATTACATTATACATGTAATTGTTCCAAAATAGTTTGTTTTTTTATGTGTGATACATAACACAAAGTTTATGTATCAAGTATACATTTATATTGGACATAATAAACAATAGTAGAAGATTCAACAACATTAGAGTTAAGTATCAATACCTTAAATATGAACATGATACATTGCATGAAACAAAAGTTATTGTAGCAGTGATGTATCATATCAATGATAACACTAATAAAGACTAATTTAAGAATTAAAATAAATGAGATACATTAAAAAATCATGTCTTTGATAGTGATGGTCGTACAATGACAGATTCAACTTTGTTTTCTTCTTTTTCAACAGTAGATACATTTAAAGAAAATAAATATTTTTCTAGAAAAATTTTCAATGACGATATGATTAAATAAAATTGCAAAAGTTCAATAAGATTTCAATGAAGTTAGGGGGCGAAGGTAATTTATTTATTTTTAAGTTCAAAATTAAAAAAGAAGTAATAATAAAAGAAATAAAAAAGTAAAGTGACGGAAAGAAATCTACCTCTTGAATAATTTGAAATCATTTATTGAAAAAGAGAAAAGATTTGAAATTGAAAATTAGATTAATTGGTGTAATTATGAAGATATTTGTGGCCTGAAAAAAAAGAAAGAAAGAAAATCATGGGAATGAGATTTCAAATTCACGTATCCGGAAAAGGGAATCATGGGAGGGAAATAAGGGATTTTTTATTCTTTTAAATGGTGGGAAAGAATAAGAAAATATGATAACAAATAGTGTGTGGTTAAGTAATTATCCCTAAATTTAATACTCCTTTTATCCCTTTTTACTTCTTATTTGTCATTTTGACAAATTAGAAAAGACAATATCTTTTACTCCTTTCATACTTTTTTTTATGTAATATATTTCTATAAAAGTTGATCCATAATACTCCATTTGTCCCTAATTACTAATTCATTTTTTTTTATAGTTGTCCCTAAATACTTGTACATTTTGATAAATCAAGAAAGAACAATTTTTTTTATCATTATATCCTCAATTAATTACCTTGAAAAATGCAAAACTTTTTGAAAATCTTAAATTTTTAATTCATTCACTTCATAATTAATAGGGGTAAAATGATAAATTGACTATCTCAATAATTGTTTTCTTAATAGGTGTGTCAATTCAAAAGTTGACAAGTAATTAGGAACAGAGGAAGTAATTGTCATTTCATAAAATCAATGCATAAATTATCATATTCTGCCTATTATATCGTTTTAGAGTAGTTAGGTAGTCTTGAAAATATATATTTTGACCTACCTAGGAACAATAATCAGTAATTAAGAGTACTTCTTACATTGATTAATTACTTTCTCCATTCACTATTCTATAAAATTTAATTTTCAAAAAGAAATGTCAACAAACCAATTAAAAATAAAAGATAGAGAAAAAATAAAAAATAATCCTGAAAATTGGAGCTTCAAACAATTTTCTCAAATTTTTGGATCAATTAGTGATAAATTTGACTCCAAAAATAAACTTAAAAATTTAAATAGTCATCCAAATGCATTTTAAAATTTTTGATATCTAGCATATTCATCGTTTATTAAAAAGTTGACTTGAGAAACATTTAATAAGGATAAAAGGGTAAAGTTATTTAATTTTTTAATATAAGTGCAATCTAAAAAGATAACATATAAAAAGGAACAGAGAAAATATCTATTATACCCTTAATTTATTTAGAAAGTTAATGTTTATTTTGAAAAAGGTATAACCTTTTTTGGAACGGACTCAAAGTGTCTATTATTCCCTTCGTCTCATTTTATATGTCATCTCTTTTTATAAATAGTTGATTTTATAAAAATAAATGCATAAATTATCATATACTTCCATTTTTACCCTTGTGAGTTATTAGCCTTGAAAATATACATTTGACCAATTTTAAAAAAACTAAGTAAATAATTCATGGTCATTAGTCAACTTAATTAGTCAAAATAAATTAATTCATATTCATTCATAGAAAACTTGAGTTTCAAAAATATTAAATAAATATAGAAGAGTAAAATTATTAATAGATGTGTCAAATAAAATAATAAATAAGTAAATAAAAACCTAAGAAATGTATTCAAAGAAAAATATTTTTTTATAAATTATCAAAGCTGACATCACAAAATATTCAAATTTCATTACTTCAAATTGATCTAAATATTCCTAAATCGAAATTAGAGAAAATCATTATCTTAATAGAGTTGCATATATGACTATACTGACATGAATTTTAGTTCTAATTACTACACCAATTTTTTTCCTTTTTTTTAAATTTATTGAGAATTTTTTTTCAAAAACAAATTTTATAGAGAAATGTAATGGTAAGAGTAATTAATTGATGTATAAAGTAATTACAAGGACATTCATTACTTATTATTTTTTTTATTTTGATCAAATATTTATTTTCAAGACTAATTGACTATCAAGGACATAATAGGAACAATATTATTTCCTCTGTTCACATTTATTTGTCATGTTGAGTTTTTCGAAAGTCAATTTGACTAATTTTTAAAGTTAAATTAGATTACGCTAATTCGATATATTTTAAAAAAAAAAAAAATATTCAAAAACTATACGAAAAGTACTATAAATTGCAAATTTTTGCATATCAATATGATAAAAATATACATCGTAAAATATTGATCAAAGTTCTTATAGTTTGACTCTAAAAAGGGAAATCATGACAATTAATTGTGGATCGAGGAGTATAATTTATGCATTAATTTTATGAAATGAAAAATATTATGAACGTTATTTATAGTAAGGATGACATATTAAAAGGAACGAAGGGAATTGTTGACAATTATTATTGGACAGAGAAAATAAACATGACCAATACTCCAAAATTAAGTTTTATACTACCTCCGTCTACTTTTAACTATCATGATTTTCTTTGTTAGAGTCAAACAAAAAGAATTCTGATTAACATTTTATGATTTTTTTTTTTAGTATATTAATATGTGAAAAATTATAATTTATAGTAATTTATGTGTAATTTTTCATATCTGAATTGTTTTATTTAAAATATTAAATTACTATAATCTAAATTTAACTTTAAAAATAAATTAATTTTCGAAAATACAAATAATTGGGAGAAGTACTTTCTTTTATGCATCGGGAAAGTTAAACATCATTAATTTATTGGAAAGAGGATGAAATTTAAAATGATGAACGCCCCTATTCTAGCTATTTTATCCTAAAGTTATTTTACTTTTATTTCATTTTCTTTTCCTTTTAAATGTTCTTAAGACTCTTTACTCTCTCTTGTTTCTAATTATTAATTAATTTTTTATTAATTTTTACTTGATATATTTATTAAAAAAATCATAATTAATTTAGTAAATTTATCATTTTATTTTTATTGATAAAATTATAAAATCAATTTACTCATTAAAAAAGTTCTATCTTTTCCAAAATACTAATTCTTTAAGTAAATTAAGGATATAATACATAAGAAAAAATATTATTTTTTATCTATAAAAATTACATGTAAAGAGGGATAAATAAAAATTCAAAATTAAACATCTCAAAAGGGACAAAGGGATTCTTTATCTGAATTTATACGACATATTTTTTTTATTTTATAATCATGCAAATGACAAAGAGTGCTTTAGACCATAAGATTTAAAAACTTTTTTTTTAAATCAAATGGAATAATGTCACATAAATAAATTTCTATGTCATATATTAATTGATCACTTTTTAAAAAATATTTATCTTAAATTACTTGATCACTTATTAAATCAAAATAATATTAATTAAAATTTTCTCATTTTATCCCTATAATTAGGGAAAATACATCAAATCCCCCTAAATTTGGTACGAAAACTCGCTTTAGTACTTAAACTATACGGGCGTTTAAATACCACCCTTATCATCTTTGAAGTGATTTTTTCCACCCTGAGACTGTAACACCACTCTCACCCGCCACATCATATCCACGTAAGCGCCACATCATAACCATGTAGGTACCACGTCATTAATTTTTAGTTCTTTTTTACTTATTCATTATTTTCTATTAAACACTTTTAATATTAATTATATCAATTAATTAATTTATAAATGCATATCCCCACCCCTATCTTTCATCTTCCTTGTTCTTCACTATTTCAACCTTCAATACTTACTTTTCTTCTACACTATCCAACAATTTTTTTAAATAACTAGAATGAAATTATTCACTATAATATTCACATTATCTTCTTCGAATCCACCCCACGCATTTATCCTTTTGGAGGAAGAATTTTTTTTGAAAGCCAAGGTTTTATTGTCAACTCAAATAAGAAATGAAGATTACATAAGAAAGTTGATAAAAAAAATATAAATTCTATGAGAAATATTTGAATAGATCTAGAAATCAAAATGGGTCACTTAAAATTAAGAAAGTTTACATTTACAAAATCGACACCAATAATATAAAGCGAAATCAACGTCAATAAAATAACTTTGATATTGAATTTTACGAATTAGTAAAGGATTAGTAAAATAAAAATAATTTTTTTTTTGAAGTGGGAGGAAGATGGAGGAGGAGGTGTTTCAATTGAGAAAAGAAGTGTATTGGGGAAGACAACAAAATGAAAAGAAAAAAAATAAAGAAATTAAAAGGGGACCCACTAATTCTATATTTTTAGAGAGTTAATATATCAAGAAAAAGTATTTAAAATATTAATTATATATTGACCAATAAAAAAAGACCATGTGTAGGATTTCAATAAATTTTAACTTTTTTTTTCTTCTTTCACGTGCTTTAAGGAGAGTACACTCACTCTCCCAGCCACGTCATTCCTAAGGGAGTGTTTAAATCACTTCAAAGATGATAAGGGGTAATTTAAACGCCCGTGTAATTTAAGTACTAAAGCGAATTTTCGTGTCAAATTCAGAGGGAATTTGATGTATTTTCTCCTATAATTAATGTCATCATCATGCTTAGTGTTTCCATAATTTCTCTTGAAAGCTTAAATAAAATTAAAGTTTTTAAAATTTATCTTTTCAAAGAGTTCCATTCAATAATGAATTACTTTTTTGTACTCTTGTTTTCACCATTTTGGAGTTCTTATACCTTTTATAAAGTTTTTGGTCAAACACATCTTTCAACTGTATCTCAAACTTAAATTACATCTTTAAATTATCATTTTTAGCAGAAAACATCTTTTAACTATACCTCAAACTTAAACTATATCCTTAAAATATCATTTTTAGCAGAAAACATCTTTTAAATATATCTCAAACTTAAACTATATCCTTAAAGTATCATTTTTAGCAGAAAACATCCTTTAATTATTTGTAAGTGAACAACTTTCATCCTTTTGTTAGATATTGTCAAAAAATTAAGGGATCTTACGAAAACATGAGCAGTTAACGTGACTATCAACAAACGTTATTATGCATAATTTCATTACTTTCTATAAGAAGTTCTTAAAAAAATATAAAAAATCTTAGACATTGTTGCTTATGAAAACTAAAAATGATTGAAAGGTGTGAGCTTACATTATTTATCTTTTTCATAACGGAAAGAAGTTGAAAATTAATTATTTTTATCTTTTTCTTGACCAATTAAATTAATAGATTTTTGGGTCAATCTAATATCGAAGTTGTCAAAATATTAATTATGTCTCGTATTTGAGTTTCATTCTACATTATTAGAAGGGAAAGTCTCCAACAAATGTCGCTTCTAGCATATTCAATTGAGAAGAAACATATTTAAATTAATAATATTTTTAATTAAAATTATATGAAAAATAAATGGAAAAAACGATTAAATTAAATTTTTTTGCATAATTCTTAACTCAATTATGAAAAAGTTAACGATAATATTCTTGGCATATCTAAGAATAACAATTAGGAAGGGACGACTTATTTTTTGTGGGATCGAATATCGATTAGTTTTCTGATAAATTCAAGTAGAAGAATGAAAATTGTTTACTTTAAAATAATTAAGGATGCTTTATGATAAGAATGATATTTAAGGTTGTAGTTTGAGTTTAAGTATCGTTTAACGATGATTTTGACCAAGAACTCAAAATAATTAATGTCCAACTTTTTTACGTTACGAAAAAGGCAAATCATGTGTACGCTCACACCTTCCAATTATTTTTAGTTTTCATAAGCAACAATGTCTAAATTTTTTTTATATTTTTCAAGAACTTCTTGTAGAAAGTAGTGAAATTATGCATAATAATTTTTGTTGATAGTCACGTTAACTGCTCATGTTTTCATAAGATACCTTAGTTTTTTGAGAATATCTAACAAAAGGATGAAAGTTGTTCACTTACAAATACTAAAATATATTTTCTTCTAAAAATAATTATTTAAGGATATAGTTTAAGTTTGGGATATAGATAAAGAATGTTTTTTGCTAAAAATGATATTTTAAGGATATAATTTAAGTTTGGGATATAGTTGAAGCATGTTTTTGGCCAAAAACTAACATTTTATATAGCCTATGTCATTATAAATTATTTTGATTTTTGTCGATATAAATAAAAAATAAATAAATTAATTTAATTATTTATTTATAATTTCTTAAAAATCGTATAAAATAAAAAGTGCAAGTTATTATGAAGGAGTACTATTTTACACTTTAAATCACATCACTTGCAAGGTACTAAAAAGCAAATTTAATCCGTGACCCACCCCACCCCACCCCCCACCCGCGTCCTTAATTTTTTTTTTTTCAAAAAAAAAGTACAGTAAAAGGTAAATTTTAGTTACATCACAATTCATTTCTTTTTCTATTACTTTACTCTTTCTGTCACGTCATATGAAGAACAAGATTTTTATTTTTTATATTTTATTTACAATTTGTATATTATTGTATTATTTTGTTTTATTTTTCTATTACTTTACTCTTGAAGCTACATAAAAGCAACAAAGAAATTTAGGCTAGGACTCTATTCATTTCTTTTTTTATCTTTCCACTCTTTTGCTTTTTCTTGCTTCTTATTTTTACTGTTTATAAATCACATTGTCCTTTTTTTTAAAATGGGGTAATTTTAAGTTATACTTTTGACATGACATTTTAAAAATAATAATAATATAATATTTTAATTTATACATATTTTTAATTTAAGATTATAAAATTAAAATACTTTTAACTTTTTTAAAACTTTTTTAAAGTCAAATTGAAAAAATAAATTTAAACAAATGATTTTAGTTCGGCTAAGAGGCTAAGAATGTCGATAACACACTAACAGTAAGGGAATATTTAACCCAAAATCAAACGGAGGATATATTTGATCCATTTTCAATAGTTTGACTCTTTTCCGAAGTATAAATATAGGAGAAGGAATCAAGAATTTGTATTGGAGAAAAAGAAAGGAAACATTTGACTATAGAGCAAAAAAAAAGACAACTTAGCTATAATTTTTATGCAATAAGTAAATTTCAAACCCACACTCATCAAGCTTTTCAATCACTGGGTGGTAATGCTTTAATATATCAATCTTATAAAATTTTCTACATAAATAAGGAGTTTAAGTCAGGATTAATGGGTGTTCGAGCACCTGATATATTATAAGTGGGTCTATCCTTGGCCCAAAATGATGATAGAACTTAGTATTATGCATTTCCATGCAGATAAGAGATCGAGATATTAAACGACGTAATAACATATATTATCTTTGTCTATGAGCAAATACATAATTTGTGTTTAATTTGATCTGCGTTCGACTTATTCCTATGCATTTGTTAGTTTTGCCTTGGTACTAGACTTATGATATGGTGATGCCCCCTATTTGTGCTACTACCACATTTAGAAAGTATGCAGTGGCAGAGTTAAAATTTTACCAATGGTGTTCAACCTTTAAAGAGTCGATAATTTTTGTTAGCGGAGTGGGTATACAATTTTTTTTTCTTAGATGAGTAGGTGCACAATAATTAAAATTTATGTGTGTTTTTGTTCAAAAAGAGATTTGTATTTAAAAAATACAGCTAGTGGGGATCAAATCCCCCTACATCTCTGAGGTAAATGAGTGTGCCCATCACTAGACTATCTGCCTTTGCTATGTAAAGATTCTTCAATTTATAATATATTCAGATATTAAACTATATTTTGCCTATATATCTGATAGTGTTCATATGTCCACCCTTACTAGGCTGTAGCTCCGCCCCTGAAAGTGTGTTGTAGTAACTCATATGTACACCATTCTTGTTATGTGATGTTTATGGGTATACATATTTTGATAGATTTTTTTTAGATATGTTGGATTTCAATGTGAATTTGGGTATGACTTTGTTGTTTTTCTGTAATGGTGTTTTGAACTACAATTCTAAGATAGTAGATCTAGAGTTTTTGGGTAAAGATAAACTAGAGGGGGAATGTGTGTGTAGTCCTAAGCCAAGGTTGGTGGGGACGAATTTTCTAGCCTAATTAGCTCATCTCGGGATGTTGAAGAGTTCCTTTCGATAGAGTTAATCCTCATAGTTTCATATTTTTAAGAGGTATTTTCTAAGGATTTTTTGGACATGACTCTGAGTAAGGACGTTAGTTTTTTCATAGATTTGGAGTCTGTAACTCGTCTAATCTCTATCCCTTCTTACCATATGACTTTGGCAGAGTTGAGACAACTCAAGGCTCAGCTTCAAGAGCTTTTAAATAAGGAATTTGTTCATTCTAGTGCATCGCCTCAGGAGTGCTTCAGTGTTATTTGTAAAGAAAAAAGGACAATAATATGAGAATGTGCACAAGTATCGCGCTTATTTGTTTAGCCAGTTGTAGGGTGCTTCAATGTTCTCTAAGATTGATTTGAGGTTCGCATATCACTAGTTAAAGATTAGACCAGGAGACATATCTAAGACAACTTTCAGGGCTAATATAGACATTTTGAGTTCTTGAGATTTGTGTATGTTACTTTTATCGATCAAATCTTAACGAAGGAATACGAATTCGATAGTTAAAAATGTATATATAATGATTAGATAAAATTCATCATTAAACATTAATTTTTATTTAATATTAGTGATGAAATAATATGTTTAAAAAGTTACAATCTGATTGCTTAATAAAAGCCAGGGTGCATATACATATTAATAGTTTCTGTTTTGTTAAAATAATAACTTCTTTTTTTCATCGTACTTTTATTGCGACTTTATGAAGGAAGGTTAATTATTTATATACATCATTAAAAGATCACATAACAAGTTAAATAATGTGAAATATATATTTAAACATATAATGTAACTAACCTTTCGTTATTTTTCTACATTCAAGTTCTTTAAATAACATCACTAATACAATGTATATGCTTTTAACACATTCTTTATTCTACGATAAGCATAAAATATTTTCAACATTTAATATAAGTAATCAAGCTAGCGTTTCATTATTTTTCTTCATACAGAAGAAACTTATAAGATTATCAACCTTTTTACGTTTATATTTTTACATGATCATTTAGCTTATGAAAATATATTATTAAAGTCACTTTTATTATTTTTAGAATATAATAAAAACACTCAAACTTATGGAATATCCAACTAAATCACCCAAGTATTGCTTTTGGCTTAGAAAATATAAGGCACATATTATTAAAATCATTTTTTTAATAATAAAACTTATTTAACCCATGATTATTTTCTTGTAACACTTTGTCTAGACCTTGATTTCTATGAATATATCAAATAATGAAAGAAAATCTTTTGATAGTACTTAAAATTACTTTGAAAATGGAAATATCAAATCAATTGGTTTTATTAATTATTTCCTCTAACAAATTTATATTGAATCTTTGATTTTCTAATGTTAAAGCTTATTATTTGATCATGAATTTGAACATAACATTTCTAAACTTTTTGAAATAAAATTTACACATCTAAAAACTATGCAGAAGTGCTTTAAGCCACAATATTAATAATTCATAATATTTAGAAAGTGTAAGAAAAATAGTTATAATTCGAAAGTAGCTCTTGAAAATCAAATTTTGGAATACAACGATATTAAGATTTGCTTAATAAATTGCTTTGATATATAAATTTTAAATAAAAATATTATAGGAGAGCAAATTTAGCAGATACATACTATTTTTTCTATCACAATTGATATAATATAATTCAAATTTCAATACTCAAACCTCTTTCTTTTAATTGTACATTGAAAATACAATCTTTAAGTTTTTAAACAATGATTTACACATTTGGAAATAACAAAAAGTGTTCTAAGTAATAATAATTAATAATTTAAAATGCATATCAATAAATTGTGGTCAAAGATATTTTCCTGTTTAATTCTACACTCTAAACTAAGTCATATAATTTGGAAAAGATAGAGTATATTAAAAAGTTATGATCAATTTTTTTATAATAAATCTCAAAATCTGAATTAAATCATCCAGATTGAGACGTAAAGAGTATATCAATAAATTGCAGGACTTTTTTTCTTGTATAATTCTTTAATAATAAATCATAGAAACTGTCTAAGAATATATTAATAAATTTCATTTAAGATACTTTCTTCTCAAAATCTGAACTAATTATCTGAACTGGGACAAAAAGAGCATATCAATAAATTGAGGTCAAATATTTTTTCTTATTTAATTCTCAGATAAATTTCATTCAATGATTTTTTTTTATTTCTCAAAAACTAAATTAAGAGCCCGTTTGGATTGACTGAAAAGTCGGTTAAACATAATTTTAAGTCAGTCTTTGACTTTTAAAATTGTTTGACAAATATAAAAATTAACTTAAAATAAGTTAGAAATAACTTAAAATAAGTTACGAAGTATTTGACAAGGTAAAAAATAACTTAAAATAAGTCAGAAATCAAAAGTAATACTATTTTCTTTCCTATTTATATGACATCATTTTAGATTTCATATCATTTGATAAACTAAGTAAGTTTACCACTCTTATTTAGTGTTCTGTTAAAGTCAAGTTTTCAATAAATGAACATAAATTAATTTATTTAGCTTAATTGAATTGACCAAACATATTAATCATTTAGATTTTCTATGTTGGACAAATTCATACTTTCAAGGTAAAATAAGAAGAATAGTGTTATTATGTATTGATTTTATGAAATGACAATTACTCTCTTTGTCTAATAGTAGTGGTCCATTATAGACTTTACACACTTTTTAAAAAATTACAAATATAGGGTAATTGTAATATATTACTCTTTGAATAATATAACGTCTTTAAAAATGTAGTAGAAATATGACTATAATTAATTGTACGGAAAAGGGCAAAAATATCCTTGAACTATTTGAAATATACCCCTCATCCATCTATTGGACTAAAAATACCCTTCCATCCATCTTTTTGGTCCATCTCTACATTTAAAACTAACAACCACTTTTTTTAAAAAAAATTTATTGTTATTATTATTATGGGAAAAGGGTTAAAAATACCCCTCAACTTTATTTTATTGATTGATTATGCTCTTACCGTTAAAATGAAGTTATTTTTACCCCTGTTGTCACTAATTTCACCATTTATGTCCCTTAATTGGATGGAAAGTCCAAATCAATGAAATTACACAATTTTAACCCGTCCCGACCCACCTAATATTATAACCCATTTTTGTTCATCTTCTCCCTCTTTTCTTTTTCAAAAAAACCCATTTTTCTTTTTATATCCACTTTATTAGCGTTAATCATCTTTTTTTAAATCATCATTATTCTTTACAATGAAGTATTTTCTTTCATTTTTACCTAATATCATCCTAACTCTCCAGCTCTACCAATCAACAACCAATAAACAAAATCCAATCTGAAACAACCAAAACCCACTCTTTCGACTTCTTCTAGACCCACATTACGAATTGTGTCCATCCACCTCCACGGAATCCCAACTCTGATAGACCGAAGGAAATCAACAACGACAAATTAAAGATCCAAGTTACAATAATTTCGACAATTTTAAGATATGACTGGAAAATAATGCTCTGATTACGTATATTTAATCACTGTTGTGTTCTTGTGTTTTTAGATTCGTAGTCATTATTACATAATTTTCGATGTTGTTGGGTTGTATCGGATGATTTTGTTATTTTTGAAAATGAACAGGGATTTAAAGATGAAGATGAACAAAAATGGGTTGTATATTCGGGTCGGGTGGTGGATAATTTTAAATAAAATTGGGTAATTTTAATTGATTTGGGGTTTTCCATCCAATTGAGGGGCATAAATGGTAAAATTAGTGACGGTAGGGGTAAATATAACTCTATTTTAACGGTAAGGGCATAAAATCAATAAAATAAAGTTGAGGGGTATTTCTAACCCTTTTCCCTATTATTATTTGTTACATGTCATTTTCTTATTGGATAAATTAAATCATAATTTTTTCCTACCCACCCACTATAGTGAACATGATCCCAACCCAATTAGAATACCCATTAAAAATTAAATTAATTGAATCTATCTCTCCTAAATCCAAACATCTTTCTTCTTCCCTCTTTTCTTATTCAGAATTTTCAAGATAATATTCAATCAAATGATACAATGTCCAGTCTCCTAAATGAGGAGTTCACAAGGAGAAAACCACACCATTTAGATGGGTAAATCTTCCAAATGAGGTAATCATTAGTTCTTGCCACCTGAATCGACACCGTCTTTTTAACTATCACCTCTATAACTTAATGTTCCGCTGAAGCTGAAAATTCTGATTTGTCCTCTTTGGAAGTATAATTGGCTTCAAAGATGTCGACATTGAGGTTACATGGGCTGATGGTATTATCTCATAAAATACTTGGACTCATATTTGCAGCTGAAATTGTATCCTTTGTTTGAATTTTATCATTAAATTTTGAATAAGAAAAAAGGGAAGAAGAAAGAGGTTTGAGGTTAGGGAGAAAGATTAAATCAATTTAATTTTTAATGGGTCTTCTAATTGAGTTTGGGTCATGTTCACTGCAATGGATGGGTAGGAAAAAATTAAATGGATTGAGTTTAATTTATCCAATAAGAAGACATGTAACAAATAATAATAGGAATGAGCCTAATACAAGATTAATATCACCATTAGTAAATTTTTTATTTGTACACCGATCTAATAAAATCAATCAAAAAGATGGCTCTATGTAGTTTGAAGTTTTGCTGTATTGAATCTTTGCTTCTGAATTTGTGTGATGTATTTGTCCGTCCATTTGACAATTTGAATAATTAACATCAATCTAGCTCCTTATTTCTGAATGTGTTGAACCTTAGTTGTGGGATTTGTTCTTTGTCTATGTTGAGTAACCTTCTAGCTTGAAATGGTAACTCTTGGAAACAATTGTATTTTAGATTTTCTGTCCATGCAAAATAAAAAACTTCATTAGCTAAAAAATCGGCTAGTGCATTGCCTTCCCTTCCCTTAGGGTGTGGGCAAAATGCACTATCCCTTTACTCCTTCAATATTTAATTTCATTTTCATTCTAATCTTTTGTGGAGTCTCCCATCTATCTTCAATCTTATTTATCAAAGGTAATGAATCTGACTCTATTAGTACTGGACTTCTTTGTTGTTCAATATAGAATCTAACACTTTCTTGAATAGTGGTAGCTTTTGCACATAAATTGTTAGTTACCCCTAATCTTCTTGCTTCAGCATATATCAAATTCCCATTAGCATCTCTCAAACGAAAAGTTGCTGATCTCTCTCATGGGTTACCTCTAGTTGCCCCATCAGTGTTACATTTAAACCATCCAGCGTCAGATTTCACCTATCTCACCAACTGTGATCTAATAAAAGGTCTATATTGCTCAAGATAATGAATTAATTGAGGCAACTGATTTGGTACTTCTTTCATCCAAGGATATTTCAACTTCACTAGCTTCACCATATTACTGTTGATCTCTTTAATGACCCTTCCCCCTGCCATAACATTTCTTCTTTTCCACAGCTGCCAGAAAAAAAAGACAGGGACTGCCTGTACAATAGGATAGAGCTTAGCACAACTCTTTAGGTTTCACCATTTTTTAAGGAGTGCTGAATTTGAATAAAAGGCCCAAGTAACCCCACTGCTCTAGCATAATAATTTCAAATTGAAGCTGCAAATTCTCTAGTAATAAATAAGTGAACAACAGTTTTCTCTTGAGCATTTTCACAACATCTACACTTGAAAACTAAATTGATCTTGTTTTTTTTTAGCACCTCATCAACTAAAATCTTATATTTCCATACCCTCCACAATATGATAACAATTTTATATGGAAATCCTTTAACCCAAATATAATCATAGTCTTCCCTTTGCCGTCATTTTTGTCTGATTTTCTCCGAAGCACTACTAATCATAAATTTTCTAGAACTGGTTTTCATCCACCAAGGATTATCTGGAAGATCTGATTTAACACCATAGTTCATCATTCTAATAACATGCTCTACTATTGCTTATGGTAGATATTCCTAAAGCTTGTCTCTATTTCAACCATTAGGTTGCATGAAAAACTCAATTCTTCTGCAATGTTAGCTCTTATAACATCTGGATTAGTAACTTTAATAGCACCCAATCTTGTCCATTTATCTTCCCAAGAGTCTGCATTACCTCTCCTTGCTTTCCACAGATGTATTCATCCAATTGATCTCTAGCCTCTAACATTTTTTCCAAATTTGAGTGCCATTTTTTCATATTACTTCAGTAGGCTTTAGCTTTTTGCAGTATTTATTTCACATGAAATTCGATCAAAGAGAAGCTGTTGTTCTGAATCTCCACCATAATTTAGCAAAAAGAGCTTTAGATATGTCATATAATGACCTAAAGCCCATCCCACCTTCTCTTTTTGGTACACACAACTTTGACCAGGAAATTCAATGTCTACTTCTCCCTTCCTCCTTAGTGCTCCAAAAAAATATAGCAAACATCTTATTTATCTCATTGATAGTGTACTTAATTGGGACCACCGCAGACAACAAGTATATAGGAATACTTTGAAGTACACTTTCAATAAACACAACTTTACCTCCCTCTATTTCATATTAAATGCACATTTGAGCCGTTTTTCATTATTTAAAATGATTGAATTGTTCAAAGTTCAAGATAATTTTTTTTCTTCATATTTACCCTTTCTTTTAATGAAATTTTACATTTTTAGGCTATAAATTGCACTATTTTTCAGAATAACTTGGAAATAAATAAATGAAAAAAGGCCAAAGATACCCCTAAATAATAGAAAAAAATAAAAAAAATAAAAAAATACCACCCATTTTGTGATAAAAATAGGGTAGGGCGGGGCGATTGCAGACCAAACCCGCACAAATCCACAAAGACCTTAATTCGCCCCTTCCCGCCCCATGTACACTGATTTACTATTTTCAAACTGGTCCTCATAGACCTGCCCTACTTAAGCTCTGTTATGTTTTTTTTTGTTTCTACAAATCTCAAAATCTTGTTAAACATGTTTTTGAGTCATGTTATGATGCAGAATTACCTAAATATATATACATAAAGACTAATAGAGATTGGATTAATATATACTATAATACTATGATGCATAATTACCTTAGTATTGTAAGTCTCAGAAATTCTATATATACAAGCAATCAAAGGAGGCTCGTTTGTTGTATCCCTCTATAAATATTCAAGATTAAATTTGAATTATAACATGATTTATCTAAAATTGGAGAAATGATCTGATAGATATTTATAACTGTATTAGTTTGTATTTTAAATCCTTTTACTCTATACTTTATCAATCGGACCCTTAAACTTATTAAAAACACAATATTTGATATCTCTTTGACCATTGACAAATCTATGTGACATAAGTATTGTTGAGTTGAAAAAATGTGAATATATACACATACTTCCAAGCGAATAAATACACTATATTTTATTTTAAAATATTATTTTTTATCAAAAGAAAAACTTATTTCTTCATTCACCCTCTCCCACCCCACCCCACCCACCCATGCACCCCCAATTTCTCTTTTTCTTCAACACTCTTTTCATCTCTAACCCTGAACTTTCTTCTCTTCTTCTTCAACAAAATCACGCACCTCACTTATTCTTTCGTTTTTCTTTGAAACCACCCGCTATACACTTTCTTTTTCTTCTTCAATCCACTCTCCTCTTTGCTACAAATCAAAACCCTACCCTCAAACCTTTGACCGAACTTATGTGATATTTTTTTGCGACTCAGTGTAGAGCGTGATATCCACACTCTAAAAGACAATGAAGCAATAAATTTGCTTTAGAAAACTAATTAAATAATAAATAAAAAGGAAAAAAAATTAAACTTCTCTCCCCTTCTTCCGCCATCGTCATCGTACCCAACCCCTCCTTCCGTCATCGTCATTGTCCCCAACCCCTCCTTTCATCATCATCGTCCCCAACCCCTCTTTCTGTTATCGTTAGCGTCCCCAACCTCTTTTTCGTCATCGTCATCGTCCCCAACCCTGCCTTCTGTCATTGTTATCGTCCACAACCCCTCCTTTCGTCATTGCCATCGTCCCCAACCCCTCTTCCGTCATCGTCCCCAAAACTCTAGCCATTGTCACAATCTTAAGCCCTAGTCCGTCCTGAATCCGTGACGAAAGTTGAAGCTGATGTTGCGATTGATAGCCGTGGAAGAGAACGATTAATAAGTTCGGCTATAGAGGAGTAGATCTGAATTGCTAGCCGAATTCATGGCAAAAGTGGATACTAAAGTTGTATTGATTTTAGATTAGTAATTGTTGATGCTAATTATCTTATTAGATTTTTATTACCCCATTTATTTATTTATTTTTGGCTTATATATTCATAGGTTAGACAGAATAAGAATAGTATCACCAATTTGGTCGTTCTTTTCTTTCTTGTTCTTGCTTTGTTCTTGTTCTATGTGTTTACATCCCCACTCTGTCAAAATAGGGCGAAACGTCGCGGCAACTCAAAAATAATTAATTGATTCAATTTTAATGAATTTTAAGAATAAACGAGTTTTAAAAAGAGTCGTCACCTAATTTTAGGGAAAAAAATTAGGAAACCATTAAATGATCTACGAAACCAATTTGATTCTAGGTAAGGGGTTCAAAATATTTCGAAGGAAAGGGGTTAGGCACCCTTCGAAATCCATAAGTGTGGGTCCCGACTGAATTCATTTTTTTTCAAATTGAGGAGGAGATAATAATAATATACAAGTAATATAAATATGCAATATACACAAGTAATAAAATAAAATAATAACATAAGAAACGGCCTAAGGTTTGCCTAACGTCGATATTTACATAATAATGAATAAAAATATAATTCGAACTACATTCGAATAATTTCAAGGAGAAGCACCTTCGGGTACCTGTAAAGACACTTAGTAAAAGAGTTAGTACTAAATAAATATAAATAAAAGTGAATTACTCAAATAATAACTTAAAAATAAAAATCCGTCTTATTAACATGAGAAGCCTTGGAAATCGACGGTAATTTCTTCATCGGCCATTTTAACAAGTAAATAATATAAACTTAACTAAACTTCCGTCTTTTGAAAAATGGAGAGGCCTCCAAACACGACGGATAGATTTTTCATTGGCCAATTTAACAAATAAACATATATGAACTTAAATTAGATTTCCGTCTTTTAAAATAGGTAGGCCTCTAAACCCGACGGATAGATTTTTCATTGGCCAATTTAACAAATAAACATATATGAACTTAAATTAGATTTCCGTCTTTTAAAATAGAAAGGCCTCTAAACCCGACGGATAGATTTTTCATTGGCCATTTTAACAATTTTAACAAACAAGTTATATGAACTTAAACTAAAAAAATTCGTCTTTTAATATTGAGTAGGCCTCCAAAACCGACGGAGAGATTTTATCATTGGCCATTTTTAACAAGTAAATAATATAAACATGAAACTAAATTTAATTTCCGTCTTTTAAAATGGAAAGGCCTCGAAAACCGACGGAAAGATTTTCTCATTGGCCATTTCTAACATTTTTCCAAGCATCAAATTGTATAAAACTAATAAGATATAATAAGAAATAGTAACAGCGGCCTAACAACATCAATTATATGCAGCTAATCAAGAATAATATAATATAGTCTGCAATATATGAATAATATCAACACAACAAAAGAAGTAGTACAATAAAAATATTTAAATGATAATTATTGAAAAAGTAATTGGTTTAAAAGCTTAGAAATAAAAATGCACGTGATAATCCCAGTAATAACTTAAGAGAAGTCATATGCAAACAAAATAAAGAAGAAAAAATGCCCAAGTAAAATAAATTTAGATAAAATACAAATAGATATGAAATTAACAGAAAATACTACAATGCACTAAAATAAAATCAACTCTAACTTGACAATAAACATAATAGGCTTAGAGAATTCTAATTTTTCTGGAAACGTGATAATAACAATATACAAATTAATTTCAACAATTACAGTAAATAAATAATAACCAGCAAAGAGAATAAAACATCAACAATATAAAAAAAATAAAAGCAATAAGCCAAATCAGTAGCATTCACCGGAAAAAAAATATATATATATAATATCACTGGAAAACAACAATGGCCGGAGTTTGGACCCCTCCGGCCAGATCTAAAACACAGAGAAGAAAAAAAATAATATTAAAAGATAAAAATAAAAGGAAACCTGTTTGTTGGAGGTGTATTGAAGCTTGGAAAAAGAGATGGCAACAATGGCGTTTGGTTCCATTAGTTTTGTTCGCCGGAGCTCGGAGTTCTGCGGTTGTTTTGATAGTGGTGAACGTCTGGTTCGTTTTGGGTTTGTTGTAGCAGAGACACATGTTTGTTAAAATACCTGCAAAAGGAAGAAAATCGTCAAAGAAAAAAGGGGGGGTGGGGGCTGGTGGTTTAGCTTTGGTTCCGCCGGAGTTGCTGGTTGTTTGAGGAAGAAACTGATGTGGGTTTGGTTGTTGAAGAAAAAGAGTGAAGGGTTCGTGGCTCAGCAGAGTTTGGTGGCTAGAGGAGATGATGGTCAGAAGGTGGGTTGGTGTCTTGCCGGAGGAGATGGTGATCTGGAGCACTGGTAGGGATCTGGCAGTAGCAAGAAAAGGAGGGGAAAATGAGTCTGAATAAGATTGGGATCTTTGGGTGGTGGATTCGCCGGATTTCGACGGAACTCCGGCGGCTTGCCGGAAAAGATAACAAACAATAAAAGATTACTTTTTAGTATAAAAATATGAAAATCAACCCCTAAAATTTATCCACCTCTCCTCCATATTTTGACCTAATGAATAATTTAAATAAGAAAATATAAAATGGGATCAAGTGATGGGCTTAGCATTGTTACCAAAATTATCTCAATAGAATCTCTAAATTTTTTTTGTATTTGACTAAATTTTAGACTGTGCTAAATTCAACATAAATATTAACAAATGTAACAAATAAAAAAGAATTTTAAAATAATATAATGAACGTAACTAATGACATGTGAAATGCAATTTTAAAAATTAACTAACAAAAATACTAAATTTTGATAAATAAAGATAGTTATCGATAAAATTATTTAAAATTATATAAAAATAATTATTCTAAGCTATTAAATAAATAAAACTTCAAAATTACGAATTTTTCAAATGTTAGGCAAAAATTGGGTGTCAACAGCTGTCCCTTTCGTTGTGTATGATTGATGAAAGAAATCGTGGATAACGAAAATTGACAAACCCAATTTTGACCGAACACATGACCTTAGTAGAGAAGTGCGGTTGAATGTGGTGGAAGTCAATCCCAGACTTGTCTCCAAAAGGTTCCACGCTTCGTTGCGTCTTTGTTGAAGTAATTCGCACATGTGGCTCCTCTGAGAGTGCATCTTCTAGAATGTTCTAAAAAAAACAAAGATAAAACTCATTATTATAGGCAAAAGTAAAAGAAAAAGGGTAGCATCTCTTATGATACGATAAATGGAGATCAATACATGTCCCTTGGTAGGACGAATGAAGATGATGATCAATCTGTAGGATTTAGAATGTATGTCCATCGGTAGGACGAATGAAAAAAATGATGATCCCTCGTTAGGATTTTGAATGAATGTCCATCGATAGGACAAATGAAAAGATTATCCATCGATAGAATTTTGAATGTATGTCCATCGGTAGGACAAATGAAAAGATTATCCATCGGTAGGATTTTGAATGTATGTCCATCGGTAGGACAAAATGTAAACATCTTTCAACGCAAGTTTCCACCTACTTGAACGTTGAATAGATAGGGTGCACAACCTTCACCTCCAAATAGATGCGTCTTAAATGCAAATATCTTTCAACGCAAGTTTTCACCGACTTGAACGTTGAAAAGATATGGTGCACATCCTTCACCTCCGAATAGATGCGTCTTAAATGCAAATATCTTCTTGGCAATGTATAAACTTTTGCGAGGGATGGAATCTTCTCGCGATGCATAAACTTTTGCGAGGGATGGAATCTTCTCGCGATGCATAAAATTTTGCGAGGGATGAAATCTTCTCGCGATGCATAAATTCCGCAAGGTATGAAATCTTCTTGCGATGCATTAATTTCTGCGAGGTATGAAATCTTCTCGCGATGCGTGAATAATAACTTGCGATGCATGAATATTAACTTGGATGCATGATCTTTTGCAATGCATGAATATTGACTCGCGATGCATGATTTTTTATTTTTTTATTTTTATTTTTATTTTTTGCAATGCATGAATATTGACTCGCGATGCATGATTTTTTGCAATTCATGAATATTGACTCGCGATGCATGATCTTCCGCGATGCATGATTTTCCGCTATGCATGAATATTGACTCGCGATGCATGATTTTCCGCTATGCATGAATATTGACTCTCGATGCATGATTTTCCGCTATGCATGAATATTGACTCTCGATGCACAATCTTCTGCGGGGCATGAATATCTTCCCGCAATGCATGAATTTTGCGAGGGATGGAATCTTCTCGCGATGCATAAATTCCGCAAGGTATGAAATCTTCTTGCGATGCATAAATTTCGCAAGGTATGAAATCTTCTTGCGATGCATAAATTTCTGCGAGGTATTAAATCTCCTCGAGATGCGTGAATAATAACTCGCGATGCATGAATATTAACTTGTGATGCATGATCTTTTGCAATGCATGAATATTGACTCGCGATGCATGATTTTTTTTATTTTATTTTATTTTTTTTTTTTTTTTTTTTGCAATGCATGAATATTGACTCGCGATGCATGATAGTTTTGCAATGCATGAATATTGACTCGCGATGCATGATTTTCCGCAATGCATGAATATTGACTCGCGATGCATGATCTTTTGCAATGCATGAATATTGACTCGCGATGCATGATTTTCCGCTATGCATGAATATTGACTCTCGATGCATAATCTTTGCGGGCATGAATATCTTTCCGCAATGCATGAATTTTGCGAGGGATGGAATCTTCTCGCGATGTATAAATTCCGCAAGGTATGAAATCTTCTTGCGATGCATAAATTTCGCAAGGTATGAAATCTTCTTGCGATGCATAAATTTCTGCGAGGTATTAAATCTCCTCGAGATGCGTGAATAATAACTCGCGATGCATGAATATTAACTTGTGATGCATGATCTTTTGCAATGCATGAATATTGACTCGCGATGCATGATTTTTTTTTATTTTTTTTTTGCAATGCATGAATATTGACTCGCGATGCATGATAGTTTTGCAATGCATGAATATTGACTCGCGATGCATGATTTTCCGCAATGCATGAATATTGACTCGCGATGCATGATTTTTGTAGTTGCTATCAAGCTTCTCGCAGTACTTATCAGAATTTTGAGGTCTTCCTCAAAATTCTGTCCCAGTTAGAATTTTGGCAAATCTCAAATGATCTTCTATCTTGACTTGTTGGCGATAACACCTCTATTGAGAATTTTTGAGATATTTTCAAAAATTCTGTCCCAGTTTTTATTGTAAGGAGAAAGAATAATCACACTGGGTATATGACCGAGCCGTCGTGGCGCCTACATATCCTGTTAATCAAGGAATCAGGTCAAATGTAGTTCCAAACTTGTAGATGATGAATACTGCAAAGAATCTGAAAGAAGATCATCAGTAGAAAATGTACAATATGAACATGATGAAATAGGAAAATAATATTGCATGTGATATCCAAAGCCTATAAAAAAAAAAACATGTCACATTTTTGGACGAACAATTCATGCAGTAAAATAGGACTCTCACACATACAAGATTAACCCGATGACACTTTTTACAATGAACAACTCAAAAGGCAAAAAAAAAAAATTATTTTTTTTCTAAAAAAAATTGAAAGATTTTTAAAAAGGTTTTTAAAATATTAAAGAATGAGTGTTTGCTCACTTTTTCTTTTCTTTTTGAAAAATAAAGAATATGATGAGTTAGTCAAACCTTCACTACAATTGGTACCAACAGTTAAGATTGCACGTAAATCTCTCATTCCTTTTTTTTTTTTATTTTTTTTTTATTTTTAAGATTGAATTTAAGGTAATTCCTACAGCTTCAAGTGGTACCTCCAATATACTTATGGATCAACATGATCTGTTCATCTTGCTTCAAACAAAGGTTTTGAATTGTATCAATCCTCATGTTTCAAGTGCCCTCACGACAAAAGCTAGTCCTATTTCACACATATTTGAAACATTTGATTACAGGACATTTTTCAAAGTGCACTCACACTCACAAGAATGTTCAATGCACACAACTGTGATACCATATGCTTGACCCTTATGTAAATCTCCACTAATATGAGAACATTTGGAATGAGATCATGTAGGACTTGTCATTGGCTTGTAACGTAGGCTTAGGGATGGGTAGAATATTTATTTGGGATAAAAGTGACTTAATTCCTCCTTGAGCGTCAGACATTTGTGCTCTTTAATGATTAATACGCCTTTGGCGTTAGATCCTCTTCATTGTTCTCCCACCTTTCGTCTTCTTTTGAATTCTCATTTTTGAAGTTTTTCCCTTCTTCTTCTTTTTTCATCCCCCTTGGTTCGACTTCTTTTGAGTTCTCATTTTTTGGAGCTTTTCTTTTATTCACTTCTTTATTATAATAAAAAAAAAAATTGAAGTATATTCCTTCCCACCTTTCATTGACCCTGTAAGGGTATATTTTTCCATCTTTTTTTGTTGTTTCTTTCTTCCTTTCTCTCTTTTCCTCTAGAAGTCTTTGCTTCCCTGATTTTGAGAAAACTCGATATCTTTGCTTTCGGAAATTTCAAACATGGATCGTCTCTTATAATTTGCACATTCTTGGTGCACTCAAGAAGGTTGGGCCAAGAGAGGATAGTGCTTGTAAGCACTTAAAAGGGTAGTGGTTAAGATGTGGTTGTCCAAAGAAAGGTTTCAGGCTCAAAGTGGGAAAACTAGGGATTAATGTAATTTGGTAGGCTTTGAAAGGCACAATCGGGTCTAAAAAGGCCTACAATCCTTTCTCAAACCAAACATTACTCAGGATTTCGCCTCGAAAAACATTCAGGTCAAGTTCTAGATCAACATTGTAACACAATTGAACTTTGATCAAAAGCTCACCACTCAATGCACATGAAACATAAGGTTAGTTTTATTCTTATCTTGATTGCATGCAAGAGAATTTTCAAGCATGACAAAAGTACAGATAAGAGGTACCACGAGAATCTATAGTTTACCGCAAAGTCAGTCTTTTCCATCATATCAAATATATTTACATGCTCTTAACTACATAGGTCCCGACCGAGCTGAAGACATGACTCTTACATTATGTACAAGCTACTTTATTTTTGAAAGAATTATTACCGAACCCGAGAAGGGCTGCCTATGTATCTCATTAAGATGAGAATCAGGTGTGCGTAGTTCATGCAGATATGACTTGGAAAATATGCACAAACTATCTTATTTATTTTTTGTTTTTATTTTTACCCCCTTTTTTTTTTTGAAAAAAATATTACCGAACCCAAAAAGGGTTGCCGACGTATCTCACGGAAATGAGAATCAGGTTTGCGTAGTTCGTGCAGATATGACTTGGAAAATATGCACAACTATTTTATTTTATTTCTTTTTATTTTTGGAGAAGATAATACCGAACCCACGAAGGGTTGCCTACGTATCTCATTAAGATGAAAATCAGGTACGCGTAGTTCGTCCAGATATGACTTGGAAAATATGCACAAACTATTTGATTTTATTTTTTTTACTTTTGGAGAAGATAAAACCGAACCCAAGAAGGGTTGCCTACGTATCTCATTAAAATGAGAATCAGGTACACGTAGTTCGTGCAGATATGACTTGAAAAATATGCACAAACTATTTTATTTATTATTTTATTTTTTATTTTTTACCTTGGAGAAGCTAATACCGAACCCAAGAAGGGTTGCCTACGTATCTCATTAAAATGAGAATCAGGTACGCGTAGTTCGTCCAGATATGTCATATAATAATTTAAAGATTTAAACAACTCAAAGAAATTTCTAGGTCTAGCGCCACTAAAATTTGTAGTCATGAAGTATTTTTTTACCCCCATTTTTTTCGCACCAATATGTTTTATAGCCTCTTAATCGTCAATATTTATATTATTTGTTGAATGTAACCTGCGAAATTCCACAATAATTTCTACGTATACTCTTTTTGGATGTTTTCTTGGAACTGTCTCCTCCCAATTTTCACGAGATCCAGACATTGTTATGACCATCCCCGACTGATGTCGGGGACGGTATTCCTAAAAAAATATGAGAAATATGTGAGAGCAGGACCATCATGCAAAATAATAATAATAAAAATAAATGGATGCCATCTCATAGTCAAATACTCCCCTGATTTATCATTTTGACTTGATATTAATGTCTTGTGAAATACAAAGACTCGAATTTCGCTAATCCTCTTGTCTCATTCTACTTCGAACAAATAATAATTTCTGAATCCGGACATAAATTAATTTTTTGCCTTAAAGAAGAATAACTCAAAATAGAAGAGTGTTAGTTCCTGTACATAATGGATAATGCAAAATATCACACAAATAATGAATTAAACACATAAATTCTGTTTTAATTAAAGACAAACTGAAATATATCACATAGCATACAAACAATGAATACAAGTCTTATACAAATATGTATCGAGTCTTGTGTCATGCTTAATATAAGATTTTGGCTTCGCTCTACACTAAATGACTAAGAGTGGCTTTGAATGACTGGGAACCCAAGTGGACAACTTAGGCTGAAACCACGACAACCATTGGACGCATGACGAACCAATAAATTGTCGATTATTCCAAAAAATGGTTGAGTATAGAAAAGTCCGGTCTGCGGTTCCGCAAAACCGTTCTTTAATATACTATACATAAATGTTGAAAAATATCATAAATGCAATGAAAATTTACAATAAAAAATGAATGAATACTGAGTACAATATACAAATAATCAACAAAATATACAAGATATAATAAATAACACAATAAAAGAATAATATCCTCAATTTGAAATAAAATAAACACATAATGGTTAGAACCTCTATATGGCCCCAGCGGAGTCGTCATTCTGTTTACATCCCCACTCTGTCAAAATAGGGCGAAACGTCGCGGCAACTCAAAAATAATTAATTGATTCAATTTTAATGAATTTTAAGAATAAACGAGTTTTAAAAAGAGTCGCCACCTAATTTTAGGGAAAAAAATTAGGAAACCATTAAATGACCTACGAAACCAATTTGATTCTAGGTAAGGGGTTCAAAATATTTCGAAGGGAAGGGGTTAGGCACCCTTCGAAATCCACAAGTGTGGGTCCCGACTGAATTCATTTTTTTTCAAATTGAGGAGGAGATAATAATAATATACAAGTAATATAAATATGCAATATACACAAGTAATAAAATAAAATAATAACATAAGAAATGGCCTAAGGTTTGCCTAACGTCGATATTTACATAATAATGAATAAAAATATAATTCGAACTACATTCGAATAATTTCAAGGAGAAGCACCTTCGGGTACCTGTAAAGACACTTAGTAAAAAAGTTAGTACTAAATAAATATAAATAAAAGTGAATTACTCAAATAATAACTTAAAAATAAAAATCCGTCTTATTAACATGAAAAGCCTTGGAAATCGACGGTAATTTCTTCATCGGCCATTTTAACAAGTAAATAATATAAACTTAACTAAACTTCCGTCTTTTGAAAAATGGGGAGGCCTCCAAACACGACGGATAGATTTTTCATTGGCCAATTTAACAAATAAACATATATGAACTTAAATTAGATTTCCGTCTTTTAAAATAGGTAGGCCTCTAAACCCGACGGATAGATTTTTCATTGGCCAATTTAACAAATAAACATATATGAACTTAAATTAGATTTCCGTCTTTTAAAATAGAAAGGCCTCTAAACCCGACGGATAGATTTTTCATTGGCCATTTTAACAATTTTAACAAACAAGTTATATGAACTTAAACTAAAAAAAATTCGTCTTTTAATATTGAGTAGGCCTCCAAAACCGACGGAGAGATTTTATCATTGGCCATTTTTAACAAGTAAATAATATAAACATGAAACTAAATTTAATTTCCGTCTTTTAAAATGGAAAGGCCTCGAAAACCGACGGAAAGATTTTCTCATTGGCCATTTCTAACATTTTTCCAAGCATCAAATTGTATAAAACTAATAAGATATAATAAGAAATAGTAACAGCGGCCTAACAACATCAATTATATGCAGCTAATCAAGAATAATATAATATAGTCTGCAATATATGAATAATATCAACACAACAAAAGAAGTAGTACAATAAAAATATTTAAATGATAATTATTGAAAAAGTAATTGGTTTAAAAGCTTAAAAATAAAAATGCACGTGATAATCCCAGTAATAACTTAAGAGAAGTCATATGCAAACAAAATAAAGAAGAAAAAATGCCCAAGTAAAATAAATTTAGATAAAATACAAATAGATATGAAATTAACAGAAAATACTACAATGCACTAAAATAAAATCAACTCTAACTTGACAATAAACATAATAGGCTTAGAGAATTCTAATTTTTCTAGAAACGTGATAATAACAATATACAAATTAATTTCAACAATTACAGTAAATAAATAATAACCAGCAAAGAGAATAAAACATCAACAATATAAAAAAAAATAAAAGCAATAAGCCAAATCAGTAGCATTCACCGAAAAAAATATATATATATATAATATCACTGGAAAACAACAATGGCCGGAGTTTGGACCCCTCCGGCCAGATCTAAAACACAGAGAAGAAAAAAAATAATATTAAAAGATAAAAATAAAAGGAAACCTGTTTGTTGGAGGTGTATTGAAGCTTGGAAAAAGAGATGGCAACAATGGCGTTTGGTTCCATTAGTTTTGTTCGCCGGAGCTCGGAGTTCTGCGGTTGTTTTGGTAGTGGTGAACGTCTGGTTCGTTTTGGGTTTGTTGTAGCAGAGACACATGTTTGTTAAAATACCTGCAAAAGGAAGAAAATCGTCAAAGAAAAAAGGGGGGTGGGGGCTGGTGGTTTAGCTTTGGTTCCGCCGGAGTTGCTGGTTGTTTGAGGAAGAAACTGATGTGGGTTTGGTTGTTGAAGAAAAAGAGTGAAGGGTTCGTGGCTCAGCAGAGTTTGGTGGCTAGAGGAGATGATGGTCAGAAGGTGGGTTGGTGTCTTGCCGGAGGAGATGGTGATCTGGAGCACTGGTAGGGATCTGGCAGTAGCAAGAAAAGGAGGGGAAAATGAGTCTGAATAAGATTGGGATCTTTGGGTGGTGGATTCGCCGGATTTCGACGGAACTCCGGCGGCTTGCCGGAAAAGATAACAAACAATAAAAGATTACTTTTTAGTATAAAGATATGAAAATCAACCCCTAAAATTTATCCACCTCTCCTCCA
Organism: Solanum lycopersicoides; assembly: GCA_022817965.1. Taxonomy (NCBI): domain Eukaryota; kingdom Viridiplantae; phylum Streptophyta; class Magnoliopsida; order Solanales; family Solanaceae; genus Solanum; species Solanum lycopersicoides. Next base: position 6,809,419 of record CM040629.1, read on the forward strand.
TATTTTGACCTAATGAATAATTTAAATAAGAAAATATAAAATGGGCTCAAGTGATGGGCTTAGCATTGTTACCAAAATTATCTCAATAGAATCTCTAAATTTTTTTTGTATTTGACTAAATTTTAGACTGTGCTAAATTCAACATAAATATTAACAAATGTAACAAATAAAAAAGAATTTTAAAATAATATAATGAACGTAACTAATGACATGTGAAATGCAATTTTAAAAATTAACTAACAAAAATACTAAATTTTGATAAATAAAGATAGTTATCGATAAACTTATTTAAAATTATATAAAAATAATTATTCTAAGCTATTAAATAAATAAAACTTCAAAATTACGAATTTTTCAAATGTTAGGCAAAAATTGGGTGTCAACACTATGGATACCTATCTTTTTCTACGATGAAGTATCTCCAAAATCCATTTATGATTTTACTGTCAAGTTATACACTTTTTGAGTTATTGCAAAAAACAGAGGTTCAATTCTCCCTTTTCTTTTGGAATGATACGGATTTTGGTGTCTCTTACGACGTCATTTTCGTCTACATCTTCGCCTATTTTGTCTACTCAACCTCCGTTAAAGTGAAATTTAGCGATGTCAATGAAAGTTTAGATGTTGAACAAGAAGGCAGTCAATGACGATTTTGCTCTGATTTGCGATAGATTTTTCATAGTGGTTAGAGAATGGACGATGAAGAGAAGTGGAGAGGAGAGCAAGTAGATTTTTTTTTGTTGAGCCATGGGTTTGATTTTGCGTGTTCTTTTTCTTCGAGCCTCAAAAATCTGCCGTAAGATCCAATGTTAAGAAAATGTTGTTAATTCATGTTAATTAGTCAAATTCTATCAATCAAGAAAATTTTATTGACATTTTTCGAAGAATGAAAGGAATTAGAGGAATGAAGATGGTGATGAGATCTCTAATGGTGGTTGTGGAGGTGAAGGGAAGTTGAGAAATATACTTATTTTATTTTTGGGATAAATGCACAAGTACCCCTCAACCTATGCCCAAAATTTCAGAGACAAACTTATACTATACTAAGGTCCTATTACCCCCTGAACTTATTTTATTAATAATTTTCTACCCTTTTTCGGCGTACGTGGCACTATCTTGTGGGCCCAACGCTGGTTGACTTTTTTTCAAACTAGTGCCACGTAGGCAGAATAGTGATAGAAAATTACTTATAAAATAAGTTCAATGGGTAATAGGACCTTAGTATAGTATAAGTGTGCCTCGGGGATTTCGGACATAGGTTGAGGGGTACTTGTGCATTTTTCCTTTATTTTTTAAATAGAAAATTTATTATTTAACATTTTGATTGATATTATCTGATGTGGCATTATGACATGACGTTAATATATATGATGTGGATATGACATGTCATTTTGTTAGAGAGAGTGAGTTACACACATAATTGGAGGGGTCTGAAAGTCTTATTTTATTTGAATTTAAAAGTTCACTTAACAAAAGATTAAGTAAGAGGGTTCAAAATACAAACTCACATAAGTATAACGGTCCATCAAACTATTTTGCTAAAATTTAATGAAATAAAACTTTTATTTCATCCAATATGTAATAAATAATTTTTAAAAAGAAAATAAAAATGAAATTGTTAGTTTTAAAGTTATAAGTAGCCAAAATACTTTTTAGTAAAATATATAAATAAATGTTATATTTAGACATTTTTATATAGTTCTTTAGTTCTTTTCCATTAATAAAAGAATAATAATTTAACTTTATGTCTTTAAATATTTTTTAATGAATGTACATAACTTTACGAATTTACTTTATATGAATATAGACAAAAAAAGAAAAAACAATAAATATGGTCAAAGATTTTTTTTTCCAAATTTTAATTATCGAATTTAAATTATTTTCTATAAATTGAGACTGAAAAAATATCAATTTGTGCAAAGTTACAATCCAATCAAACATTGGTCTTTCCCCCTAAAATCCTAAACCCTCTCCTTTTTAACTATGCAGTTCATTCAAAGTACTGACAAATCACTTTTTCTGCACAGTCATCATCAAAACAGAGTACCGGTGTCTCACCGGATTATGATGGGATCACCGGAATCTTGCCTCACTCTGACAAATCCAACCAATAAGAGCATCGCATTAATACCCGACGATGACGATATCATCACAGATATGGCGGCGTCCATAAGGGCAGTTGAGGAGATTTTAGACTACAAATTTAAGAATAAGAAACTTCTCGAACAAGCTCTTACGCACTCTTCCTGCACCGATTCTCAGTCTTATCAACGCCTTGAGTTCGTCGGCGATGCTGCTCTTGGGTTAGCTATATCGAATTTTGTTTATTTGAAGTACCCTGAACTTGACCCCGGGCAACTCTCTCTCCTCCGCTCTGCTAATGTTAGCACTGAAAAGCTTGCAAGAGTCGCCGTGAAGCACTCTCTTTATAAATTTGTTCGGCACAACACTACTACCCTCGATGAAAAGGTACATTATTATATATCTATGAATATTAAATTTAGAATTCAGTTCACGTGGTTAGGATTAGGATTTGGTTGTAGCAAGTATTTTTGTGTGAAATTATTAGTTTGGGTTAGGTTGATTGTTTTGGGAATAATAAAATTGAGGGAGTTAACATTTGGATTTGGATATTAGGTGAAGGAATTCGTGATAGCTGTAGAACAGGAGAAGACGGCGGAGGTACACGGAGGAGCAATGAAGGCGCCGAAGGTACTTGCTGATATTGTGGAGTCCGTGGTGGCAGCTGTATATGTCGATATGCACTTTGATCTGAAGCTTCTCTGGAAGGTTAGTTGTGTCTCCTTCGATCGAATTATTGTTGCATCTCGAGATAGTATATATATATATATATTTAGGTTTCCTTTTGTAGAATGTCATTTTAGATGTGTTTACAATGAAATATGTTCATGTCACCTAACTAAGAAAGGTTTATTAAGTTATGTGTGTGAGAGAGAGATATGTGTTTCAAATTTACTAATTGGAATCTGAAATTGTTATGTATCGAAAAAGAAAATGGCAAGTTCACATGAAAGGAGTGTTTCTCCGTCTTTTATTAGAAAAAACCAATCCAATTTTGTCTTTTTCTTTCGACCTAGAAATTCAGAAATCTTGTCTTGCAGATGAGAAGTGATATCCCGTTGTTCTGATTAGTTTAGTTTCATGTTGTGTTAGAAAATTAATCGCCTCCTTGAGCCGATTATCACACTGGACGTGCTTGCACAACAACCACAGCCAGTAACCATGCTGTATGAGCTTTGCCAGAAGGATGGAAAACATGTTGATATAAAGCATTGGAGAAAAGAAGAGAAAGACATAGCTAGTGTTTATGTTGATGGTCAATTTGTTGTCTCCGCTACTTCTGAGAACAAGGAAAATGCTAAACTTCACGCTGCAAAGTCTGCACTCACAAAGTTAGCCTGTAAACATACTAGTAAGCTGGATCTTGAAGTCGAACCAAACACAGAGTTTGGAGGAGCAAAGCAGAAGCTGAATGAGCTATGTGGAAGAAAGAAATGGCCCGCTCCATCTTACAGGTTAATTTTTTTTTCTCCGACTGAGATGAAGTCGTTACTCTATACATTGCTAACTGAATCATTACGTGCAAAACTGTACTCCCTCCTTCCAGTTTATGTTGCAACATTTTTGTCGTAGTCCATTCTAGAAAGAATGATAACTTTTAAATTTGAATATAAAAGTAGTCTTCGAGATATGATTCCGTAGAATAGGTTGGTAGTAATCTGGATACAAGAGTATAAATGGATGTTAGATGTATGTTAATGAGCCTCTAGGACTTTTCTTTAACTGTGAAGGTAGTACAGCTGGGGATGTGTAATAGGCACATGTCACGAGTATGGATTCTAGCTAAAGAACCAACTCTTGTGTTTAAGTTTAGTTAGGGAGACGGCTGGGCTATTATCCATCAAGTGTTTGGCTATTAAGCAACAGACACCACCTAACTGTTACTTGGTAAACATGTTTGAACTGTGATTTAGTTTTCTCATTGTTTGCTTTACGATGTTTGCAGAATTGAGAAACAGGTAGGCCCTTCTCATGATAGGAGGTTTATATGTTCAGTGCACGTTGCAGTAGCTAAAGGCGTGGTTATAGTGATGGGAGAGGAGAAGACGCGTGTAAAAGAGGCTGAGAATTCTGCTGCATCAAGGATGATTTGGGGTCTGCAAGGTTCCAATCTCAGTTAAACGCACATTATGCATTGTACTTTTTTTAATAATTGCGTATTTGAGCTAAGGCAGACGGCAGGGAATGGTGTAGAATATGTCTTGTTTGTGGTTTGTATGATTTGAAATTCTTGACTGTGATGAAATATTGTTGTAGTTTTCATCATATCAGGAAAGACAGATTGTCATAGCTGTAGTGATAAATTGATGCATAAGGGATGCCACCTTTAAATTATGTAAAATATGTTTGGATGGATCATTCAGTATAATGATATGATATTTTGGCCAATAATCTGAAGAAGATTTATATAGTTCTTCTTGTGTTTTTCAATAGTAAAACCAATAGAGGAAGCAAAGCTACTTGTTTAAACTCTTATTCACTGTTTGTCTGTGTTCTGTATCCTTGAAAAATTGAAGCTATTTAGGTGGTCTCATGGTCATGGTCAGGGTCAGGTTCGAAGTCGGGGTCCCTATTGAAGTGCAAGAGGGTGGGGTGGGTGAATTGCCTTTGGAGTGACATTCTTTAAATATATATAGACTTTGCTTATCTGACAGGTTCAAGATATTTCATATTTGGAAAAAGGGATAAATTGATCCTTTTCCAAGAATAAGATTGAGATTATTAAAGGTCCTTGATGTAGTCGCTTCATTTGTATAAATCTTTTTGTTGTTGTTGTTTCTTACTAGGTGTTCGAAACTCGTATTAGAACTCTACAGAATCCCCTTGGAGATAGTGCTCCCAACAATTCTTTTGTCTAAATCAAAAATTCAAATTTGAGACATTTGATTAAGAATGGAGTAATCTTACTACTACACCTTTGTCTTTCCTATCTTTACTATTTTCTTTTCCTACATTTACAATGTCTAATCAATGAGGATTTCAAATTAAATATTCTCCAATGTATTATTCCTTTATTGAGGAAAGAACAGATTCTTGGTACCTGTCGTTTAATTAAAAGATCTTGGTGTGTAAATTGGTTTATTTTAAAGAGAGCTGCTATATGACCACAAATATCAAAACGATTACATTAACCTTTTTCTTTCATAATAATAAAGTTAACTTTTTTAGTATTTTCTAAACTCTAAAAAATGGAACGCTTTATTTTTTTTCTAAATGAATTAGAACTTTTATTAGTGGTGTGAAGACATTATTTCACTGACTTTAGAATATGGGCCTGGGACCCATCACATCATTCACTTCGATTCACACCGAGGCGTGATATAAGATGTCTAAAATAAATAAAATCTAATTGAAATATTTAAGTGAAAATTGATGTTATTGGATATTTTGTAATACATAGAGGTCTTTAATTGAACAAACACATTTGTTCATGTAAGAACATGATTGTTATGAAAAATCATCTGTTCATGAAAAAACATGACATTTATGAATAATTATTTGATCATTCATGAAAGAACATGACTCTTCTGAAAAGTCATATGTTCATGAAAGAACCTGACTCATAAGAGTCCTCTTTTAAGTTCTATAAATAAAAAGACTCTCTAAAAGTAGCCTAAGAAAAATCAGCATGTCTAAGCAAAGGACTTTGTTGTATCCTTGAAGAGAATTGTTTGTATTTATCCTAGAAAGTGATTACACGCTTCAAAGTCATCTTCTTTTTCAATTATATTTCCTACTAGTTTTTCTAACAATTTCTCCCACAGCTTGAAACACTTAAGTTGGATTTCCTTCTTTTCCATTTCTCTTATGAAATAAACTATGTCTTGAGAATTGAGAATTATTTTTACATGGACATGTAAGGAATAGTGTTATAAAATGGATGTCCACACAATATACTTTGTGCCCAAGTAACTTTGTGACCAAGTTTTATAGCTATATATATATATATATATATATATATATATATATATATATATATAATAAAGAAAAAATACTACTGCTATTACTTCGTGTCTTTCTATCTCTGCTCTTCTTAATTTATGTACGTTATCTTTATTTTACCACAAACTAATTATTTTTTACATTTCTTTAGGATATGGGGCATGGGGCTGGTATGGGGTGTCCTTCAAAAAAAACTTGATTTTGTTTTTAAAGATTTTACAAAGATCTCTGCTATAATATGGGTATCCATATTATCTATTGGGTAACTCATTTTACCCATTTAAAATGTCAGTTGAATTAAATACTTTATTCGTTTTTACTTAACTCATTTTATCCATTTAAAATATAAGTAAACTCGCTTATTTGTCGCTCCTAATACAAACCAATTCATTGTAATAATTAAAAAGGCATAGCTAAAGTTGAAAAGTAGCACAAACAGCCAAGACTATTGGCAGCAGCAGCACATCTTTCTTTACGTATCTTACTGAGGGAATGGTGGTGGCATTTCATCTTTCATATGACTTTTGCAAAGTTGGATTTACACCCTTTTTTTTTTTTTTTTTTTGTATAGTGTGGTACATCAAAATATTTCACCTTTTTTATGCTCATTTATTGACAAAAAACACTTACTTTATTTTTTTATTAATAGAAATGGAGAATGGTTGTTTTTCATCTGTTTTAGATGTGTCATTTATTTCCATCAATTAAAAGTGAATCTTGGTTATTTGAAATGGAAGAGCGTACGAGGAAGTATAGGCAGCTGAGTCCAGAGAGAGCCAAAGTGTGGACAGGGAAATCACCAAAATATGAGCAACAGCAGCCAAATCAAAGTGATGGAAAAGTGCCAGTGGTATACTATCTTTGTAGAAATCAACAACTTGAGCATACTATCTTTTTTTTTTGCTTTGTCAATATATAGGGACATAAGATTTCTGCATTTTAAGAAACAACAGTTGTTGTAGCTTTAGACCTCAATTGTAGGTCGATCCAGTCCTGCTAAAAATGATAACTTGTCAAATCGAAAAGTATTACCAGAACCTCCACTGTTAAGAAGCCAAGATGATTCCTCTCCTCCGTCTAACACGAATGAAAGATGTGCAAAAAACTCCCATCACTTCCTGCGGAAAAGGCAAACAGCGCTAATGCTAATACGTGTGATGTCCTGGCTGATGCTTCCGTTCAGATTCATGAAAAGACAAACACGGCTAATACGACTCATGATAATAAACGGAGGAGAGGTGGTGATCACTTTGGTGGTGGTTTAAGTGGAGGTGGTGGTTGAAAAACTTTCACATATAGCCACTTAAAAATAATTAATTACTCTCCATAGCTATAGTTTGATAATTACAATTTGTAGCAACATGTTATATGGAGGAGAGAGGCGAGCGAGACTGAGAGAGAGGGGGAAAAGAGTGGGAGAAAAGTGAATTGTATATGTATATTGGTTAGATAATTGTATATTATACATATATTTGTATATATGGCAAGAGAGATTGGGAGAGGGAGGAGAGAGGCGAGCGAGACTGGGAGAGAGAGGAGAGAGGCGAGCGAGATCGAGAGAGGCGAGAGAGAGAGGGCAGAGAGTGGGAGAGAGGTGAATTGTATATGTATATAATTATATATAACTGTATATTATACATATACATTTGTATAAATGGCAAGCGAGATTGGGAGAGGGAGGAGAGAGGCAAGCGAGATTGAGAGAGGGAGGAGAGAGGCGAGCGAGAGAGGGCAGAGAGTGGAAGATGAATTGTATATGTATATAGGTTAAAAAATTATATATTATACATATGTATTTGTCTTGGTGAATTATACATATACAAACATGACTAATTATACAAATTCGAAGTCAAACCACGTAATTTATGTATAATATTAGTCGCGAGTGGTAATTATAGCAAACTATAGCTATGATGAATAATTAAATAGTATAAGTTTGCTTAGCCGCGTAATTTTCCCAAAATAAAATTGATTTAGATAAAAGAAATGGGTTATATGATTAATTGGGTTGGATCGGGTTAAAATTGGATAATTTAAATGAGATTGAGTTATTTGGGTCAATTTGGGGCTCTCCATCCAAATGAGGGGTATATATGGTGAAATTAGTAACGATAGGGGTAAAATTAACTTTACTTTAATGATAAGGACAAAATCAACTAATAAAACAAAATTAAGGGATATTTTTGACCCTTTTTCCTAAATTGTACTAGTAAGTTAAAGTAATACTTGCTTTCAAGTTTTGCAAAAGATGTATATATATATATATATAAATTGTATTAGAAAGTTAAAGTAATACTTGCTTTCAAGTTTTGCAAAAGAAGGAGTCGAGTATGAAAAAGAAACGAGGTTTGCTCCTTATAACAATTCAAGATAAAATGTTGTTCCACGTTTGATTATAAGCATTAGTAAATTCCAAGATAAAATTTGTGCTAAATGGTGGGATTAGTTAATACATCCAAGAGTTTTTTAAAAAAAAGTTTTAAGATTCAATTGTAACTCATACGATTTATTGGGGTTTAAAATCAATTATTTATTATTAAAAAAAATTAACACATACATGCAATATCGAAGATAAAGTTATTTGGTATAGGTTCGGATAAATCTATAACGGGTGATCTACATCCACCTCTGGCGGATTTAGGATTCTAAAAATACGAGTTCGAGTTAGGAATCCTAAGAATTATGTATTAACTAGGTAAAGCCATATGATCATCTTTCTGTACAAGGATCTCATATTTTATAGTTTATATATTGTTTTTAGATTTTTTTACTTCTATGAGATTTGATTATTTTATTGCATGTGCTTTTTTTGTTGACTGAAATAAATTCATCTTTTCCATGACATTTGATAAGCCTATTGAATTTCAATCTAGCAATTTAGTGGGAAAAATCTAAACCTTCTCCCCCAAGAATATTGATAGAAAGGTATAATTATTTCTCTCTTTTATTTATATGTAAGTCATACTTTTTATTACTTGAATTTTATTGTAAGAACTTAATCAGAATTTCAAGTAATACAAATTTTATATCAAAAACACATTGTAAATTGCTAAAAAATCATTTTTTAATTTTCTTTAATATAAATTTAATGGTCTTTATTTCCCTTACTCTCGTGACTTTTTATTATTATAACCTCTAAAATAATTAATAGTCTATATTGTAATCATATAAATAGAGATATCGTAAAATCTTGTTAAAATAAGCACATTAGCATTTTAAGTTGTCATGTTTTTATCTGCTTATTATGTTGATGTTTTGGTTTGACTTGAAAGAATAAGATGAATGATGATAGTGGCTTGTAGAAGTAGATATCGACAAGAGCTCGTAAGGTTGTATAATGATTTCATATTTCTTTAATGATTAAATCATAAGAACAATATTGTATTATTTATTTATTCATTTCAGTTCCCTCGTCTCTTTAATTATTTTGTCGTTTATACAAAGTTTTGATTATCGTAAATTTATTAAAAAAAATTGGTTCAAAATAGTAACTTACGATTTTGTTGGACATAATTATCTCTTCTTTGTTTTTAGCCTTTTACTTTCTCAAAAATATCTAAATAGAATTTTTTTTTACCCATGAATTTTCATTTACAAATCATTCACTACAAGTTTTAAACACTAAAATCTACAGAATAATGTCTCTAAGTCTTTTGAGTTTTTCATCTTTACTATAATCTTTGGCTAAAAATGTTATTTATTTTTTTCTTATTTTTTTTACAACTTTTTTTTATTTTTTATTATAGAATAATAAATATATTAATTATCCATTCTTTCATAATCTTTAATGCAAAAACTAATGAAAGACGCAGACCTACGTGTATAGTTGAGAGTACACGTGCACTCATTAACTTCGAAAAGAGTAATATATATATATATAGAGAGAGAGAACTGCATCTGGTCTGTTGGTAGAAGTAAGGAATCCACTCCTGCGACTGGAGTCGATTTTGGCCAACAAACCCATTTTTATCTCTTTTTATTACTTAAGGGTTTATTTATAATATTAAAATTGCTTAATAGGGGAATTCAAACTCATGACCATCAATAACTACTATTAACTAATCAAATATAACATTATTCGTTACTCGTCATTAAGAATTTCACTAATGCTTTAATTAAGATAACATTATATATTGGTGCACCCAGACTCTTCAAATCTTGGGTTCGCCTATGCTTAATGGTCACTCTCATAATTTTTATCATCAATATCTCTAGAATAATTAATTAATAGTCATATATATTCATGACGTAATTTGTTATTCGTATTATAGTCCTATAATAAGAAGCATTGTACAACTTTGGAGAAATGATCACATAGCCTTTTAAATTGTTAAGTTTTTGGTACTTATTTTATCATTCTTTTGTTTGACTTGAAGAATAAAATGACGGCTATTGAATGGTGATCGACTTGTGGAATAGATGTCGACAAGAGCTCAAAAGTTTGTATATTGATTTCCTTTTTTTCTTTTACTTTTTCTTTTTATAATTATTAAGATTGTAAGAATAATGTTGCACTTTTTTTTTGGTTCTCTTTATGATTCCTCTTTGTTTTGTATTTTTTTTTATTATAGTAAGTTTATATTTCTTTTGATTCAAAAGAGTAACTTATGCGTAGATCATCTAACTATTAATTAAATATTTTTTTTATGAAATCAATTAAATATATATTGACATTTTATCATTTTTCATAACCGCATAAAACACCGATAACTTCACTAGTTAATTATCAAAGAATGATATTGTTTTACCTTGTTGAAAGCTACTTACTCTGTTTAAAAATAATGACCTTATTTCCTTTTTAGGTTGTTTTAAAAAAATATAATCAGTTTTCTTTTTTGGCAACACTTCAACTTTAACTTTTCACGTGTTATGTTTAAGACCACAAGATTAAATGTTATTTTGATACATTTGACATAATTTTAATTTAGAACCACAAAATTAAAAAGTTATCTTTCTTTTCTTAAACTTCATTCTAAGTCAAATTAGATCAATTTTTTTTTAAATGGAGAAAGTAATATATATATTTTTTAATATATCATCAAGGCGTGACCATTGTCAAAATGAAATTAAGGAGGCGATTGTTGGACTTCTCTGCCATAATTAGTGGGCGTGCCTTTTCACATTTGATTTCTGTTTTCCAATGAAGAATTATTAAGATACAATTAATTAGATAAATTTGGTTTATATAGCAAAATTGTTAATTTAATGAGAGATAAAAAAATTAGTAGTATTATTTTAGAGTAAGAATATTTTCGTAATTCAATTTTTAACTTTAACACTTGATGATATATATATATATATATATATAAGGATGATTGTACTAGAAAGTTAAGTAATACTTGATTTTTCTTTTTCTTTTTTATTTATTTATTGTTTTTGTGTTATTTGTAGGAGATTTTAAGCTTTGCAGAAGATGGAGTCAAGCATGAAGCACAAGAGAACTGTTGTTGAAAATAAAAAAAAAAAAGAGGTTTGCTCGATAAAATGTTATTTCGTGTTTGATACTTAAGTATTATTAGGCTTAAGAACTCCTCTGTTTTTGCCTCTGAATGGAAATAAAAACAACTTCTTGTTATCATGAAACTAATCATCAGGCCTTTCTTCGTATCATATTGTTATTCTGATTTCCTTATCATATTTGAGTTTTAAGTCCAAAATGAAGCCTAACATATGTATATGAAGAGGAAAGGGCCAACCTAATAGGGACACCGGACACCACAAACCCCACTACCATATATATCTAAAAAAATATTTTAATCATATAAAAATAATATAATTTTGCGTCTAAAATAAACACCTAAAGCTATGATGGCTCCATCACTGGGCCTCATAGTATCCCTTTTGATTGATCTACTAAAACAGAAAGGCTTACTAAGGCGGGTTGTGGACTCTTTCATTAGGTAAAGGAAGAATATAATAGGGTTGATACAATTGCATTGTATTTGACTCGAGCAGAACATAAACTGAGAATGTTTTTTGTTTTACTGTTGCTTATGATTGTTAACTTAGCACAGTTTTAAATACCGTTTTTGTTTTGTTTATCATCTTGCAGATGACTATAGACGTGAAGGTCACTAAAACAATCACTATAACAGTTCAGGAATCAGATAGTAACAGATGATGAACAGAAGCTAATGGATTGTGGCATTATCAAAAACTCCACCCTTCATGCTTATATCGACAATTCAGTACCAAAGGTATTTTTGGTGAAGAGACCCCATACTAATGTTAACATTACGGTTTATTCAAGGACATTCGATACTATCCAGGATTTCAAATGTAGGATTGGGTTCAAAGAAGGAGTAAACTCAAAGCAATTTTCTCTTATTCATGACGGGAAGTTTCTTGAAGATGACAAAACCTTAGCTTTTTTTACAAAATCAATGGTGGATCAACACTTCATATGGTTTACATTCCACGAGACAAGTTGCTTATTTCCGTGGTAATGCCAACAGCATTGTGGATTCAAGTACTACCTCTGGTAAGTATTTGATAACTTTGATCTAAAACTACCTCTTAACTTGCTTTTTCGAAGGTGGTGAACTTGTTTTGTTTTTTCAAATATGTTTTAGTTGAATGGATGGTCTATTGAAAACAGTCTTTCGAACTTCTCAACGAAGATAAGGAGAAGTCTGATTACGTTTTTGATTTAAAATTTAATTTTGTTAGCTTGATAGATCCTGGTATTTGACCTTTATTCTCAGTTTTTACATGCATGTTAATTAGTAGAGATCTTTTATGCCTAAATAGAATTTGTGAGGTATTTAAGCAGAGGCGCAGCCAAAATTTTTGATAAGGGGATTTAAAATCTGAAGAAATAGACATACGAAATAACTGAAAGGGGTTCGACATCTACTATATATACCTAAAAAATATTTTAACCATCTAAAAATAATATATTTAGGAGATGAACCCCCTAAATATATGGCGGCTCCGCCACGGTAAGTAAGGCGTGACCCCTTGCTTGTACTTTTTTTGCTTTTTGAGTTTTGCTTTCATTATAGAAGACTTAAAAAGGCAAAAAAAGTATGGCATTGTGATATTACTTGATCTATTCACATTTTACTTAAATATTATGTTCAAGCAAAGCTTGAAATAAAACAAATTTAACATTTTCATAAATTTCAAAGAGGAATATCCCTAATTTCAGAAGTGAAGAAGTCTATGAAAAAGTACGTAATGGAAGCAAAGATCCAAAATTAAATAAATTTATGAATTTAATTATCATTATCAAGAATAAAGTAGCTTGGAGAAATCCATATATATGCCACATATAAAATCAATTACATCTTTTCTAGCTGTTAAGGGAAAGATCATAATCAGAAAAAAAATGTTTATCTCGTCTTCCAATTTATGTGATATATATATAGTTTGAATTTGCATATATTTTAGACAAAAATAAAAAATTTTGGCACGTCTGTCCTCTTAAATATAACATAATGCTCTCTTTGTCCACTTTTAATTGTTATGTTGTGTTTTTAGTAAGTCATTTTGATTAATTTTCAAAGTTAAATTAGATTACATTAATTCGAAAACTATACGAAAAGTACTATATATTCCAATCTTTTGCACATCAATAGCATGAAAAATTCATCGTAAAATATTAGTCAAAATTATTATCATTTGACTCTAAAAAAGAAATTATGACTATTAAGAATAGATGAAGATAATATTTATATGGCTATAGCCTATAAATATAAGAGCTTCTCAATGTTATCATTAAGGGTATAAAATGAAAATTAACACTTATTTTTTTCTAAATTTAGAAATATCACAATTTTTAAAAAGCTAACTAAAAAAAAGTATATAACACAAACTAGAAAGAAGATATATGTGTACATGTACAAACTAGGTGATTCCCTTTCCGGTGAGGGAAATTATTTGTAAAATAAATACATGACATGTGTTTTTCATATACAGTTTAATTGTTAACTATTATCAATCACAAAAAGACGTTGGGATGGAAATCGTTGCCATTAGCCTTTTGCCTTGATTAATATTATGTTGAATTACTTAAAAATAGATTAATCTCAATCTTATTCCGCATTTAAAGAAAGAGGATTGTCCAAACCTTATAAGTAGTCCACCCATCTCATTAACCACCGATGTGGGACTTTTGTCATTCTTTAACACCCCACATCACACCCAGTGCTTAGCATCTAGTGCGTGGGCAATTTTAATTTTGGGGGACCCAACATCAGGTGAGACGGGCCTTGCTCTGATACCATGTGAAATTAGGTCTTAGGCCTAACTCACATCCCAAAAACTAGCTCAAAGGAAGGAGGATTGTTCAAGCCTTATAAGTAGAAAAATTACATAAATAGATACATTTTAATAAATAATTACTGATTTTAGCAATATTTTTTATTTATTACCATTTATAGCAATATTATGTTAAATCTGCAATATGTATTAAAAGTGAATTATGTATGCAATATATATGAATTATAATTGTTTTTAAAAATATATTATGTTTGTTTGGTAAAAATTTGACACATTGTATTATAAGTGTATTAAAATGTGTGATAAATGAATTATCTATCATTAAAATTTGTATTATATGTGAATAAAAAATTATTCTTTGTAATATGAATTAAACTTGTATTATAAATAAATTAAAAACGATCAAGTAAAAAAGAAATATTATTGCTATAAATGATAAATATTTTTTTATTATAGTATATTTATGTAAGTTTCCCTATAAGTAGAAAAAATTACTTCAAATCGTTCAGTACTTTCATATTTTACCCTGCACAATTTTAAACTCGTATCATCTTATATAACCTTAAACCTGCTCCACCTTGCATCCGCATCGCCCCCATTTCCTATCCTATCTACAAAATCCATTCCCTTTATATAAGGAATGTAGAAGGTCAACCACTTCAAATGAAGTCATCACTACAAATCATAAATTATTTTATAAAAATCAATTTGGCCAAACAATTTTCAATAAAATGCCAACAAGAAAAGGAAGAATGAATTGGTCATCAACCTTCTGACGTTTCTCATTTTTTTCTTCAACTTCTCCCAACTACTCTTAAAGGTTTACGCGGAATTTGCAACCCTCAAAGTCAAGTCTATTATACCTAGTTAAAGGTATAAAAAATTAGATTAAATTCGAACGGATCAAATAAATGTACATTGTGATGGTATATATATTTATTTGATCAGTTTGAATTCAATCTAATTTATCTATTTTACATCTTTACCTTGGTATAATAGACTTGACTTTAAGGATTGCAAATTTCGCATCATTTAATATTCGTGCAATTTTTCATGAATGTCATTAAGGTTTTTGAAAGTGCCTCATTAAGGATTGAGGATTATCTTGAAGAAATAATGGTTGTTCTTCAATTATACGATTTCAATATCATGATGATATATAAATATATTGTGATAGTGCAAGTGTCATTTATGTACCATCGAATAACGTAGGAGAACTTTTATGATACCATCACAGTATATGTATACTATGATGAAAACATACTCATTTTATGTTTTGCTTGAGTCTAATACAAAATAGTTTATAAGTGCGCCTGGGATGGTTCTTAACGATGTATATGTGAGGTCAATCTGGATAGACAGTTATACGATTCGAAAGACAAAACATATATTACCAACTTTGTGATTCAATAATTCAATAGCTATCTTAATATGTTTAACAACAATAATCATATAAAATAAGAATACGAAAGCAACGTATCCCTAAACCTTAATTATAAATGTTAACAACTCTTAATATACTTATCATTTTATTTGCATTATTTTTAGTTGACAAAATCAGTAGTATAAACAACATATTTCCATAAGATCAATCTTCCGAGACTTCGCATATACATTAAACCTTATTGACACATGGTCGACCCCTTATTGTGCCACACAATCTAGACAAGTTTTCTAGAACATAAGTTTATTAATTACTTCATACATAAATTAGGTATATTTGTGTTCAGATTAGAGGTGTTAAATGGGCGTGTTGGGTTAAATTTAAAGGAGTTAAATTAGGTTGAGTTAATAATGAGTGCGTTATTGATCCGCTCCAAAGTTACTTAAGCTGAAACGAGCTAAAATGCGGGTCATAATCTATTCTATTCAATTTTTAATAAGTTTTAATTGTTTTATATATCGTTTTTTAGAATATTTTAATACCTAGTAAAATGATTTTATTGCTCTTTATTATGGTTGTATATAACATATCAAAAATAAAATTAAAAAATTGACAAGATTTCTCATGTGTCAAGTTGGACTACATATCAACCCATTTTTTAATAGATTGGAATGGGTTGAGATGGAATGGATTGAGTTAATAAATGAACAAGTTCAAACTTGAACGGGTTGGACGGATTGAGTTTGATTTTTTCATCCCTAGTTTGGATCCAATATGTCGTTATCGTGAAGACCTCATTTATTTGCACTTAACGAAGGTGCTAATCTTAATTATTCTGCTCTCACTCGTTAAAGTATATCATTTTCAAGGTCTGGATGTTAATCATTTGAATCTTAATCATTAAATGCATTTGGTCTTCTTATTTTATAACCACTTAATGAAAAGTCTGAATGACTAAGATATGTAACAAAGCTTCATATATTTTACCTAGCTACATGTACAATGTAATTATTTGATAAATGAGTGTCGATTGACATCCCTCAAGTATATGGGGCTCCACCTATGATCCACAACCACCCTCATGTATATGTGGCTCCAACGTAACGATGATCCACAACCACCATTCTCAGCTCAATCGTAATTATCACTATCGTCAATCACCAAAATCAATCATTATCATTAATTATTATTTGCCATCAATAACAATAATATTAATGATCACCATTAATATATATCTTAATATTTAAATATGTATTCAGATTAATCAGTATCCTCGAAATAGTATGAAGTTGGAAGCCGTTGTGTGAGTGACAAGATTTGAGAGTTCTATTACGACAAATAAAGAATGAGTGTGTCATGACATTGTTGGGAGCCGTTGCTTAACACACCGTACAAGGTTGTGGGGTTGGGAAGTTGTCACCTACTGCCTTAGATTCTTTATATTTTTATCTTATATTATCATTAACCATTAATAATAAACAACTACAGCTGGAAAAGTCCAACGTTCATATTGGGGTGAAAATAAACCACTTTTAAAACAAATATAATTTGCACCTCTTTTCAATTTCATAATGATCATTACCCCTATTTGACATATAGAGGTAAATAGGAAAAGGTAGAATTTGGTGTTCGAGATTTA
Source organism: Solanum lycopersicoides (assembly GCA_022817965.1). Taxonomy (NCBI): domain Eukaryota; kingdom Viridiplantae; phylum Streptophyta; class Magnoliopsida; order Solanales; family Solanaceae; genus Solanum; species Solanum lycopersicoides. The sequence continues at coordinate 6,826,689 of CM040629.1, forward strand.
TATTAAAATTAATTAAATTTGAATTTGTGTTAAAAAAAAGTCTCGGAATAAAATGTACAAAGGTGATTCTATACTCGGAGGGATTGAATTAAACTTTTTAATTAAAAATAAAAAAATATTTATCACTCCGCTGCAAGTCTGATAAGTAATGGGAAAAGAGTAATTTGCATCGTTGGTTGCTTCTCCGCATTTTCTGCGAGTTGTTCATCATACATTACACCAATTTTTTTAAGGTATAAATTAATTCATACCTAGTATTGTTTGTATTAAATCAATTTACATATGTTATGTATTTAAATATAGAGTTCTTTTACTTAATTATAATTATAATTAAATTAATATAGATATTTACTTCATCAATAAGTTCTTACCGTAATTCCATATCAAATTAAAGAAAACAAAAAATATATGGTTTAAATTGATATTTATTTTAACTTTTAATTATAACAATTGAAACTAATTTTTATTTGTCAAAACTAAAATGCGTATAAGTATTTGCATGTCTAACGTAATTCATCACATTCCCAAAAGACTCTTTCTTTCACTATATAACGACGTTTTAAAGGGTATTTTCTTTGATTTGTATTATATGATATTTTTATTTTGGACATACTTTTAATTAAGAAATAACTCATTCATAAAAATAAAAATATATTCACTAAATAATTCTAGGTAGGGGTGGGCATTCGGTATTTCGGTTCGGTTCGGTTTTTTTTTTTCGGTTTTTTCGGTTTTCGGTTTTTGTAAATTGCGTACCGAATACCGAACCAAAATATTTCGGTTCGGTTCGATTTTTGTTAATTCGGTTCGGTTTTTATTAATTCGGTTCGGTTTTTTATTTCGGTTTTTTAATGGGCCTGTTTAGTGGGCTGAGTGCTGTCGCGGCTGGCGGCTGGTTGCTGCTGTGCTGCTGTCGCGGCTGGCGGCTGGTTGCTGCTGTGCTGCTGTCTGCGGCTGTCTGCTGCTGTGCTGCTGGCGGCTGGTTGCTGCTGTGCTGCTGGCTGCGGCTGGCTGCTGCTTGCCTGCTTCCCTTGTTGTGGACGGCGGCTGGCGCCTGGCGCCTGGCGGCGCTTCTGAAGACAAGAGTGGTTGGAGCTGAAGAGTGGTTGGAGTAGAAGAGGAAGAGGAGAAAAGAAGAGGAAGAAGATGAGGAGTGAATTGAAAGGAGAAAATATCTGGTAAAAAGAGAAAGAGTCAAAGTAGGGTATTAGGGTTTTTACCTTTTTTTAAAAAAATTATTTAATATTAATAATTATTAATTAATATAATATAATTTATAAATTAGTAAATTATAGCATAATATTTCGGTTTAAACCGAAATACCGAATTCCAAAGTAATATGTACCGAAAACCGAATCGAAATACCGAAAAATACAAAAAATTAAACCGAATACCGAATTAAAAACCGAAATACCGAAACCGAAATTCTAAAAAAATTTGGTTCAGTTCGATGTTTCGGTTTTCCGGTGTTTATGCCCACCCCTAATTCTAGGTCCATTTTTTGTGGAATTAATGAAGCAGCATTGAATATTTGGCAAGCCAACCAAAAGAAAATGTCAAAGTAGGCCACCAAAATATAGGATCGAATTAAATATGTGTATCTATTTTCTTTTGTCAACATAAATCATTTCATGCCAAGAGTGGAGCCACATTAAATCAAGACTTTCAGACTTTTGATTAATTGATCGAACTTGTACGTAGATTTTATTTTTATTTTTTAGATATGTAAATTATTTTCAATAAATTATTAGTTGAAAGAAATAAGAAAGTATAATAAATAACGGATAGTAATAAAAATAATAATTAGTGACTGCACAATAACTATAACAAAATAATATTATGATATTATGCCTACCATTATTAATTGCACTTATAGAGTATAAACTATCAATACAACAAAAACAACTTTTAGCAGCATTAAATATTGACACTAATAAAGAGTGTTAACGTCTTTACCGGCATTAGTTAAGTGACATTAGAACCAATGTCGCTAAAGGCTTTAGGGACATATATAAAGAGAGACAATTGCCGCTAAAAATACATATTTAGCGACAATTAAGAATTAAATGCCGCTAATGATCATTTTTGTTGTAGTGTATATATAGTAATTAGGTTATCTATATAGTAATTGTAAGTAAATATTTTGGTATATATTAATTAGTAATAAAAATGGTAATTAACTACGCATTTTACATTAGTAATACACAGAGTATAACTAATTAGCTTCTTAATAATGCCGCATTGATTGAACTTTGTAGTTCCTAATACATTAGCTATTGAATTTCTCAGCATAATCAGTTGTTCCTACATTGGCTACACATTAATGGGGCCGATTTAGGGTGCGGCAAGTGTTCATCTAAATTCTCTCGATGAAAATTATTGTAGATATAAAATAGATGATTAGTGTTTTATATAATAGCAGTTCGGTGTACTAAACTCACTATGCGTAGGGTCATAGAAGGGTTCAACCACAAGAGACTATTGTAATTTGTACGCAATCTTACCTTACATTTTGGTCCAAGACAGTTTTTAAAACTTGAATCCGTGACCTTTATATATAAGTATGTGCGTGCGCGCCTTAAGGTTAATTCAAAAGCCAAAAAATTGAGGTTCAATTCTCAAATACTATTTTACCTTTTATATTTTTATTATTTAACTCGCTAAGCAAAAATCCTGAATTCACGTTATTATTTTTTAATTAATAATTTAATCCTTTCAAATTAAAGCCAATACTTTAACATTTAATTTCCACTATTTGTCATGATATTTTAGTCATAAAATAATTTCAAAATATACTCTTAATTCAAAGTATTTTGCAAGCAAATTAATTTGTTTTTGAAATACAATATATGTGGCTATATGTCGTCAAAGCGGTGTACCAAATGCGAGAAATACTCCGAACTTTGAGCTTTTCTCAAAAGTAAAAAAATAAGAAGATTATAATTTGTCACAAACTGATAATATATATTTTTATTTATTAGTTATGAAGATTTTTGTGTTATACATCGATTCAATATTTATTCACAAAATTATTTTTAAATGTTATTAATTAAACGATATTAAATTATCTTATTAAGAGGAAAAATGCATACTCAAGTAATTTTACCTAAAATATGTACAATTCACAGTATAATTATTTTCACTAAGGATTGGATTGAGGTTTGAAATTGTACGGCAAATTTGGGAAAGGAGAAGGAATAAAAGAAATGATTATTTATTCTAAGTAAAATGTATTAGAATATATTAGTATCAATTAATATTTATCAAGTGATTTTTCTATAATCACCTAATAATTGTCGAGATTCTTTTATAATAGTAGTAAATTTTAACTTGTAATAATGTATTGCTTACAATTTTTTTGTCAAAGGATCAATTAATATAATAATGCTCATAATTTATTTTAAATATAACAACCCAATAATTGACTAGTTATATAAATATTTTCTATATGGTAGTGCATACAATATAAATTGCACGTACATGGTGGATAACAGTTTAATTGATAAAATATTTTCTTGAATAAAAATAATCTATATTTAAATACAAGATAATTTGTTTTAATTGATACACATTTAACAACGTAATATATTTTTAATTGTATAATAGAAAATTAAAAATATGAAAAATATATTAAAATTTGAGATCATTTGATACATGATAAGATATAATAATCTTGAGAGAAAATATAAAGATTATTTATACTACATTTGTTAGGGATATTAATCCATTACATAATTATTCATGTCACTATTTGAACTATAATAATGAAATAACTTATCGCATAAATATGCTTAAATACCTCAATGCGTAGGATAATTTTATTCTCATACCAAACAATTTCGTTTTATAAAGTAACTATATAAAATAAAACTCTCTTAATTCAAAAATAGTTATCTTGTCCACTATATTATTTTGAAATGTTGATAAACTTGCTCACTTTATGAAATTAATGAATAATTTTATACTTAATTTCTAATTTACCCTTATCATTAATTATAATCATTTAGTAAAAATACATAGTATTATCCATCTATTCCGTTATTAGAAAGTGGTAATAGGTGAGATTTTTCATTTTATCGATAGAATTTAAGTTAAGAATAAAAATTAATTAAATCCTTATAATCTTACACAATAACTTTATTAAATACTTAATGCATAATTAATGAAGTTATATAGGTGACCCCACTTTCACCACATTATGTTAATTTTTTCAAACCCACTCCCTTTATTTTTAACCACTAACATCCCCTCTACCCCATTAACAACATGCATGACTCTTTCTTCCTTACTCCTAATTCTTTCACTTCTTTTTCTCTATATAAATAAACTCTAACAATAATCACCAAATACACAAATATCTTCTTTCTTCTCATTGCTCTGTTTTTTCTCCTTACATTCACAGCAATGGCCTCTTTTACTACATTAACTTCTCTTTTCGTTCTTCTCTCTTTGTTTTCTATTGCAAATTCCGGTTCTATTGGTATAAATTATGGCCGAATTGCTAATAACCTTCCCACTCCATCAGAAGTTGTTCAGCTCCTCAAATCTCAAGGCATTAATCGCGTAAAGCTTTACGATACTGATTCCGCTGTTCTTACAGCTCTTTCTGGATCCAATATATCAGTTACTGTTGCCTTACCTAACGAGCAGCTATCTGATGCAGCTTCGAAGCAGTCGTTTACTGATTCATGGGTTCAGACGAATATTGTTCGTTATTATCCAAAAACAAATATAGAATCCATAGCCGTTGGAAATGAAGTTTTTGTAGATCCGAATAATACAACAAAATTTCTAGTAACAGCAATGAAGAATGTTTACGCATCTCTCGTTAAATACGGCGTCGCTTCATCTATCAAAGTTTCATCCCCTGTTGCACTCAGTGCTCTGCAAAATTCATATCCTTCATCTGCTGGTTCATTCAAAACGGAGCTAATCGAACCAGTTATTAAACCGATGTTGAGTTTCCTCAAACAATCGGGTTCCTTTTTAGCTGTTAATATTTATCCATTTTTTGCGTACGTAGGGAATACGGATACTATTTCTTTGGACTATGCTTTGTTTAGAGATAACAAAGGTGTAACTGATCCAAACAATGGACTTGTTTATAAAAGCCTTTTCGAAGCTCAAATTGATGCTGTTTATGCTGCAATGAAAGCTTTGAATTTCGATGATGTAAAAATGGAGATTACTGAAACTGGATGGCCTTCAAAAGGCGATGAAAACGAGACTGGTGCAAGTGCTGAAAATGCTGCTGCTTACAACGGTAATCTGGTAAAAAGAGTGCTTACTGGAAGTGGGACCCCTTTAAAGCCCGATGAACCTCTTAACGTCTATTTATTCGCTTTGTTCAATGAAAATCAAAAGCCCGGGCCCGTTTCCGAACGGAATTACGGGCTTTTCTATCCTAGCAAAGAAAAGGTTTACGATATTACGCTTACTCGAGAAGGTTTAGAGACTGGGGTTAATAACGGAAGTAAAAGCGAGGTGGTGAAGATTCCAGTACCGTCTCCGTCGTCGTCGCCGACTCCGGCGCCGGTTGTTGGCGGCGGTGTGGAGGAGAGTAAGGTGGTGAACACGTGGTGTGTGGCGAATGAGAAAGCTGGGGCGGAGCAGCTGCAAGCGGCGTTGGATTATGCTTGTGGAGAAGGAGGAGCTGATTGCCGTCCGATTCAGCCGGGTGCCACGTGTCATAATCCTGATACACTTGAAGCACATGCTTCTTATGCGTTCAATAGTTATTATCAGAAGAAAGCACGTGGGACTGGCACGTGCGATTTCAAAGGAGCAGCTTATGTCGTCACTCAACATCCTAGTAAGTATTCATTTTCGTTGGACATAATAGCGGTATGAAAATTGCATTATTGATTTGACGTAAACAGTTGGTATTGATAACTTGATTTAAGCAGATAATTATGTCCTTCAATTTTGAGTATGCATAAATAGACATTGTAAAATTGGATAAGTAGACACACGTGTTCTATATGATCTCTATTTGTTCAATTTTATACAAGTTTAAGCATCTACTTGTGCATATCAAAAGTTAAAGGTCATAATTGTTTATGAACGTCAAATTAAAAATTATATTTATATATTATATTTATGTATTATGCCTTTTCGTTAATTAGGATTTAGGCCACTCAATAGAATGGATGGACTTGCATAAAAATATTTTGATTGAATAAATTAACATGTTGTCTTGTAATTAACTAAATATTGATTTATTTTCTTATCGCAGAATATGGCAGTTGCAAGTTTCCAACAGGATATTAAATTGAGGAGATTGGTTAAGAAATTTAGCATGCAAATGGTTTTAGTTATTTGATGTCCACATTCATTTTTCCTTTAGTAGTATTTTATTATTATTTATTAGTATATAATTCATAGGTGGTTATGGTTATTTTTGAAGTTTTCTTTGTAATTATACCTACTTTTTTTTTTAATTAAATGGAGGTGAATTATTTTAGAAGTTATTTCATTTTATTAGATGTCGGCAAAAAGTTGATACCTTTTCATCTTGGATCCACTAGAGTAGGTAGGTTTCACAGAAAATATAAAAAGTATTAGGTAAAATAAAATTAACTTATTTACATTTTAGATAATATTTTAGTTGATATATGTCGATAAGATTAAATAAATATGTATCTATTTGGAATTGTTCAGGGGGATGTTAATTGATTAGGACATTATTATTTTTTTTTAAAAGAAAACGATTTTACAACTAGAAGTGAAAATGATATTTCACGGTACAATTAAATATTTAAAATAAAATATCCTTCATTAATAATTCAATTACAAAAATGTTTTGTCATTAATATTTTAGCTCATTAACCAATAAACATATATATATTTTTAACCACATTCTTCTTCCAATAAAAATATTATTATTATTTTTGTGTGTGTATTTCATTGAAAACAAATTCTTAATAAGATAAAAAATATTTTGTTTGTTAATTTTTTTCTGATCTGAGAAAAGATAAAATGTATCGCTGTCTAAAGGAAATTTGAAAATTTTACTCTCCATTTTTTTATTAGTAAAAAAAAAGAGAGAATATTATTTAAAATATTACTTTTTTTAAAAAAAAAAAAACTTTGAAAGCAGTGATGTAATTCTTTTCCAAAACAAGTCCCTTTTCCCCCCTATTTTGTAATCTACTGAATGTATTTTTATTTGACAAAAACTTTGGTTGTAAATTTGTCAAAATGTCATTATTTTAATATTTAATATGATCTATATTGTTAACACTTTTAATATTTATTAATAATGTCAAAATTTTAGTTTGTTATGTATCTTATTTATGTTTTTATTATTTGCTTTAATTGAAAGAATACAATTATTAGGAGAAATTTAGGGGAGAGAATAAATTAAAAAAGGAACAATCACTAAAAAATTTCATTAGTTACAAAATAAAAGATAACTGCCAAAGGCATTCACATAATTGATTACATTTCTCATTATGAATTTTCAATTGATAATACTTGATTTCTGGTCAATTTTTTGCGATTGAAATCAATTTTTTTCTTTTTGGTTAGAAAATTTGAAATGAAATAGGTCAAAAAATCGTTGACAAGAGAAGTAATTTTTAACTAGAAATTCGATAAAATTGATGAAATACAATTTGGATCAATTATTAGTTAATTGCTTCATTCTTAATGTGTTTCTAATTGACTATAAATTTGATATGAAATTTTTTACATAATTGTACAGCGTATCTATTTACATACAAAATTGTATGTATTAGAAACAAGTTAGTATTAATGAGTTTTGACGGATTCGTTGAATTTTTTCTGTTGGTTGAATACGAAGATAATAATGAATTTTTTGAGGACTGACTTTTTCGTTGGCTAATTCTTTTTTTGTTTTTTGAACAAAATGGTATCCCAAACGTAAAAATTACGACAATTGTAGTGTATTTTCATTTTTTCTTTGGTTATTTGTTTTCTATTTTTTGAACTATTTTGTATCCCTTATCGAAAAGAATATCATAAATGTAATGTATTTTGTAAGTGTTTGACCTGAATACAATTTGTATATTACTTTAATATACATATATGTTGGCTGACATATTATAAAATTGTGATGTACGAAATATAACTTTGTTCAAAACAAGATAAGAGTCCCATTGTAAATAAATATTATTTTAACTTAGGTAAATAAAAAAAAAATACATTTTAGTTATGTTAGAATTTTGCTGGCGGTCGTAGCTTACAATTGAAATAGAAAAATACAGTTTTGTTCAAAACATGATACAAGTATCATTGTAAATACATATATTTTTAACTTGGATACATAAATACTGTTTTGTTTAATTTTAATTTGAATAGTAAATGAACACATAATATACAAAAGTTGTTGGTATACAATAATAATGAAAAACACAATAACAAAGAAATACAGACTTGTTGCATTGAAAATTGAGTTTGAAATAAAAGTGAGATTGAAATATAAAATGGGTACAATAATACTCACGTCAATTGGAATACAAATGTGACTTTGTTGGTATACCATTACTATGAATCCAAAATTAAAAAAAATACGAACTTGTATGTTTACAATGTGATACTGAAATACAAATTGAGCAAAATAAAAATACAATTTTTTTTATCATTTAATTTGTGTTCTGAGTGGTCGATGATTGTGAGGTCGGTGGTGAGAAACACCAATGACGCCACCATTCTGTCGACACTGATTAATAGCAATGATCAACCATGTATATGCTTCGATCTAGAAAATTGATGATTAAGCGGGATATCACTTGTAATCCTCTTAGAGGGCCATTAGAGGGGATCCTTGAGGTTTTCATTATCCAAAAACTAAATAAATAATTTTTTTGAAAGATTTAAACAAAAACAAAATCGGTTAATAACCCTAATAATCGAATAAAGATGCATACCTTAATCAATGAGATTCTTGTGAATATCTTAGATTCTGCCATTGGAGAGTGATTTAGAGTTTATCAAATCATAAACGTGATTTCAACTACAAACAACAATTTTGAACGATTTAAACAAAATAAAATCATAAAATAAATCTTAAAAAACTAATAAAGATTAAAAAAAAAAAAAAAAAAAAAAAGGAAGAGAGAGGCTTTTTTGAAATGAAGAACATGAGAATTGGAAGATGAAAATATGAGAGAGAGAAAAAATATTTTATTTTTTAAAAACATATGAAAGAGAATTAATTAGAAAATGTGTAATTAAGGTGAGATAAAATAGGAAGTACATTAGGATGCACAATCTTTCTTAAAATAATGACATTTTTGATATTTTTACTAATTATTTTAAAGTAGGGAGGTTTTTACTTAATATGTTTGATTTTTTGACTAATTTGCTAATTTTTCCTTTTTAAAATTATTTCTCTTGCAATAAGAGATTTCCTACGCTAATCGATTTTAACCATCATTTATTTGTATTTATTATGGAGGTGTGAGTTTGAATAAAATTAAATTTGAGTAACTTTCACATAGCAAACATAAAAAATATATTTATATGTTATAATTATATTTTGCATGATTACGCTTTGTAGCAAATATAAATATGTATATTTCGCTATACATATACAAAAAAAAGCACTTGTATAATTCGTTATACATATACAAAAGAAAACAATTGTATACACAAGATCAATTACATAATTTGTGTATGTATAAAATGAGAAAGAGAGAAAAACAAAAGAAAATTAGACAGGGAAATATTTGTATTGTATAATTATAAGTGTATAGGACAAAGATATATGTATTTGCATGTGTATATATAATTTTTCTCTCGCTTTATACAAACAGAAACACAATTTATACATTTCGTTTCTGTTTGTCTAAGCGAGAGAGGGAGGGTGGCGAGCGAGATCTGGGAGAGGGGAACGAAAATATATGCATATATACAATTTTCTCTTGCTTTATACAAAAACAAACAGATTTTATACATTTGTGTTTGTTAAAAGCGAGAGAGGCAAGCGAGACCGCCACCAAACGAGAGTGGCGGACGAGATTCACTAGGGAGAGAGACGAAAATAGTAATAGTTTGCTATAGAGTATCATTAAATCAAAGTATATTTATAACATTTAATTTGAATTAATAGTTTGTTATTATTAAAGGAAAAATTACTTGAATTGATACATTTTAATAAATAATTACTGATTTTAGCAATACTTTTTATTTATTACCATTTATAGCAATACTATGTCAAATCTACAATATGTATTAAAAGTGAATTATGTATGCAATATATATGAATTATATATGAATTATAATTGTTTTTAAAAATATATTACTCCCTCCGTTTCAAAAAGGATGGCCTAGTTTGACTTGGAACGGAGTTTAAGAAAAGAAAGAAAACTTTTTAATCTTGTGGTTCTATATTAAGTTATGTCAAATGTACCAAAATACCCTTTAATCTTGTGGTCTTAAACATGACACGTGGAAAATTAAAGTTAAAGTGTTGTCAAAAAAGGAAATGGGTCATTCTTTTTGAAACAGACTAAAAGAAAATAGGGTCATTCTTTTTTAAACGGAGTGAGTATGTTTGTTTGGTAAAAATTGACACATTGTATTATAAGTGTATTAAAATGTGTGATAAATGAATTATCTATCATTAGAATTTGTATTATATGTGAAATAAAAAAAATTCTTTGAAATATGAATTAAACTTGTATTATAAATGAATTAAAAGTGATCAAGTGAAAAAAAAAAATATTGCTATAAATGATAAAAAAAAAATTATTATCGTATATTTATGTAAGTTTCTCATTTTAATATCTATTTGATTTGAATAAGTTTTAATGATAAAGATCTTTAACAAGTGTTAATATCACTAAAAAGTAGTCCTCTATATAGGTAAGTTTTTCATTATCAACCACCTACCACCTTTAACATCAGAATCATCACTAAGAATGTTTATGTCCTCCTCAATGTACTCATCTTTTTTTTATCATCAACGGGGTTAGGCACGCGGGCACCCCACCAACATGGGAATTTCTACTAAATTTGTTGACATTATTTTTTACAACTAAGGGAATTTCAACTTACAAATAAGGAAAATGCAATGCAGAGCACCCCAGCAAGAACAGAGGAAGTAATGACTATCTTCTTAGGCATCTTGCCATGATCAGATCTAAGTAACATTGCCTCGTAAATCGGCAAGCAATTGATAACTGCAAATCCAGCAATGAATAGTTGGATGAATAACTCGTCTAAACTTTCCATCCTAAAGATTACTGTCATGATTCCTCCAAAAAATGCTATTAGATTGATGATCGATACTGTTGCTAATGGAACAAACATAGGTGAAGGAATTCCAAATGCAAAGACACTTTGATCATACATTTTCCTTTCATCCTGCCCTGCTACTTTGCTTGTAACGTTGAATCCTTTTGTCGTGATGCCTAATTTTCTCGTTAGGTACTCTATTGAGGCAAAAAGAAAAGGTGACAATGCCTTCACGTACCACATTCTTTGGTCGTTCCACCACCTTTTCGTTGTACCTTTGAACAATATGAACTGTACAAAATCATGTGCATAGGCTCCAAAGAATAGGAAGACATACAAGAAGAACCATGGATCAGAAACCTGTCACAAGTTCAAAAAAGGAGTTATAATCTCAATTGAATGAAATGAGCATATAGAGGTAACTAGGGTAGCGTGTTTGGTCAAGCTTATGCGAAGTTAAAAGTGCTTGCTTTAGAAAGTCAAGGTGTTTATCCATGCTTTACGGGGAAAAACAAGTACTTTCGAGTAGTAGCAAAAGTAGTTTTTGAGAAACTTGACTAAGTGGTTTTTTCTCAAAAGCACTTTTGGAACCTTGTCAAACACAACTTACAAAAGTGTTTTTTCAAATTGATTAGTCAAACACAAACTGTTACGCTTTAAAAGTACGCTTCTTACAAACAAACACTTTCTAAAATAAGCAGATTTCAAAAGTTTGACCAAACAGGCTACGAGAATTTCAGATTTTGTACCTTGGGAAAGATGGAGATATTGTTGAGGAGACTTAGTTGTGGAACGCAAGCATATAGAGTGACCGGTATGCACCAAATTGGCCAGAAAACATAATGTATGTAGCAATTAGCCCTCAAAATTCCCAGAGCTTTGGTTCCAAATGTCAATGGACTGTATTTACAGGATAAAACTTCAAGGTGTCCAAAAGCCCATCTTTTAACCTGGCTTAGTACATCATCTAAATTTATCGGTACTTCACCTAAAAATGCAGGCCTTTCAGGGTCGCAAAATATTGAATTCCACCCTTCACAATGCATCATATAACCTGTGTATATGTCTTCTACAAGTGTTCCATACTTGATCCCCACCTGAAAAATTCGATCATACGTGCAATTGTCATTAGATAAGCTCCAAAATAGTCCCTTACATTTGAAGTTTTGAACTAAAATAGTTTTCTGTCGGAAGTTGAGTGACTATCTCATAAATCAACTCAAACAAAACGATAAGCATATAAAGTAATTTTTCGAATAAAAGTTAGAGAACATACACAATGCATTTTGTTTATTATTTAGGAAGTTTACCTTGGTACCCCACTTGGTGTTGTTGTACTCATAGTTGCAGCTAACAGCATGACTAGCCATCTCAATGACTGACACACTGGAGATAGCCATACTTCGAGTATGGCTATCTCCAGAGTGTTCTAGTGATGTAACTGATGATGGGCTACCATAAAGAGCTCGACGATTGAAAAAACAGCCAGTTCCACAGTTATCAGGGCCACCAAGACCATCCAAGCCTGAAGGTGAAATTCGGAATGTACGTACGTTATCACCACCGTATAAATCGTCGTCGTTGAGTCCATGATATCGTTGAGGGAACTGAACATACCCTAATTTAGACCTAATTGAAGGATCACAAAAGTAACAAAGGACGCGCTGAGGTGTTTGAGGATCATTTGAGTACATGTCACAATCAAGAGTCAGAATTATTGGTGCATTTGTCATTGCTTCTGAGACTCTGAGCTGAATGATTGAAGAAAAATAAAATCAAGATCATAGTACATCAATTTATTATATGGTGAAGCGAAATAGGACAACTAATATGAGACGGTGGTGACTAACAATGCATGTTTTCTTTAAGTGAGTACTCCCTCTAGCTCATATTAAGTTAATTGTTGGGGCAGTAGTGAAGTCAGAATTTTATTAAGAAGAATCAAAATATGAAGGAATAAACACTTGAACTAGTTAAAAAAGGGTTCGACATCTATTATATATATATGAAAACACCAAATAAAAAATGATCTTTGGAAGCAATTAATTAACCGCAATAGTTTAATTGTCACTAAATATATATTTTTAGCGGCAATTAGTACTCTCTGTATATGTCCATAAAGTCTTTAGCGACATTAGATCCAATGGAAATTAACTAATGTCAGTAAAAGGTTTAGCACTCTTTGTTAATCTGTATATTTATTGCAACTAAAAGAAATTTTTATTATAGTGCAAATTATTTTAACGATATAAAAATAGTGTAATTTTCATCAAAGAAGGTTTGCGTGAACCCCTCGTTTCAAGCTAGTTGCGCCCTTAGTTGGGGGTATGATACACTCCTTAAGAAAAATATTTAAGTACATAAACTAAAGGCTACTTTTCATTTTTACCTATTTGATTACTTTCATTAAAACCTCATGAAAAATATCTCAACAACTCAAAGAACAAAGAGTATCAATTATCACAATGCTACAAATAAAAATGGGCTTTTCATTTGTTTCTTACCAAAGCATTGAGTGCCCCAGCCTTGAAATGATGAAGTGAGGTTGTGCTTTTCTCTCTAGATACATAAATGAGATTTGGAATTGAGTAACCTTTGATGTCTTTATCTTTGCTACTTTCCAATAATACCTGTTCAAAAGAGTAGCAAAAGTCAAATACAAGATTTTTCTTGTCCCTACTAAAAAAGGATTAGGTCCACCTCATTTAATAGTAAGGCCCACCCCTCTAGACGTACATTATGTTGGGTTAAAAAGCTAGGAATAGGAAATGAAAAATTATGATTTTTACGACTTTTACGAAAGATTGTATCTTTTCTAACACATTATTGTTGTGTTAGCTTGTAAACTATGTGCCAAATTGATTATTAGCTTCCTAAGCACAAATTGCACCTTGTGTTGGTGCATGGTTGAGTGCCAAATGATTTTGAAACTAAAAAGTTCAATTTTATGTGCATCAACAACAATATATTGTGCCACATAATTTGATATAACAACATATTCAGTGAAATTGTATAATATAAAATGGGGTTTGAAGAAAATAAAGTATACGCAAGCCTTAACATTATTTAATCCTCGATTTAAGCAAATCAAAATAATAATTATACGAGGAGTGGAGGAGATCGGATAATGAAAATGATAATGGAGAAAATATGATAATTAACAACAAAGTAATATGAAATATATATGCAAGGAATCGTAATAATAACAACAATATGAGATCACCTAAACATAGTAAACCACATATGATATCAAATATGCATCAACAACAATATATAGTGCCACATTATCTGACACAAAGACATATTCAGTGAAGTCTCATGATATAAAGTGAAATTTGGAGAAGACAAATTGTATATAAGCCTTATCATTATCCCTTTGAGGAAGAGAAACTATTTTTGAAAGACCCTCGATTTAAGCAATTCAAAACAATAGTTATACGAAAAGGGGAGAGGAGAGGAGAATGATAGTGGGCAAAACATGACAACTAATATTAAAGTAATATGAAATATATATACAAGGAACTGTAATAATAATAACAAAGATCAGATCACCTAAATACAGTAAACCACGTATGATATCAAATACCAAAAAGCCAAAGGAACCTGGATTATAGCAGGATGATCTTTGGGAGTGAATCCTTTGGTCCATTTGCTAAAAGCTTGACGTTGTTGTGGGTCACTAATACACTCATCAACAACCTCACCTCTCTCAACAACATTATCTATCCTCATCTTCATGTCCAAGTATAAATTCTACATAATCACATCATGACATAAATTAAAAGTTAGAAACCATCACACCACATTATATTAATGCATGTTACTTAAACTTTTCGATATTCACAAGTTACTTGATCCAATTCACTTGAATTAGTGTATAATATAATATGTAGTTTAATGATATTAGCATGAAATTTTTGTTGTTAAATTATTAAATTTTATCTGTCACTATTTCTTATTTTCTAATAATGAATTGCATAATAATTATTTCTACATTAATGTTCGAAGCTTTTATTAAGAACATAATAATTGTTGCACTTTTTCATTTAAAAGAAATCTTTGCTTCTCTTTTAATCTAGTTTCTTCAAGTAGGGTTGTTTGGTAGAGTGTATTACGAAAAATAATAAATGCATTAATCTTGTATATTACTAGTACCTTGTTTGATATTCTTTTTCAACCTAAGTATAACTAATGCAATCATCAGTTATACACTCTATTCACTATATCAAAAATAATCTTTAGCGGCAATTAATTAATCGTAATAGCTCAATCGCCGTTAAAAATGTCGTTAAATATGTATTTTCAACGAAAATTAACACTCTTTGTATATGTCCCTAGAGCCTTCAGCAACATTGGATATAATGACACTTAACTAATGCCAGTAAATACTTTAACACTGTTTATTAATGTGTCTTTTTATTGCCGCTAAAAGTTATTTTTGTTGTAGTGATTGTGTATTAAAGTGTGTATTACTTATATCATCAATATTAATTAGCAATGATTATAATGCATGTATTAACATGATTAAAAACCTAATTGCCCCTCAAAACCTTTTTCACATCTTTCCACCATAACAATGGAGGATATCTTAGTAAATATTATTTTTGTGTAATGCATGTTATTTTTAATGTAGCAAACTAAACATTGCATAAAAATAATCTATGTACAATTAATGCAAACATAACTAATACATGATATCACTAATACAAGTGTTGCTTACACATTTTATTTTACACTCTATCAAACGATCCTATAGTATAAGATTAAAATATACATTAAGGGTGTGTTTGGTATGGAAGAAAATGTTTTCCTAGAAAACAAATAGATTTTAGACTTATTTTCTCATGTTTGGTTGGTGAGTAAAAAATATTTTCCGAATATGATTTTTAGTGTTTGATTTATGAATGAAAATGTTTTTGAGAGACATCTTTTATTTTTCTAGCGTAAAAAATAATTTATAAAATTAAAAATATTTTTAAAAAGCAAAATTTTTTTTTTTGGTGGGGTGGGGGTAGTGGGTGGGGGTAGTGGGTGGGGGCAGGGGGAGGGATTAGGAGTGAAAAAATAAAAATTTGAAGTTGATAGTTTTTTAAAAAACAAAATTAATTTTTTTTTTTGGGGGGGGGGGGGGTAGGAGTTTAAAAATAAAAATTTAAAGTTGAAAATATTTGTAAAAAGTAAAATTAATTTTTTTGGGAGGGGGTGGAGTTGGGATTTTGGGGGGGGGGGGCGCTGTCCGGTGGTGGGTGGGTGGGGAGGGGGGTCAGGGATCGAGTGAAAAAATAAAATTTTAAAATTGAAAATATTTTTTTTAAAATTGATGTTTTTCCAAAAAAAAAAAAATGTAATTTGAAATTGGAAGAGAGTTTTGGAAAATGTTTTCCTTAATTTTTTATGGAAAGTCATTTTCCTTAATTTTGAGGAAAATGAGTTGATTTGGAAAATATTTTTCAAAACTTTTGTCCCAACCAAACATGAGAAAATTGAAAAACATTTTACAAAAAATGTTTTCCTTCGTACCAAACACACTCTAAGTTACATATTATGACATAGGAATTGCTCTGATTTAATGTAACAATCGCTATTGAAAATTACTTTTACAAGGGTTTGTTTTAGTCCATACGTATTCGGTCATGTTTTATTGTGAAATTTAAAATTTGATTTTTTAAAAATTTTTAAAATAAAAACTGATATTAAAAATCGTAGTTATTTTTTATGTGAGTAATTTTAAATAAAAGAATATCTTTTTATTATATTTCAAAATCTTTAAAAATTTGAAATTATGAAAAGATAGGGCTAAATGCCTCCAATTCTGTTTATATAGTAAGGGCCCGTTTGGTCATACGATATGGTATCATGATATGAAATTATGGTATGGAATCATGAGATGAAATTGAAATTTTATTTGGACACGCGATATGGAATTTCGATAGTATATTTTCTCATAAACATAAAAGTTTCATAAGTTCTAAAAATATTAAAATAGCTCCAATTGTTTATTAAATCGTATCAAATAAACAAAAAATTGTAAAATTGCATGATAAATTATTACAAAGATATTTGTTCTCCACTTAAGTAATTGTTTCAACCTAACTTTCACTTCTCATCAATATATTTGAGTAAAAACGAAACACCTTTCAGGGCTCTTCAAGATTTTATTACTCAACAATCGTGAAGTTTGAGTTAAAGGAACTATATGTTGGTGAGAATAATAAATTTTATGTCGATAAGAATAATAAATTTTAAAAGTAATGATGTGATTATAAATTTTATTTACATGTGAAATAAATGATTAGTAGACATAAATGGGGGGTTATTTTAACAAAATATAAATTTGTGGATCAATTTTCATATTAAAATATCTCAAATCATGATATGGTATTGCCATGATTTTTGGAAAATATGAAATCATATCTCATGATATGGATTCATGAGATAGAATTAGTATAAAATTGCATGTCCAAATACTGATACCATCATATCGTAATAAGATATCGCATGATCAAACGCTTAGTAAGCACAATTTATTTCGTATTGATATTTGTGTCCCTTCTATATCCTAAAGTGTCGGTAGGTAAATGATTATTTGAAAATTGATTTGGGCGTTTTCCTACTTTTCCTTGGCACGTCAAAACATTATATTATAATCGAAAGAGAATCTAATACCATTTTCAATGATGACCTCTAATTGTTTGACTAGTGTGATTATAGTTGACATAGGATAGGAGATTCGTGAATTGTTTAATGGTAGGATTATTTTATCTTATATTTAGTTAGATATATTAAGAAATTTTAGGTTTATTTATTACATTATTTATATTTTAATGATGGAATAAGTTATCATAAGTTTATGATAAAATAATTTATTTTGGAATAATTAATTTTAAGATAATTAATTTTAAAATAATTTATTTTCAATTAAACGATCCTGAATATATAGAATTGAGAAGAAAAATATAATATGAGAAACTGTAAATTCTTTGCAGACTTAATTTAACTTAAGATCTAATAGAAAGAGTCTCTTGCATTCAATTTTTTCAATCTTTATTTATAAAAGGGAAAATGATCAAATATACTATTAAATTTTTATAAAAGGCTTATTTATGTCATCTGTTAAAACTTTAACTCATTTATGCCATTATCGTTAAAGAAAAGACTCATTTATGATTATTTTTTTATTATTTTTTTGATTTAAAAAAAATTGATGACGTGGCCGAATTACAATTGGCCTCGTGTCAAAAATTGTTTTGCAAAATCACTGTTAAAAAATAATTGCATGAATGAACCTTTACTTTAACGGTAATGATATGAATGAGCCAAACTTTTAACGAATGATATAATTAAATCTTTTCTAAAAGTTTAATGGCATATTTAAACCCTTTTTCCCTTTATAAAATTACATCAATATGTCCCTCTTATATTTATTTCTTAAAAATTTTATTTTAATATATACGACCTACGGTGTCAACTAGTTAGTCTAAAAAAAGTAAAAAGTTAAACGAAAATTAGCTGGTCCCAACCATCTGCCATTGCCGGTCGGCGCTATAGGCTCGTCATTTTTTTCTTTTTCTCTTTTCAATTTATTCTCCTTATATTAAATTTTTTATGTTAATTTATATGTATACTTCTTTAGTCGATCAAAAATTAATATTTTTTTGTTCCAATTTATATAATTAATTTTATTTTTTGAGATTCAAATAATTTAAATTTGATCAATAATTTATTCATAAATCTTCACATTGATTAAAATGAAATTTATATACTTATTTACTATGTAAAAAGTATTATAACTTACAATAATTAATTATTCAAAATATTTAAAAGATTTATCAAAAATTTACGATAAAAAATATATTTGAATGAATATCAAAATTCAAAATATTTCATATAAATTGGGATACGTATAAAAAAAAAAAGTAATTTAAATTTTAGTTTTACCTTTTATTTTCAATTAGACCATATATAGTTGCATAAAATATTCATAATTTGTTAAAATTACTACAAGTTATCAATATTTCCATTCCATTATTAAATTCTGTGAAAAAGTCGAACACTTCACGTAAATTGTGACCTAATAGACATGTGAATGGTTATAAATTACTCTATTTAATTGTCCACTTTTAATTGATATTTATAAATTACTCTATTTAATTATCCACTTTCATCATATTAATATATTCAAGAAGTTGCAATTTACGATACTTTTTATATAATTCTAAATATTTTTAAAAAAATTATTTAAAATATCGAAATACAACAATTTAGTTTAACTTTACGTTAAATTGATTTTCTGAAATTACATCGAAGCAGAGGAAGCAATAAAGACACTTTTTTCATTCACTTTTAATTGTCATGATTACTATTTTTAGAGTTAAACTATAAGAACTTTTAATTAATATTTTAAGATGCATTTTTCCATTATATTAATAGGTAAAAGATTATAATTTATAGTACTTTTATATATTTTTTAAATATATTTAAAATATCGAATTCATGTTAACTTTAAAAATTAATTAAATTGACTTTTAAAAATAAAAAATAACAAATAAAAATAAACTGAGATAGTATATATAAGAGTAAATTAATTAATCATAATGCTTTTAATTACCTCAATAATCTGAAATTGAGAAGTTATAGTGTGGTTTCGCCGGAAATACTCCTCCGGGCACCTCTGCTCGACCTTATTTTCCCGGCAATAATTCACCCAACTCCGTGCAAATTTCGCCGCTTCCATTAGAGCAAACAAAATAAGCTTCGATCCTCCGTCATCGGATACATAAACCGAAAGTTTTTCCGTCGGATAATCATAAGCCAAAACAGATAAAACAGTGTTAACAGTAGTCAACGGCGGTTCCTTAAACGGATCCGCCGTACATATAAATACATCAATCGCCGGAAAATCCTTATTATCCACCCATTGTTTGAGTTTTTCAGGGAACTGTTGACGAGTAACTGGGTTTATGAAGAATGACTGGGATGTGAACCACATGAATGCTAGAATAAAATCCGATACCAACATGAAAATTGACAGGGGAACTGCGGTTAATGTGAACAAGTGATGGTAGAACAAAGCTATAATGGCAAATCCGTATACTGATGAAAATATTCGATTGAGCAATTTGCGTCCGTACATTATTTTGAGAGAGTGAAGAGAAGATGAAGATTCCTCCATTTTCTAATTTGAACAAACTAGAAAGTTCACACTCTGTAATTATTAGTTTAGAAATTTGAAAAAAAATAGCATCTCTAATGGATGCAGAGCTAATTAGATTTGCAAATGAGAAAAACAGCAGACAGACGTATATAAAGGGCGCACAGCATTATTTTAAAATGAAATTTATTTTTCAAGTCCGAGACAAAAGGATCACTTCATTGGATATGTGCGTGTTAGATTTTCTAAAAATAATGTATATATAAGTATAATATTAAAAATGAAGAGTCTGCATAAGTTAATTTAACAGCACAATAAGTTCAAATGTTCATGGAGTTATAAGATACCTCGCGGAATAAATATGGTCGTGGATAGAAGCATCAGCACAAACGCATAAGAAAAAAATTGAGGGATTCAAAAAATTCTATATATACCTAAAATATAATTTTAATTTTATATAAAAAATATAACTTTTTATCAAGTTTAAAAAAAAATCTTTGAATGGTTACTAGTTTCGCACATGAGCACGACTATGGTAAGTCATGATGGGAGCACGACAAACGTAAGTATGTCATGGGCAATAGTTGGGCAATGTTTCTATTTTTACTTGTTCATCGTTTTTTTAAAAAAACTTTTATTTGTCATTTTTTATTTATTAAGAAAATGTAATTAATTTTATTTCATTTTTTAGCCTTAGTAATAATTATTTAATCCATAATTTATTTTTAATACCTAATATAAAATATCAGTTAATAGAAATAATATGTAAATAATCATATATAAGTAGTGTTTTTTTACAAGTGTCTTTAAATAAATGTGATAAATAAAACTGAGAGGATGTATTAGTTTTCTCTTTCCAATACTGACATATTTTCAGTTTGCATTTTTCTATTAGTATATTTATTGATAATAGATTTCTAAATTTGTTAGAGATTTTCCCCTTTAGATATCTTAACTATGTTATTTTTCTATTAAATTATTGAACCATTCATTATTTATTACTTTTAAATACTGTTGGCTGATGTGGATATATTTTGTGAGGGATATTTATAGAGAATACATATGTTGTTTCAGAACTCATAAGTCCAATTAATAGAGAAAATGTTCGAGAATAATTGTAATTTGTTTCAATTCATTTGAACACATTAGAAAATAAATGAGACTAACACAAAATTCGTCTTCATTCCTTCAATCAAAATTATTACAATACGAACACAATTGAAGACATTTACAATAGAAAAATCGATCAAAATCAGCCAACAGTGTTTAAAAGGAACAAATTATAGGTAGTTCAATTATTCAACAGAAAAATGACGCAGTTAAGGTACCTAAGAAAAAAAAAAAAAGTTTAGATCGATCTGTTTATGAGTTTAGCCTATATTTTACTTTTTAAAAAAATTGGTATCAAATTTTAAATATATGTTAAAAGCATTCAACTATACCATAAAAAAAAAAAGAATTATTATCAAGAATCTAAACAAAAACGAAATTTTAAAATATACTAACAGTTTCAAATATTTAACAATGACTAGTCATATAAAAAGTACTATATAAGTCAAACAAACAATTAAAAATAGTCCAAGCAGAATCACTTGCAAATTGCAATAAATAAACTTCATGACTATATTCCATTCCAAACAAAAAATCAAAAGAAGTGAAAAGAATATTTTCAAATGCATATGGGGAGTAATAATATGAAAAGTTCCATCATTAATTTACATAAAAACATAATTTGAAAAAACTTTTGTTCTGCAGTACCAAACGAACAAAAATTATTAAAAAATTTAAAAATATATCAAAAGTCATTGGTTTTATTAATATTAATACTAGAAAACTTATCTTTACAATTCTAGAAAGAAAAAAAAGTTATTGGTTTTATTAATAATTACTACTAAGAAAAAAAAAATTAAATGATCAAATGGCCGTTTGGTCAAGCCATCAGAAAAAGGGATTTGTTTTGATATTATTTTTTTTCGAATAAATTGTCCATTTTAGTATTATTATTTTTCTTAAAAAATGACTCTTTTGACTTTGAACTTTTGATTTAATTGGCTTTGAATATATGATATTTATATTGAAACATCTATTAATTCAAATTGGTATTATGTAAAAAAAATAAAATTTAAGTTCATTTAGAAAAAAAAATATAAAATTCAAACTTAAAATTTTTAATTAAAAGTGAAAGAATTTTATTTATTCTATCGTAACCTTGGTTGATCAGAGAATGGGATTATTTGTACATAATGCTCGTCTCTTTTTTTTTTGCTTTGAAGAAGGTTTATTCCCTTTAATGTGAAATGTTTTAATTTAGAACAGAATTTAAGATTTGTTTTTATAAAATTTATGATTTTAAATTTATCATGACATTATAAATATATAAATATAACTACTAACTAGTATAAACTTATGTCATTAAAAAGAAAAATAATTTTTAAAATAAAGTAATTTTAAAACATATATGAAAAAGGAAACAATAATAATATCATAGAAAATAGAAAATGAAACACATAAACTATAGTAAGTAATTATTCTTCAAAACTTTATTGAACAAGGTATTTGATAAATAAATTCTTACACGTTTTTTTTTTGTTTTTTTTTTAAATTATAATAAGACATCTTTCAGCCCATCAAGGGATGTGGACATAGATGATGTTGTTTCTCTTTAATTAAAGTTTTATATTTGACTTTTGAGTATGATTTTTTTTGTGTCTTTTGGAATGAGTCCCTACAAGGTATAAATTAAAATTAATTAAGTTTCAATATATGAATGTCAAATACCAGATGAAAAATAAGGAAAGCAATCTGTTAGACAATCAATGAACGTAGAGCAATAGATGAGACTGCTTCTCTTATAATTAAAAGTTTTGTGTTCGAGTTCTGAGTATAAAAAGAAATCTTGATAGAAAACGTTTTTTTCCAAATAAGGTTCTATGATATACAAATCAAAATAATAAAACTTTAACACGAATAGCAGACACTAAATAAAAAACTATCAAATGTTATGTCATTTTTCATTGATGGCCACCAGCCATGAATTAACGTGGTAGGTGAACCTTGCGAGGTCCACAGAAATGGCTAGAAGCAAGGAAGCATTAATTGACATTATCGACGGAGTTAAAATTTTAATTTTATAAATTTAAAATTTTAAAATGACTATTTTAAATATAATAACATGGTCTCTAAATTTAATATTTTTAATTATGATCATGTTATTTGAGTAAATGTTATTAAGTTTGACATTATAGTATGTCGTTTATTCTTCATCCATCCCTAGCTGACCTATCGTCAAAATAATTTATGACTTATATCATATTATATTGTAAGATCTGTGCATATTTAGCGACATCAGTTATTAGATTATTTTTTAATCATCCAAAAAGTAAATGTAATACGTAATATAAAAGATTATTAAAACATATATAATAGAGTGGTTTAACTATATATATTTGATGAATAACTTTTAATATAAATATATGGTAGAATAAAATTATGGAGCTCAATCAAATTCATATATTTTGACAATTTGGACCGAACCTCTACCTATCTGCCCTTTTATAAAACATAAAATATAGTCAAATAAATATAATCAAATTTATTTGTGTTCATAATAAAAATTCTAAATCCGTTCCTATATGAAGTTTAACAGGGGACGAAAGATTTGTGTGTATGTATATGTACATATATTGTGTTTGTGAATCCAACCAAGACTCTTCTTTCACATAAAAAATTAATGTAACCGTACATCATGTTTAATAAATAATAAAACATAACATGAAAAATTGATTTAAATCATTTATTTTTCTTTATTTTTTAAATATCTTTTTGAACATATATATGGTGGTTAATTGTTGCGTCTTGTTTGGTGAATAATCTTTTTAGTGTTACCATATTTTATAAAATAGTGGTAAAAGCATATACTAAAATTTAAGTTATAAAATTATAATGTTTGACTTTTCAAAGAAGAACAGAACATGGAATACACTGATATTAAAAACTAGGCATTAACTACCAACGGGGCGCCTTTATAGCTTTTTTATTGAGTTACGCCTTTATCGAGTATTATTTGTTGAAAATATAAAAAAAGTTCATATAAGAAAAGATAAAGTAAAAAAGTTTGAGAATTTTTTTGAATATTACATCTTAAAAAAAATTAAAATATTAATTCTATATATATATATATATATATATATTAAATTTAAGGTTTTAATTTAAGTTTGATTTTAGATCATCGATAAATTTATGCGCCCGTAAATCTCAACCACAACTCTATTAGAAAGGATTTTGCCATAGGAACATTTAATTAGTATATACTCGTTAAATATACGCAGACCTTATAATAAAATATGATATAAGTCATATATTATTTTAATTGTGCCCATTCACTTTTTATTTATAATTATATTTTAAATATAATAATAATTGAGTTTCAGTTGTTCAATCTAATATATAATAAAAGAAAACTAATATTTTTTAATTTTATTTTTTATATCAACTACTTATTTCTGAAATTGTTGTTTAGCTTTATTGAGATTTGAGATACATTAATAAATAAGTATAAAATTTATATTTTATTTTTGTTAAAATAAGTATAAAATTTATTATGAACCAGTAAAAGTGAACTATGGAGTACTACTTTTATCATGTTTTTCGTTGATGTTCAAAGACTAAAATTAAAAATTAACATGGTTTTCAAAGTGATATTTGAGGTTGGAATCCAAAACTCCTTAATTTAAATATACACTCATTATCATTCGCGCTAAAGACATACTCTAATTTTTATTAAGAATGTCCAACATGTATATATATATATATATATATATATATATATATATATATATATATATATATAGAGAGAGAGAGAGAGAGAGAGAGAAAATTTGACATACATATACAATGTAATTTTTTTCGAGGAAGGATGTCCAATTGGACACCTTGGGTGGCTGTGGCTATCCCAATATATATATATATATATATATATATATATATATATATATATATGCGTGCGTTTAAAATAATAATACATGCATGTTATTATCAATTGCCTAGAGTTAAATTCAAATGGAGGCCTTAAGATCTAATAAATATCTTTTATGAAGTTTATTTTAGTAATTTTTTTATCTTTCTTGAGACATAGTAATTTATATTTGTCAAACTTTTATTACTTTTTTCCTATTATATAAAAAGTTTACATTTCCTAATATTCTATATAACCCTTTTCTTCATTCAGAATTGAAATAAATTCTAAAACAAAAGCCCTAGCAACTCTAAATACCAAACATACGATTTTTTCCTAAAATTCAGCCAAGCATTATTTTATTTATTTTTATATAATTTTTTATCTATTTATATTTGTTGCTTTACCTATATCTTATTTTATACAGTACTGAATGCACCATGAATACTTTAATGCTTGTAGTGATTGTAACAATATCAAAAGATCAATGTATATTTATTAATGCTAAATAAAGGAGAAATGAAAAAGCACAACATATCTAGTGAAATCTCACGAGAAGTATATAATTTTATTAGTTTAATTTTAATAAACAATTTTTTACTAATTAATATTGAAATTCGACAATAAATAATGAGAATCAGCAAAGTATTATTATTGAGTATTGATGTCTATCTTGATTAAAAAAAATAATTTTTAATAATATTAGTTGAAGATCTCAATATTTGGGAATGAAGAACATGATTTTTTTTAAAATGACTTTTCAGAATTTGCATATTACTTACAATTTGGGCTAAACAATTCTTTATTTCATATTATCTTTTTGCTTGCAAGTTGGTAAGTTCTTTTATTCCCCTATTGAAAATACCATGTTTATTTATAGTTTTATTGTATTATTTTTTATGAGAGGTGTGATTCCTCAATTGAAAATGTTATATTTTTGTGATTTTCCAATTGAAAAATGTTATATTTATTTTTGGGATAATTGTATATAATAGCAAACTAATAATCTAAAATAAATGGAGTAGCTAGGGTTTGATTTAATTGTGCTCCATAGCAAACGTTTGCCAAAATTTGCCAGCGAATTATACAATTGCAGCGAATTATACAATTTAGGCCAGTGAATTATACAATTGTATATGTATGGTGATGCCAGCGAATTATACAATTTAGGCCAGAGAATCATACAATTGTATATGTATAGCGAATTATACAGTTATATGTTTGCTATGGAGCGCAATTATGCAAACTTTGCTATAACATACAAATATGAATTTTTTATTTGCTATATGTGAAAGTTGCCCTTTATGTTTTTTGTTTTTATGAGGGGGTGATTCCTTCATTATATATACTATTTCTATTGTCTTATTAAAGAAGGGTTGCCACTCCTCCATTACATATTATTCTTTGTTATTCTATGAGAGTAGGGGTGTGATTCCCCTATGAAATAGTTGTGTTTACTTATTTATTTATTTATATTTTGTCAGGGGTGTGATTCCTCCATTATACTTTAATTTTTGTTTTGCTATGAAAAGAGGGATGTGATTCCATGGCCATAGATTTTCCTAATTAAAATTTAGAAAAAAATTTGGGAAATAGTTTTTATTCATATAATTTATTATTATTTGATAAATAACCCAAATTTTCAAATAATAGAAAAGATTAGTATTTGAGCCAAGTCTCATTATTTGGGAACTTTAAATAATTTAAATTCTACACAAAACTTGTAACTTTTAGAAGAACACCCTTTATAATAGTTGTTTTACATAATTATTTACGTGAACATCAAAGGATGATATGGTTGTTGATG
The DNA here is from genome assembly GCA_022817965.1 of Solanum lycopersicoides. Classification (NCBI taxonomy): domain Eukaryota; kingdom Viridiplantae; phylum Streptophyta; class Magnoliopsida; order Solanales; family Solanaceae; genus Solanum; species Solanum lycopersicoides. The sequence continues at coordinate 6,853,803 of CM040629.1, forward strand.
AAAATGATGAACAATCAGTTTTATGAAGTAACAAAGTCACGTGTCATGTAATACAAACATATGGTTAGTTTTGATAATTTTTAAAACTTATGTGTATAAATCATATTTCTTAAAAAGGTTAAATATATTGAATTTCATTCAAATTTTCACCCAAGTAATATTTGCCTAAAATGTTTGAAAATCTATGACCAAACGCTAACTAAAAATGTCATGTTTACTTATATTTTTGGTGAAATCTTTAGTTTGTAGAATTTTTTTATTGATTCTTGTGTGTTGAAATGAATACATTTTTTTTAAAACAAACTTAATTCTTCTCGATCAAGTTCTAGTTTTAGATGAAGTAAGAAAACACTTAAATTCGATCCTGAAGAAAGAATACACATTGATAAATAAATATAGCCCCACGATACAAATTCGATCCTAAAGAGAAAATACACATGGATAAATAAATATAGCCCCATGATACGAGATGAAGAGGTTGATTCTGAGTTTCCTTAAACTATACCATTAGGGGTGGCAAATAGTTGGATTGGATCGGATTTGAATAGGTTGAATATGGTTTGGATTACAATCCATCCAAATATAATATGGGCAAATATGGATTTGGTCAAATATGGTTTGGGCAAAGTAGTTCTAACCCATTTAAATAAATTTGTTTTTTAAAAAATATTTACCCCTCCCTACAGCCCCCACCCCCGACCTTCCACCCATCAACCTACCCATAAAAATTTTTTGTTTTCGAAAAAAAATAAATAAAATTTAACCCCTCTCCCGGGCATCCCCCCTACCCCCCCCCCCTCGCGCTGGATCCCGACTTTCCACCAACCTACCCCTACAAAAAATTTATTTTCGAAAAACAAAACAAATCTGTTTTTTTTTTAAAAAAAATTTAGCCCCTCTCTCGCCTCCCCCCCCTCCACCAACCTACCCGAAAAAAAATTTGTTTTCGAAAAAAAAAAAAATTACCCCCTCTCCCGGCCTTCCACCAACCTATCCCTAAAAAAATTTTATTTTCGAAAAAAAAAAAAAAAATTAACCCCCCACCTTCCACCAACCGACTCCTAATTTTTTTTGTTTTCAAAAAATAAAATAAAAATTATTTCATTTCTCACTTATATGGGCTGAATATGAATTCTCATGTTAACCCATTTTGTCCATATTTATTTGAGCTTAAATAGGTTGAAAACCATATTAACCCATTTAACAAAATGAAAGAAAATATGAGTGATTCATTTAATTTAATATGGACAAAATGGTTTCATTTCACTAATATGGGCTAAAATTGTCACCCTATATACCATCAGCCATAGGTTTGCTGCAAATAACTGATAAGGGAGAATTTCATAACACTGAAACATCTTTACACTACTCAAGGAGGAAATGAACAGAACTTTTTTCATTTACAGTCACCTAACTTGGCCTAAGCAAACAAGTACAAGAAAGTTAGATGTCTCTTCAATCAAAAATCCAAAGCAAAATCATGGATAACTATCGATGATTTCAAGTAGCGTGAAGAACAAGCTAGTTTCCCCCTAAGGATAGTGTGAAGTGTGAACAACACAGTCCTTTTCCATGGAAATGAAGGTGCAAACCGCAAACACAAAGAACAATCTCTTGCACGGACGATACTTAAACACACCTCTATTGGTTACATAGCTTATCACAGTCTATGTGATCATCCTCTGCTGAAGAGAACTAACTTATAACTTAATAAAAGGATCCCCTTCTTTATCTCTCATGTTGCTGTACTCCATTAGTTGGGTTGAAGGGCTACATGCTGCAGAACAATTTAAAGAAAAAGGAATCATGCCTAAGTAGTCTACTAGTGCCATAACTTAGGCAATCTGAACAACCAAGTTAAAATAAGTTTCATGCACATCAATAGGTGAAAAATGGATAGTAATTAGTAGGTATTAAAACATATTATCATAAATAACCTAGCCAAGATCTTATGAAATTCACCGAATTGTTACTTACCTTAATTTGTGTTCTGTTGTACGTATAAGTTATGTGAACTAATCCATCGCTATCTTGGATAACAGCCGGATAAGAGAACTCTCCTACAGGTTCCTCGAGTGTGACAACATCATACCACGAGTCTCCATCATCTTCTGAGAGTGCTACCTTGAGCACACCCCTAGAAATGGTATTGTATGCAAGCAAAAGACGTCCATCTTTCAGCTTAACCCCATCAATCCCTGCTTATGGAATATCATACAATCTATAACTATGTCGGAATGTATAACTGCTCCTCATACATTTCTGTGAAGTCATATTACTAATGTTCACATATATAGTTTCATAAAGGCATAATACATAAACAGACATTCAAACTTGGCCTCAGTCGGCATGCAAGAACTCCCAACTTTGAGAGTGCTAGACACACCAACTTCGTCTCAACCGGCAACTAAACACTCCAACTCATTCCTCTATGGCTTGTGGATACCCGATGGTGACGTGACACACAAATTTTGGAGGTGTCTAGATGATCAATTTTATAAGTTAAAATGTTCAACTGATAGTTGAGGTGTCTGCATGTGCATACTCAAATTTGGAGTGTTTAGTTGTCGGTTGAAGCAAAGTTAAAGTATCTATATATTATGCCTTTCAGCAAACATGTAAGTTTGTTCACCCGTAAAAATGTCTTGTAGCTAAGGAGAGCAACAAACCGAATTCGTAAGCATTGTAGTATAGGTACATAATTTCAAACAACCTAAAGCTGAACTGTACTAGTTACCTGAGTTAGGATTGGGCAATTCAGTAGTCTTTGCATAACTCCAAGTATAACCACCATCATGGGACTCCGACATGCAGATTTTATTGATGCCAGAGAATGATCTTAGAAGAATACGCAATGTCCCATTTGCAGTCTGATAAGGAACGGGTTGAATCACACTAAGAGGGTTATTCTCGATATATATTGGACCATACTTTCTCCACGTCCTACCTGAATCAGTAGTCATCTGTAGTAAAGAAACATATGCATATCTTTAGTTCATTCCGAACACACTAGGAATGGATATTTTTAGCGTTTTACTCAACTATTTAGTACAACCTCCATCCATGCTCCCCAAGAGTTCCAACTCTCGACCGATGATCCACATAGCAAAGAACCACTTTCCAGCATGATAGGCTAATGAAAATAAGTGAAAAACTTATTTTTAGCTTATCTGATATGTTACATCTAAGATAGCATGGAATTTGTAGTACTGAATTGTTCATATTCATGCCTTGTTTTTTATTGGCCCCAATATACCAGGAGGAAGTTGTTCTCTTTCCGTCCATGTAAAACCACCATCATAAGACCTCTTCAAGCACCCGCTCCATCTAATGTACAAAAACCATCAGCAAGCATCGGGAGCACAAAGTTATTGTCCTGATTATACTGCATAATTGTCTTTATCTCTTAAACTGATTAAGTTATCGTCTAAAACAAGATTTAAGAATTACAAAATATTGTAAGTTTGATCAACCGTTTATTTTAGAATTACGTGTAAATGCTGGAAAGAGTTTAGAAAAGTTTAGACAAATAAATCGTTTGAATTTAGGAATGCTAACAAGGTCATCTAATTTGGCTGACAGAAAAAGAAATTGGAAGTAGGCCTTGCTATTTCAGCTTTTGAGAAATTGCACATTTAGGTAAGCTGACAAACTGGAGAACGCTCTAAAGTTAGAGAACCTTGCATAAGTAATGAAGTGGGATCACTCGAAAACAACATCTTAGTGCATTAAGGGGTGAAATGACAGAAGTAACTAAATGATATCAGAAACTAATGAATAACAGAGTATACCTGTTCAACGAGATGTTGAGAAGTATTGATAGTATAGTGTTTAATTAGTGATGCCCGAGATAAGAGGCAAGTTTGAACATAATCTCATGGACGTGGTAAATAATAATTGCATTCAACAAAGTAGTAAAGATAGTAGTGATATATATTCAGCAATGAATTGTAATGTAACTCGATTACTATGCATAACCAAGGAATAATCAACATCTGAGAATGAAATCTAGCTTGCTATTATTGCGTGAAACGAGAAGTCAACACATATGAAGATAATATTAAAATTTTCTCAATTATTCTATGATTAATACATAGTCGAGACGAAAGGAAATACAATTAAGACTTCAAAACTACTTATTTTATTCTTTGACTTTATGCACAAAACACAGCTTTGTATGAAATGCAACACCTATGGCTTTATGCACAAAACAGAGCCTGGAAATGTGAATAACTTCATCTTCATATAGAATTTTAATTGAGAATTCATCTCTACTAATTTAATGTTTCTTTAACACTCTTGTAATATTTCATGGCATCATAATATCAAAAAATTATCATAGTTCAAGTTTCACTTTAATGACGGAACATAAGTAGCAAGACACATCCTTTAAATTTTCTACTGAGATGGTGAAAATGTTTAACAGATATAGGTCTATAAATGATTGTGAAAGTACTCCCAAATTATATCCTCCTTATAGTAATTTAATGTTACGCAATGATTTCCAGCGAACAATATCACATCACATCATTCTATGAAATTTAGTTGTGGAAAAGATCTAATAATAAAATGATATGTTTGAAATCAAAAGCTTAAACAATCGTATAGATGTCTGTCTGATTAGATATCTACATAATAAAAATAATTTAGCCACTAGATTAAAAAGGAAGCCTGAATATACTTACTTTTGTACCTCTTGCCCGATTTTATAGAATAAGAGTATTTCACTGGAAGGAAGTTTATACAGTACAGGATTCCACATCGGAACATTAAATTGCTCATCGGCAATAACAGGAGCAGTCCAATGACCATCCTGCTCAAAATGTTCCATGTTTTCAGTATCATTTTTCCATAATAGATTTAAAAAAAAAGATAAGTCATATGAAGTTTGACGTATGAATAAATTTGTACTGCTATTTAGGAAAGGACAATCATATGTTCTGGAAATGACTTAGCTGATAGCTGATACTATAAATGAACTATAAACTCAAAACCGGTATTGGTTTGCAAGTAAAAGCATACATTATCTGATACGAAGGAAACACGATAATCCACCAACAAGTTAGAGAACTCAAGCTATAAGTTGTACAGGATGTGATTACCTTAAAAGTTTGTACCCAAATTTTCACATCGGGAGCTCCCTCTACTGTACCACCGAAATAAGCAACCAAGAAATGATCCTTATTCACCTTTATAAGAACCAAATCAGTCGCAATCTCAATACATCAGTTAATGAAAAACTAAATCAGCTATATTCTCAATCAATCTAGCTAATCACTGATTTGATCCACAACTAAAATTTATCACAACCTCAACAATAGTCGAAGCATGACAATTACTGAACGGAGCTGAATTTGCTGCAAAAGTGAACTCCTCCACCAATGGATCCCATGTCTGATTGCTACTCTTCATTTTGACAATTGTTGTGGTACTTGTTAGTACTCTCCTTTCCTCACTACATTAAATTGATCAAACAGAATTAAGGCTCTTTCGAAGAAGCACATATATTTAAATAGAAGGATGAAAAAAGAAAATAAATACTATAGAGATAATAGTCAAAAAACACACCTAAAGTATCACTTTTTTCCTATGTTTCCTACCTGAACTATCACCAACTCTATTCATCAAAACACGTCTCGAAAGGAGCTAATTAGTTGTGTTTCCTACCTGAAGAAAGTTATACTTCAAGTGTGTGATCTTTTACCATTATCTCATAATTACAAAGGAGCTAATTTTTCAAAAGAATACTATTACAAAATTGGATTTAGCGACAGACAAATTTTATAGCTAAACAACAAAATATGTGAGCTACGGATGAAATATCCATGTATCACTTACGAAGTTCGTAGCTAATTCGATTTTTTTTAGTACCAAACCCAGAAAAAAGTCAAAATAAACGACAATAATAGTGATAATTGAATGAGCCATACATATACCGTGCACGCACGTATAAGCTAGAAATAACCAACTTATTTTGGGTCTTCAACACGTTCTTAAGCCCAGAAAAAGAACAATTTAAGTGAGAAAAACTGAAGAAGGAAACCCAAAAAATGAAAAGAAACAACAATGTAATCAACACAAAACTTGAAGATTTAGAGCAGTTTGCCATGAAATGCAACTCAAGTAATTAAAAGAAATTCTCAAATTCAGCATTTCAGCTCAACAAATGAGTACAGATTAATAGCTAGAGAGCATAATTTTGCAGATACGACAAGAAATTAGGTAGAAATCGGAGAAGAAAAGTACCTGCAGTCGAAAAATGGCGAGAGATGGTTGTGGGGTTCACCAATGTGCTCATATAATTCAAAAATTTGGACATTTTTCTACTAATTTTTTTTTCCTTTTTTTATTCTTTTGGAAACAACCTGATTTCACAAAATTTATTATACAACAATTACATATTGTTTTTTGATTAATAATTTTGTACCAATTATTAAATTAGACTAGTTTTTGGACACGCGTTATACGTGTGTTACATTGAATTTTTACTGATGCATTAAAATAATTAAATATTAATTAGGATACCATTAGATTAATTAAAAAAGTACATAACAATATTTCATGATAAGTCGATGATAAAAGATATTTTTGTCAATCAAAAATAATTTCAAGCTTAGTTTAATTGTACCTTGTGCAATAAAATATCCAAACTTTCAAAAAAAACACAAAAATTTATGTAATTCACAATGAATCCATCATTAAGTCAATAGTTGTGGATTCTAATGGTCACACGAGCACCAATACATGTGGAGGAGAAAAAGAAAGCATTGCAAAGTACATTCAAGTTGATACATTTAATCTTTCTTATTTTTGAATGAGATTTTTTTATACCAAAAATTCAAATTTAAGGATTTTTAATCATTTCCTTTTTAAGTGTGGTTTGATCATGAAAAAATACTATTTATTTTATTTAAAAAATTTATAGTTGAAGTCGTTAAAGTTTGTGCAAAAATTATTTACAATATAAATTTAATTTTTCTAAAAGCATAATACATAAATATGTCATTTAATTTTGTTTCATCTAACATCTATGTCCTTTAATTTTAGATGTTTACAAGTAGAGACATAATCTTGTATAAACTTGAACAAGTTGATACTTGTGTTCTACTTGACCTACATGACAATATAATTCACGTCATATGCTACATTTTATGTCGCTCCTACGTCTGTTATTCCACACAGGACGCATGTATCTACTTCTTCAACTTTATTAAATTTTAAGTGCTTACTTGTGCACGCCCTAAGTTGGATGTCAGACGAAGCCAAGTTAAAAGATATATTTATATATTATGTTTTTCTAAATATGATTTATGTTCCTCAGTTTCTAAATATTACTTGACTAATTTACATGAGACATATAACTAAGTGCACTAAATAAAATGATATCTCAAAATAGATAGTTGTATAATGTCATAGATCATATCTCATATAAGAACTACCACATACAATTAAAAAAAAACACTATTTTTTGAAGTTGAACTTGTGTTAAGCTATTGATTTTGCAAATAATATTTGAATATTTGATTATGTGAATGTATTTTTTTAAAAAAATGGGGTCAGTTTTATAAGAATAAATAATTTGTGATAAAATTTTAAAAAATGATAATATAGTTAGGGGCCGTTTGGTTATTTGGTTAGAGTTATGCATATATTAGTTATGATAAAATTTTAAAAAATGATAATATAGTTAGGGGCCGTTTGGTTATTGGTTAGAGTTATGCATATATTAGTTATGTATGATTTATTTATGCAGGATTTAGTTATGTGGTATTAGTTATGTAGAGATTACAACAATACATAAATTATCAATTACTTAATATATTATTTACAATTAATAAGCAAGCAAATAGTATAATTTAAAAAAAAAAAAATTGCTCTATACTTAAGTGGAATTTCTATTTTATTTCTCTAAAAACATAACTCTTTCTCTGTTTTGACATTATTATTCAAAAAATCTTTCTCTTAAAAGAGATGGTATTCAAACTGCTCAAAACTCTTTTAGAAATCTTAGTTTCCTCTCATCTTAAATGTAAAAATATTTACTCTTAGAAATACTTAGTTCTAATATATCATTTTAAAGAAAATGAACTCGGTTTTACTCTTCCTCAACTCATATGCGCAAGTCTTAAAAAAATTAAAAAAAGTTTGCAAAAGACTTCTTAAAATAGGATTTATGCCGAATTATGGACATAAGTGACTCAATTCAAGAACTCGATGATACCTCTCATCTAAAGATTGTTCGACTCATAGGGTTGATGCGGAATTCTGGGCATGAACTGCTGAACAAGGACTTCATGGGTAACATGTTGTAAACCCATGATTAGGAATACAATCCCTAAATGTTTAGGAACTCAATACTCAAGACTTAGAACTTGAAGATACTGTCGTTTTCAAAGATACTCAACTTATGAAGTTCATGTGGAATTTATGGGCATGAATGACTCGACTCGAGTGTCTAAATAACAATATGGAATTCATGTATACGATTTTTTTCACTCTCATACTTACTTCCACAAAACTTAGCTCAAATCAATAGTTGATCTCAAAGAAAAATTCACATTTGAACTCAAAGACTTTCTTGAACTCAACTGTTAGCTCTTTCTTGAATTAGAATTATGAATTCAAGAGTTATGATTCATGATATGAAGGATCTCGATGATAGTGTAGACCCATGAATACATTTTCATCATTCTCATACTCACTTAATCGAGTTTCGAAACAAGTTATTAGAAATTATAGAAGACTCCTCAAAAGACTCAAAGGGACTTTCTCAAAAGACTCGAAAGAACTCTCAAGACTTAACTCTTAGCTCTATCTTGAATTTGAATTATGAATTCAAGGTTATTATTTTTGGTATGAAAAATATCGTAAAGATTAAATGAGTTTAAATAGTTAATCGTGATAAATGGTCAAGACAATATTATTTGGAAGCAAGTCCGCGATGCGGAGATGCATTTTAATATTTGATCGCGAAATAATATATTTAAGATTGTAATATTGGACCCGTTAACGGGCCCTTTCATATCTAGTATATAGATATATATGGTATTAAGAACCTTCAGGGTAGCTATGGTAACATTCACAAACAATTTTGAGTTCACCAGAATTGAAAATCTTAAGTCTAGCACCAACATTGACATGTCTGTGACTGGTGCATCCACACACAACCTTTCACGTAGTCATTTCCTCTCTGCAACACGCTCTTATCGTGTATCTCCTCTTCGCTGAACATATCGCCTCACCGGTTCTGCTACTATTCATTCCATCAAAACCCAAAAAACGATTTATATAAAGATCAATTTTTTAATAAGATCCTATGTGAGAACAAAAAAAGGAGAAGTGATTGGAAGAGATGAGTATTAATTTTGTGATGCCGATATATAAAATTGATTATACGGTAAATTCATTGGGAGAGAGAGAAGAGATGAGTAAACCGAGAGAAAGATGCACAATGAGATATTTTTATAAAGAAAAATCACATGAGGAAGAAAACAGATTAAAGAGATTTGGTGTTGAGGGTTGGGGGAAGGGGGGGTATTACACAAAGCATGTACGTAAGAGAGAATTCTTTATTTCAATTTAGTACATGAATGGATCCATTATTACATATATGTACATATCTAGAAATGGGAAAAAAGTCTGATACATCCTTCAATTTTTGCGATTCAGAAATGATATATCTCTAGTTAATAAAGTGACTAACATATATCTTTTTGTTACACGGATGACCCATATATACCTTTTTCTGCGAATAGAAGTGAAAAAAATGATTTTGATATATTCTTGACCTGTTTTATTAAACTAAGATCCATAAAAAATATATATTATCCTTTTAGCAAAGTCTAGGGGTATATTTGATCCTTCTCACATATGAACCTTTTCTGCCTTCATTAATTTAGTGACTAATTTGCATTTATTATTATTTATGATCACATTTATTTATTTATTATTCTCTGGACACGTGCGTTGCACGTGCATTGCACGTGCGTTTCCTGTGAATTTTTATTGATGCGTTAAAACAATTAAAATTTTATGCAAATAGTATGAAGTGAGTAATATTTTTTATGTGCGTCAAGAAACAACAAATGAGGGACACATTGTAATGTTTAAAATCAATTCCATTGAAGCTACCATCGGTAAAACAATTTCGTTGAAGCTATTATCGGTAATTTTTAAAATTTGTTTAGTAGTTAACACGCTTGCAATAAAGTCACATGACTAATTTGAGCCAAATAACAATACAAACTTACGATAATGATTAAAAAAAAATCATAAAAATTAGATTGGTGAAGTCTAATAGAGAAAAACACACAAAAAATAAAATAAAAATAAAACATACACATCATTCGCAAGGCTTCATTCATATTTATTATAGATAGAAAATAAATATAGAATCAATAAGTTATCCATATTCAAAATTCGAAAGGTACAAGTTTAAAGAGGGAAAACAAAAACAGAGAAATTGCACTAACAAATCCTATAGTTTGCAAATTATGTATAATGAAGTATGCAACATCTTTTTCTCTAAATAAGATAATACTTATTTCTGACAAAAGTAGAGACAACATTTACCAGCGGCGCTTGACATCACATTCATTGCTTCACACACCGTAATATGTGTGTGCGCGTGCGTGCGTGTGACAAATAAATAAATCAAAAATCTATTTTAAAAGCTGTCACTTGAGAAAATATTTGACGTTATTATACCGAGACACCAATAAAAATTTGAGTTTGTATTGTGTTTACTGTAATTCATTACTTTAGTTATTTATTTGCTGAATAGAAATAAAGAAGAAAAGGCGAACAAACACAGTTACTATCTAGCATAAATACATGAAGAAAATCAATACCATATAGCCTCATTATGATATATAGAAATGTATCGTTTGAATTTTATGTTTAAGATTGCTGTAAATACATGTAAATACCTTTAACTCTAAATATTGAATTAACTAAGAGAATTGAAATTTAACGACAAAAGAAATCTTAGAAATTATCAATAACTTATCAAATAGGATGAATAAACATATTTCTCAACAAAACTTGCTAACAAAGCAAAATAGATGTACATTTATCGATTCAGCCAAACGTTTAAATTTGTTGCCTGATTTTATAGCTATTTCTTTTATAATAATAACCTATCTCGTGAAATTCGTCTAGGGAGTGTAGGATGTGTGCACAAACCTTACCTCAATTCAGAAGTCCCTCAACTTGAGTCGAGTATAGCAAATTAGAGTAAAATATGAAAAAGAAAAATGACAGTGAAGAGAATATAATATAATATAGGGTGTGTTTGGTATGGAGGAAAATATTAAATATTTTCCTGGAAAACAAGTAGATTTTGGACTTATTTTCTCATGTTTGGTTGCTGAGTAGAAAATATTTTCCGAAAATGATTTTTAGTGTTTGATTTATGAATGAAAAATATTTTTGAGAGACATCTTTTATTTTTACTAGAGTAAAAAATAATTTATGAAATTAAAAATATTTTTAAAATTAAAATATTATTTTTTTGGGATGGTGGTGGTGGTGGTGGGGTAGTGGTCGGGGGGGGGAGAGGGGGGAGGAGTGAAAAAATAAAATTTGAAGTTGAAATTTTTCTTAAAAAGAAAAATTAATTTTTTGGGGAGGGGTTGGGGTTGGGGGGGCGGTGAGGGCGTTAGGGATCAGATGAAAAATTAAAATTTTGAAAATTGAAAATATTTTTTTAAAATTGATATTTTTTTCAAAAAAAAATTGTAATTTGAAATTAAAGGATAGTTTTGGAAAATGTTTTCCTTAATTTTTGAAGGGAAGTCATTTTCCTTAATTTTGAAGAAAATGAGTTGATTTGAAAAACATTTTCCAAAACTTTTGTCACAACCAAACATGAGAAAATTGGATGTTTTCTTTCATACCAAACACACTCATAACAACTATTACAAAAATAATAAAAAAAAAAAAAGTGCAATAATCGAAACACCATAAAAACAATTGAGTTAGAAAGCAAAAGAAAGACAGTACAGAATAAAAATACTATAATGACAAACATACTAAGCCTAAACCCTTGGAAAAGCAAGAGAACACTCCATTACAACCTTCTAACTTAATCATTTTTGTAATTGATGAAATCAACATCTTTTTTCTTCTTAGCTTTGAAAGGAGAATTGGCTTATGTATTTGCCAATAATAATTTTACCTCATGTGCATGATATTTATAAGCTAAAAGTTTATCTAAAATTCTGTAGAAAGCTCAAAAGTTATGTTGAAGAATGCAGAGACATTCTTAATATCATACAATGATTACAATTTGAAGGTACTTCTTGAGCTGTTAAATTCAAGGTAGTTTTTCAACCTCTATTCCTTGCATACTATATGTTTGATGAAATATTTCATAGACTGACCTTGTCATGTTTAAAATGCAACTTGGACTTGGGATAGCCTAATGCTCGGCGGAGATGTCTGGAATGCTTTCAACTTGCACATATGCCCAACTTATAGACAGAGGTATAACTGATCACTTTAGTAGACTCGGTCGTGCTTCACTTATCTTAATTTTGTAGTATTCGCTTACACCTGACCAATGCGGGTTAGCATTTTCATTTAATACTGGCTCTTGTTTACTTACTATGTTCCTTAGAGTTACAAGAAACTCTGTATTTTTTGTTGCTTCGGACGACTTGCCTTGCAGTTAGAATGTACAAAATTGACACATCATTACAATCTTGTTACGTTTCAAGAAAATATTGTTGAAACAATCATGGATCATTTACTATTATCAGTGGCCTTGCAGTTAGAATATGATTCATTGAGTCTCCTGGGAAAGGTATCTTGACATTAATAATCAATCTCAATCCAAGTCTCCTTCAATTCACTTGTAACTGTGCACACAATCCATGAAACCTTAATCGCATTGCACTTCTCCCATTGCTCAGCTAGTTCTCCTCTATATGCTCTTTTTACGCAAGTTCCATTGCAAAAATCCGAACACTTTTTTTTCCTTATTTCTCGTCCTGAATAAGCTATCCCTCCCAATTGTCACTGAGAGTGTTATGGATGGGCCAGGACCGAATTAAGAGACTATGTTTGGGATTCAGGTTGATAAATACTTGTGAGAGCAAATTAGACTTATGCAAATTGTTGAGAAAAATGTCTAGTCCTCTTATCCCTTTCTCTGAATTCTGCTTCCCATCCCTTTCTTCTCCTTGTTTTCCTCAATTTCCCTTTTAGTTCTTTATGCCTTTGTAATTCAAATTACGCGTTAGTGAGGTATATCTATCAGTTGTTTGAGTATGAATTGTGTTGGTCTAGTTATTGGGTTCATTACATAGAGCACTTCACAAGTAAACTGTAGGACAAGGCTAGAAAAGGAGTTCAACAGTAGGCTTAAGATTATTACTTATAAAAAACAACTATAGTCTTAATTTGGTTGTCTAAAGTATCATACATTGTCATCTGCTTTGGTGGTGAAGTGTTGCCAGTGTCTTTCCTATATCTACTTGAACATTCATGCCTACTTAACGAAATAATCATATAGTTTGATGTCATTCATGTTGTTTTCCTCAAACAAAAGATCAAATAGGACGATCTAGGCTACAGTAGTGAACTTTTGAGTTTATAATTACTGCCATTCGTCATGTTACTATAAATACATTTTATACTACCTTGTAATTGATTGTTTGATTAATCGTTAATTGAGGAATATTTTTAATTTCTCATGTTACAGAAGATAATAGTGCGCACTCTCTCTCCGTTTGTGTTAATTTTTTTCACATGATTTCAGAGTTTAGAATACAAGGGTATTGACTGCTTGGCTTATTACTGCCCTTCTTTTAGAACAACGTAGATGACATAAACAGGTTACTAGGCCAAAAAGTATCCACAAAACTCAATTGAATGTGTTATAGATGTCAATTATTACATGGCCGAAAACTAGAATAAAGAATCAGTTAACATAGTAAATTTTGATTGCAATGTGAATCATTACAGAATAATCATGTGTTTGTGGGCAAAACTGAAGCTCTACAAAAAGGACATGATTTTTTCCTCTGCAACCATTTGTTGATGCATTCAGCATGAAATTCATGGCCACATTGAAGTGTGCCAATGTTATCTTCATCTTTATATTCAAGTAAGCAGATAGCACATGCTTCTTGTTCCTCATCACCATCTTCGTTGGCGTCTATGTCCATAACACAAGTAACATAGCATGTACTTTTTTCGAAATACTCAGACATATCTTGATTCACAAACTCATTAATATCTTCTTCCTCCACCTCTTCTTCTTCGTCTTCAATTTCATCAGTATAGGTGTCATCAAGAAAGGATTGTGGCACTTGAATATTGTAACGAATATAGTTAGTATTCACTTGCATTCGAGCTGTTCTAGTCCTTCTTCCACTTGTTTGTTGATTGCTGCCTTGATCAAGCAGATGTATATCATACTCCATTCCTATTTCTAACTCATTCACGATTTCTTCTTCCTCCTCTTCCTCTTCCTCGTCTTCTCCCATAATATCTTCATCCGACAACTCCTCTGCTTCTTCTGCTTCTTCTTCTTCAATTTCATCAACAATTTCACCAATATCTGAATGTTCCAACTTAATATGAGACATGAAACTATAATCAACTGGAGGCATGAGGTGTTGTAGTCGATTCAAGAGAGCGGCGTCAGGTGGTAATGTACGACTACAAGAACAAGGAACTTGATCATGTTGAGACATTGTTTCTTCCCTGTGTTTTGTGTTAGATTACCAGAAATTAAAAAGAAAGTTTAGAATGGGATCTACTTGTTAATGTAAACGTATATATAGGATAAATATATTTGATTGGGAAAGGGAAATATTTATGGTAACAATTTGATTGGGAAAAATAGTTTCCTAAAATGTTTATTTCCTTTTCTTTTCTTGCTTTCCCCACAAGTTTCCATAAAAATGATCACACGTTATTTATTTATTTTAATAATTCCGATGTGTCTATCACAAAGTTTGATATAAAAGAGAATTACAAAACCATATCAAAGTTTAGAGTTTTTCTGTTGAACTAGTACCAAAAAAAAAATTAATGGAACTCAGAGCATTTATAGGAAAAAATTATATATTTATGGAATTAGATTGGAAAACGGAATGAGGAATTAGTTTCCTATTCTTTTCTTGCTTTCCCCCCAAGTTTCTATTAAAAAAAAAAAAATAATTACACAAATTTTTAAATAATTCCAACAAGATTAGGAGAACAACCAAACACAAATTATTCATTTCATAACCGTTCAAGCTATGTTTTATAAATGATTGAGTTTAGTTATTTATGATTTGGACATCATGCAAAACTAATTGAAGTTTAGTCATTTATAACATGAATTTTATACGAAAATGTCTGAAGTTGCTTTCTTTTAAATTATCAGGTCCCGAGTCGGGTGTCAGCGTGTCTAGATTAAGGTGTTAGCGTCGGGTCACAGTTTGAATGTCAAGTCCTGAGTCGAGAGTTGGTATCAGGTCGTGGGTTGGCGGATTCACGATCTGTTGTCTGGGTCGTATACTATACATAGATGAACCCAAGATTTGAAGATCATGAGAAAGAATCTCTTACCTAGAAATTTTAATATATTATAAATAAGCCTCACTTATAAAAAAGCAATAAAAATGTGGTTCTAGCTGGGCTCGAAGCTAGGCCTCGAGGGTGGATGTATTGGCTTGTACCAACAATACCAAGTACAATTCTATGTTTTTCATGGGACATTGCTAATTATATCTACTTTTTGTTAGTTTTTCAAAATAGATGTACATACATTTTTTTGAAGTTAACTAATGCATGTGCACCCACCTATAAATGTGGGTCTGCTTCTGGTCATATACCTAACTTAGCTTCTTTATTCTTTGTATCTTATAGTATTAGTATTTATTTAGTTCTCAAATATGTCAAATTTATTTTAATGAAGTTAAACACTCTATGTCCAAATTAATAGTTGGTTGGAAGTTTGTCTCTCAAAATTTGGCGGTGTCAGTCAGGATTAATTAATAACAATGTTAAAGGAGAAGGTGCAAGATGGGGCGTAAGTCTTATGAATTTAAGAGCAATTCTGATTATTTCAGTATGGTATTGTGGTCCTTTCGCGATTATTATGAGCTTTAGGAATAATATGTATGTATGTATGAAGTCAAAGCTTCATCCTTCTACTATCCACTTTTATATTTTGGATGTAAGTTGCCTTCTAGTTTTATGAACTTCTCGAAGTGTATCTCCATGTACTCTTATTTAGTGTGTCTCAAAGCGCAATCATAGCTTACATATCTCAAAGCATAATCATAACTAATGGTCAACCTGATATGGGGTTCAATAGGGTGATATAGCATTGTAAAAACAGTCCAACATCGAATTTAGAGATTACGATTGATAAATACGGCTTGTATAGCAAATTAGACTTACACAAATAATTGAGAATAATATCAATAATCTAGATAAACAAAAGAATTTCATTCGGAACCTCTCAAACACAAATCAATCATAAAATACATTTTGAACATGTTAGACTTAATCGCCCAAAAAACTATTATGGAGTTGACATGACCAAGTGTTGATCGTGGTCAACTTAAAACTTTAGAAACACAGGGGATCAAATTAGTGGCGGACCCAGGAGTTTCACAAAGTGGGTTCAAGATATAAAAAATAAAACTAAAATGTGGCAATAGGGATTCAAACTCGGGCAGGCTGGGAAATTTAAGCCCTCTTCACCACTGGGCCAAGGATCACACTTGTGTTAGTAGGGCCAAAAGTTAATATACACATATTAAATTTTAAAAACTGATCGAATATACATATATATACGGTGTTATTTTTCAACGAAGTGGATTCATATGAACCCACTTGACACTCTGTGGGTCCGCCGCTTGATCAAATCCTAGGTCCAAACACCTCTTAATGCCTCGAAAAATGTGCTTAACCTTAAACTACACTACAAATCACCTTACAAAGCTAGAGAAATCACCAAAACTCATAATAGACCTCACCAACCCCAACTTTTTACTTTGGTCAAACCTACTAAATTTTCAACTTATAAAATTGAAATACTTCCCCATAACACAAGTAATCATATACGAGGATGGTCATACAAGGGAAAAGAAGCAAAAATCACAAAATGACCTTCAGGATCATTACGTTAAGAAACTCATTTTCATAAAATATATATATATATATATTGTAAGACCTTGAAAATAGCTTAGGTGTTATAGAGCCTAACATGTTGGTCTTACTGTTCTAAGGTCCTAAATATGTTTAATATGTGGTATAGAGGCAGTAGCTAAAATATTAGAGGTGTTGGAAGTCAAACGTCAAGGGATGACTAAGACGTTTGACGACTAAGTCACCTAAATGTCTAAAATGTGGTTCTATGTGTTTATGTGTGTTTCATGGTGTTTTAAGGTTCTTAATAGAGTTATTATAACATGTATAGGCAGTGGTTAAAGTTTCGTGAAGTTTGGAGGTCAAACGACCAAGAACGTCCAAGGCATTCGAAAGATATGCCTTGAGTCGACCTTGTACGTTTAGGTGTGTTTCGTCGAGTTTTATGTGTTCGTTTTGGATGAAATTCATGTGAGAGGTGTTAAACTCATAGACGATCGTATTTGGGTTGGAAACGTCCGGGAAATTATCCCCAAGGACCATCAAAGGGTCCTTGAGGAAAGGACCCAAAACGTGATGGCAGGTTGTCCCAGGCAGCCTTGGCGACGGAGCTGTCGACGGCCAGTCATGGCTGTGACGCCCCGTCACAAGGGATTCTTCGTGGGGGCCTTGTCCAAGGGTGTAAGGGGAACCCTTGGCAAGCCACATGAGCTTGCAACGGATGGCCATGACGGGCCGTTGCACCCGTGATGCCCCGTCACAAGCCAGGCGTCGCAGCCAAGTCCCTGTGCGCAGATTTTCTGCCAAGTTAGGGGTGAATTGGTAAATTCACCCCACTTCCAAATAATAGTTTAGACGGTTTATTAAGGGTCTTATGGGTATTTTAGATGAGTATATAAGTGTTCAACACTTAGAATAATTCATTCTTCTAAAAATCAAAACCCAAAGTCTCTTAGAAATCCCAAAACCTCCATTGAAGACTCTATTGAAGAGGCAGCTTGGTGAGGGTTTCTTGAGTGGAAATTCTTCATCAAAGTGAAGAATTATCATCCTTGAGGTATGACTTTTGATCCTTGAAACTTATTTCATCAAAGAGCCCAATCCTCAAAGTGTTTTACAAAGTTTTCTAAAGTGAATTGTCCAATTTCGGAATTCTACCATGGGTTCTTGCATAAATGATTTCTAAACATTGAATTATGATCTAATTGATATTTTATTGATGATTTCAACATAAATTACCTATGAACCCATGTGAATTGATGAACCCTAGTTTTGACTACTTTTTGGGTTACTTGATATTAAGCTAATGTTGATGAATTGTTGTGTAGTTTCTTATGGGCTTTCTAATGATATAAGAATTGTGTTCAATTGATATGTAATTGATATTATATTGTTAAACCTAGATTGAATTGATGTAGATTCATTGAGTTTTATGGTTATTGCTTTGAATTATTGTTCATGGCCATGGGTAAGGGCCTTGTGATGTTGAATTGGTTGATTTGGCATTGATTTGAAGTATGGATATGGGGATGAAGGTATGCTGCCCCATTTTCCTTAATTTGATATTAATTATACTTCGATATTATTGTGATTGGTATGGTCCACTTATGGTGGCGGTGTTATGTGTTTAATTTGCAATTGATGTGGCCTTGTCGGCGTTACTTTATGCAATATTATGAGCATGGCCTTATTGGCAATTACTTGAAGTTATGTGGCTATTTGTGTAGTTGATGATGTGAGTATGATATTACTTATCTACATGTGAGTTATATAGTCATGTATGTATTTTACTAGTTATGTTGCCTTAAGTGATCATGTTAGACTTTGTCTTGACATTATGAGTATAGTGTTAGGGTTAAGTCTTGGTTATTCCTATTTGACTTTATGAGTCTATGTGGAGTATATTAATGATGTTATGATGATATATAGGATGACTTGAAGATGTTAGGTTGTTTTAGAAGTGTTTCTAGAATGGCTTGTATTATGGGTTAAAGGTGAAGTATGTGATGTCTTGTCTTGGTTGACTTGTATCTCTTGCTTGATGTACATATGATTATGGATATGTGATGTCTTGATATAGGGTGTTATAACTCTTAGTCTTGAATAATAAATATAGGTGGGACCTTAATGATAAGAAGGTCAATGTTATGTGGAACCTTGAACTTAGTGGCGAGGTTATGAATTGTGAAGTAGTTAGCCGTAATGGTATCCTTCATGTTATGAGTGATGGACTTAGGGATGGTTGGATGGAACGGCATCATATCATACCTTAGGAAAATCGCTATGAGCTTCTTGTCGCTAAAGTGAGATATGCCCTAGTGGAACTTGCTTGGTAGGGTGAATGTAAAGGGGGTCATGAACTAGATAAGGACCTATTTATATGAACCTTAATGTGAACTAATCTATGAGAACAAAGGCTAGCACCGAGTGAGTATGAGTAGGGTTAAGCGGATTTAGTTAAAGAACAGACTGAATGCTTAATACGCCCTTCATATTCCTTAACCATGTGCCTACATGGGATGTGTCCAAGTTCTACCAT
Organism: Solanum lycopersicoides; assembly: GCA_022817965.1. Taxonomy (NCBI): domain Eukaryota; kingdom Viridiplantae; phylum Streptophyta; class Magnoliopsida; order Solanales; family Solanaceae; genus Solanum; species Solanum lycopersicoides. The sequence continues at coordinate 6,873,436 of CM040629.1, forward strand.
TGGCAAGTAGAACAACCTCATCGAAGTAGGATAGAACTTCGGATTCCATGTCTTGCTACCATGGTCTATGTCGGTTATTGCCTATTCTCATCATGTGGAATACCTATTAGCATTAGATAAGTTTATGAGGTTTAGGTGGTGGTATGGGACGCTATCTAGACATTGCACAATAGACTTTGAAGGTGTTATGAGGAACTCCTAGGTCTTGTCCAAAGACCATTATGTGATCCATTATGTGAGTGTCTTATGTGATGCTTTATGTGAGTGTCTTATGTGATGTATGAGTCTTAATGAACTAATGAGCTAATGACCTATGTAGTAACTATGTAAATGGTTGAGTACCTAATCTAAAGTGACTTAAGGATTCCTTAGCTAAAGTATGAGGAGGGCATGAAAGGTTGGTCTCTTCATGTCTTATCTTTGGAAGTCTTGAGGATGACTCTAGTTAGGGAAGTTGGTTAATCTTGTTGACATGATCTAAACCTTAGGAAGTCTTAAGGGCTATTTAGGTAATCTTGGAGAGGTCATTGTACTATGGACATATCTTCTTGATTTACTTAAGTAGGTCTTTTGATAGGCTTTGGAAGGAGAATGTCTTCTAATCTAAGTGTTGGTGTGTTTAGTGAGAATGATTCTATTTAGGTAGTCTATAGGATCTCTTGTGTGTGTGTGATAGAGATTGTATGGGCGGTCGCTCCACACTTACTCAAGTGAACCTTGGAAATCACCTTTGGTGGAATAATCTTACATTGATGTTTATGATTGTTTTCTAAGTATGTATGTGACTCATCATAAGTAATCTTAAGGGTCGTTTAGGCACATCTAGAGAGGGTGTATGGGCGGTCTCTTTTTGTGTGACTTAAGTGAATCTTAGGATGACTTTAAGTGAGGGAATTACATGCTAGGAGATGTTAAAAGGGAAGATTTGTACTTCACTGTAACAGTGAAGGGACTTCACTGTACAGTGAAGTGAACTCACTGTAAAGTGAGCCTTTAAAATGTTATTTTTGGTTAAATGTTATCTTATGTGTTTCTTAATTGCTAAATGATGTTCTTATGTTTAATCTATGATTTCCAAATGAAAAGATGCATATTTCCAATAAAGTTCGTTTTCATGATTTTATGCATATAGCCATACTTAGTACATGTGGTTGTACTAATTCCATGCTTTATTTTCTATCTATAGTCCTTGGTAGGTAAGGAGCTTTGGAGAAGAAGTCTTGGGCTTAGAAGGATCGTCCGAGTAGAAGAGTTGAAGTATGTCCTCATTTGACTCGAGGGCATATACATGTCATTTTATGTTTCTTTTATGAAGTTTTGTAATAGACATTGTATTTCTATTTTCGTATTAAAGTACTCTTGTATCTTAAGATGATGAGATTGAGACTTAGCATTTCTATTACTTTTATATGAAAGAGTTTTAAAGACTATATTATGTTTTAGTGAAAAATTTTAATTCCGCACTACTTTTCACTATGTATATGCGATGAATGATATGAATGAGGCTTGTCTTAGAACTCTGAGAGTTCGACGACGCCGGTCGCAATCCAAGATTGCACCCTATCTTCTAGGGTATGGTCTCGGGTTGTGACATATATATATATATATATATATATATTGTTTTTCAAAACATTTTGACGAGTAAGAAAATATATATATGTATAGTTTTTCTAAACATTTTGACGAGTAAGAAAATATAGAAACATCTTCATGTCAAATAAACCCTTAGGATATTCATCTCTACTGAAAATATTGTTTATACTGTTAAAGCCAAAAGAAGGCCTTTAACTATGAAATGTGAATTGCAAATTTGAGTAAAATATCTAAAAAGGAATGTCAACAAAAACATATTGTAAACAAATACATATCCATTCAAATGACACAAATACTCAAGCAAAAGGATGATTTAAGCTTTTGCATTCTTTTTGAAGTCAATGCAAATCTGGCAATCGCAATCTGAGAAACAACACAATTCACATCCAAAGCACACACAAGAAGTGCAACCTCCACATGTAGGGGAACGCAAACATCCCTTACACGCCCTTCGGCTAGCTCGCTCTTCTGCATCATCACATGAAAATCTAAAAAACAAGTAAAACAACAAAAAAAAAACATGTTCACCAACAATACAAGAAAAAGAAAAGATCACAATAATAATAGTAATATTAAGAAATTAAGTATGAAAAGAAAACCTACTTGTCAAAAGGAATATTTGAGCACTGAAAATTAGCATTCATTAATGCATCGTGGTAGCTTCTGCATTCCTTCTTAGAGCGGTAATAAAACCTACGTCTTTTACTGCACTTGGTACATTTGATAAATTCATCACGATGAACAAACTTATGTGGCTTCTTCGCATTCTTTGGAGACATGTTGTAGAATTTCAGTAGTGTTGTCTTTATCAATGGAACTTTGTAACCATCAATAAAGACCAAAATATTATGTTTCCATCTGAAATTCTCTTTTCCAACATGTTTCTCAAATGCAAATGGAGAAAGGTTATCTAATCACAAAAAAAATCAAGTTTTATTAGTATCATAATTTGTATCAAATAAGATAATAAGAAAGGATAATTTTTTTGTTTCATAAAATAAAACAAATACAAGAGGTGAATGTGGCTTTGTTTATTGGTTCAAAAATTGGACCTAGCATTTTTCAAATAGACATGTTGTAGGTTGTTTTCAAATAGACATGTTGTAGGTTGTTTCTGAAAGAATGATGAATACATCATTTTGCCATTACCATTATTGTATGATAAATCTATGACTTTATATATTTAAAAAAAAAATTGAGCATTTCAATTAAGAAAGAAAGTGCCTAGTATTTTTATCTCTATTGAGATTTAAATCAGAGACTTTGCGGTTCTCAAATCATTTAATTGATAACTAAATCACATTCTTGAATGCTACAATGAGAATATATATATATATATATAGTTCATGAAGAGTACTTAATTAGCAAATCCCAACCTCTTCAAAGCTAATCAACTCAGTATCAAAGCTCAGTTTTTTTACCAAAATTATTATTTATAGAGAAGAGTCTACACAAGCTTATAAGTTTACTTAAACTTTTATTATCTAAATAAATTATAATGTACTCTAGAAAACATTTAGATGAAATTTTAACAAGGATATACCATTAGTCAAATTAAAAAAGCACATACAACATTTCATGATAAGTCGATGATAATATTAATCAACAACATGCATTTAACACAAACACATTATATTGTACAAAACACAAAAAGGAATATATATATACATATATATATATATATATATATGGTAAAAACCTTCATGGCAGCCAGGGTAACATTCGCAAGCAATTTTGAGTTCACCGAACTTGAAAATTCTAAGTCTAGCACCAGCATCGCCATGTCTACGACTGGTGCATCCACACACAACCTCCACGTAGTCATCTCCTCTCTGCAACACGCTCATAATGCGTAGCTCCTCTTCGCTAAACATTTCTCCTCACCACTTCTGTTACTGTTCACTCAATCAAAACCCAAAGTGTTTATATAAAGATCAATTTTTAATAAAATCCTATAAGAGAACAAAAAAAAAAGGAGAAGCGATCGAAAAAGGTGAGTATTAATTTTGTGATGCCGATATATAGAATTGATTATACGGAGAATTCATTGGGAGAGAGGAGAAAACCGAGAGAAAGATGGACAGATGAGGTATTTTTATAGAGAAAAATTACCTGAGCAAGAAAGCAGATTTAACAGATCTGTTGTTAGGGTGGGGGTGGGAGGCAGGGGGCGGGGCGGTAAGGGGGGAGTTTATTTATCTTCGCTATGATACAATAACGAAATACGGAAAATGAAAGAAACCCTAAAACCTAAGAGAAAGAAAGTAAAGGATAAAAAAGCTAGATACAAGAATGGAACTATTGGGCAACAATGACTATATCAACCCAAGGTTGAAAAATCCGAATTTTATTAATTTAGTTTGGTTTATAAATTTAAAATTTTTATAAAAACGGTTTGGTTTGATATTTGAAAAATCCGAACCAACCCGATCATGTACACCCCTACTTCCTATGGTAGTTTGTGCTTAAATCTTAATGATGATATAATATATATGATATAATATAATATACACTTCAAACACATACCATAATGGATTCGTAATTGTATGTAAATTATATATTTTAAACTTTGGTTAGTAGTTAGAAAATTTTAACTTACAGGATGAGGATCAAGATATTCTTAAAAAAGATGACAGAGCAACATCCCTTGACAAATTCTTCAGTTAGTTACTTTCCATCATAGTCAGAGAAAAAATTAAACAATGGAGGAGAAATGATGGGAATGATAATTGCTGGACAAGCTCAAGATCGTTATTGGGATGCAATCACCTCAGTGAAACCCAAAGATGGTATGTTAATCGAACCTACAATTCTATATAATTTCAACTTTAAATAATAAAAAGAAAGAGTAATCATTCTATCAAATCCATTCTTAAAGATGATATACAAATACAAAGAACAAAAAAGAAACACATAAGCGAAGCAATTAATTAATCTTCTTTAATCTTGTCTTGATAATGAAATTATAACAAAATCTAATGTAACAATCAATTTGTTTTGAACACAAAAAAAAATCCTAAACTAAAAACAAGTTATAAACAAATCAACAATTCAACTAAACAAATAGAGATAAAGACCATGTTTCAGTAATTGAATTTTTATCTATCCTCATGACTGCATAAGCGAGATCTTATAAGAAACTTTTCTGAAAGAGTTAAATTTATAGGACAAAAAATTATAGTATGCGAAAAGTCACATAAAAATTTAAAAGGTCAAATTATATATATATAGTAGGGGCAAAACCGTCATTCAACTTTTAACTTTTTTTGTTCCCACTTATAGTAATATATGATATACTAGTAGATGCATATATATTTTTTTTATCAAATATATTTTTAAATAGAGAAAATGTATAAGTACCCCTAAGTTATATTCGAAACTCAGAAACACACTTATACTATAATTATCTTCGAACTTATTTTATAAATAATTTTTTACTCTTTTTCAACCTACGTGACACTATCTTCAGGGCCCAACGCGTGTTGACAATTTTTTCAATGATACTAGTGTCATCAAATTTATTTTCCGAACCCTCATCTTTTGAACATAAAAGTTGCCCATACAAAGGCCATACCCAAAAAGATAGGCTTAAGTATCTTTGATAGGTGATTCACTAAAGTGGAGATATCAATGATGATATCATACATTGTATTGGAAATGAGGATGTTAATTAAGGTAGATGTTTAAGCATACTAAAAGCGATAAGATTAAAAATGAGGATATCATAGATAAGGTGGGAGTGACCTTTCTGGTAGACAAGATGAGATAAGCTAGATTAAGGTTGTTTGTACATGTGAACAGAAGTTGTGCAGACGTCCAAGTGAGATGATGCAATAGGTTGGATATACTTTAGGTATGAGGCGAGGTAAAGATGAGCCAAAAAAATGAAGTATTGCAGAAAAGTGATTAGACATAACATGACACAATTTCAGATTACTAGATTGAGGACATGTTCTTACATAGGAGGATGTAGAGAACGTGTATTAGAGTAGAATGTTAGTAGGTAGTGGAGTTTCGTCTTGATTTTTGAGAGTTTAGACATGTAATGAACCATATGGTGGTTTTGTTCTTTTGAAGCCATTGTCGTATCCAAATACACACAAGCACACGTGAGCATACAAATAATATACTCCCTCCGTTTTAAAAAGAATAGTCTAGTTTGACTTGATACGGAGTTTAAGAAAATAAAGAAGACTTTTGAATCTTGTAGTCCTAAATTAAAGTTATGTCAAATGTACGAAATTGTCCTTTAATCTTGTGGCCTTAAACATGCCACGGGAAAGGTGAAATTAAAATATTACTCCCTCCGTTTCAAAAAGGATGGTCTAGTTTGACTTGGAACGGAGTTTAAGAAAAGAAAGAAAACTTTTTAATCTTGTGGTTCTAAATTAAAGTTTTGTCAAATGTACCAAAATACCCTTTAATCTTGTAGTCTTAAACATGCCACGTGGAAAGTTAAAGTTAAAGTGTTCCAAAAAAAGAAAGGGGTCATTCTTTTTCAAACAAACTAAAAAGAAAATAAGCACATTCTTTTTGAAACGGAGGAAATACAAAAAAATCATTCTTTTTAAAACAGACTAAAAAGGAAAGAATGTCATTCTTTTTTAAACGGAGGAAGTAGGATTTTTAGTTCAAATTTCGTACCGACAAAGATTTGTCAAACTATTAACTATATTAAAATAATAATAATTATTTATTCAAATGATGAAATTCATGAAATATGTCATTTAATTTGGCTTCAGTTCACATTTATGCCTTTTAACTTTGGTTATGTATATGTATAAAGTTAAATGAATAGACATGCACATCATTCGTAGCATTTTACATGATAATTTGTGTCCTATGTGAGTTCTACATGTATTATGTCACATAGGACTCATTTGTCTACTTGTTACAACTTTGTACAAGGTTAAATGTCTACTTGTATACACCAAAAGTTGGAGGGTATAAATGTGAAATGAGGTCAAGTTAAATGACACATTAATGTATGCTAAACCAAAGTTTTTGGGCCAAATTCTATTTTTTTGGAAACTTTTAAAAGTTTATTCTAATTTTTTTGTATTTACCCTATCATTTATAGATTTTGTTTATGACGTGTTTGTTGTTATTAAACTCTTTAAGTTTGTAATGATATTGTTTCATAGAACTTGTTAAAAGTAATGTAAATATATAAAAATTGAATGTTTTTGGTTTTTCACCTGGTGTTCGTTATTCATATTGGAGCCTAATTAAATCCGCCTATATTTGTGTCGGGAAGTCTCACATTAGGATAAGACACTCCCTAACAAAGGTGACTTCGTATCCAAAGAGACTCAAACCCAAGACCTCTTGATTACTTACCACTCCACCACAAAATTGTCGACTAAGCCAGTGAAAATGAGCTGTTTGATCACGGAAGCTTAGATAAGTAAAAAGTGCACCTTAAATCACAAGCTCCATGGGTTCTTCTATCTATAATATAAAATAATTATAACTCCATTGCAATCTCAACCTCCATTTATTAAACATACTATATGTAATGTCCATTGATTGGAAGAATCCACAAGGAATCCCTTAACCTTTTGATGATTCCAACTACTTTTTGTGGTTAAAGAAAAATTAAAATTTGAGGAATAGGAACTTGATTCATCCATTATCCTCCTCTACTTTCCAATATAACCAACCATTTATTGCACCTTTTTTCTTCCCCTTCTAAAAAAAATCAACTCATTATCATTTAATATTTTACGACATTTTGTTCTCTCTCCATGAACAAATTTTGGGGCTAACAAAGGCGATTGTTTAAGTTATATACACTGACAGTATAAATATGGAGGACGAGGATGAAGCTTTGGAAAATAAGACGGTATTAGTCCGAAGTGGTTCACACATGTATGATGAATTGAGGAGTTTTAGGACGTGGTTTAAGTGGATGTGTGTCGATCAATCGAACCCTTCGTCTGCTTGTTTGTCTTGGTTTGTGTTTAGTTTGCTAACTGTTGTTGTGCCATGGCTGTCTCATTATCTACTCGCTTGTAGCGAGTGCGATGCTGATCATAGTAGGACTTATGACTGTGTCACTCAGTTGTCGATGAGCAGCGTTGCTGCTCTGTCGTTCATCTGTATTTCGAGGTTCAATAAGAAATATGGACTTCGGAGGTTCTTGTTCCTGGATAAACTTTGTGATGAGAGTGAGACTGTTAGAAACTGCTACACACAACAGCTTAATGTATGTATTTCTCTCAGCCATCTCTCTCGTGCACGATTTCATATTTTGTTTTTAAAGATGTTCTGTTCCTTAGACTCTGTTTCTTTTTGAGTTTTTCAATTCCATATGGTAAAATTTGTGTTTAAAATGAATGATTTGGAGTTGATTAAGTTTGATAGTAAAAGACAAGTGAGGCGTGCTCTGGTGGTTGAGTACCTATTACAATCAACCGATTAGATTGAGGGTTCGAGTCATGCTGGTTAGGTATGTAGATCCTCCTGATAGGGTCGGATGGGAAAAAGAAAAAGTTTGGTAGTAGTTAGATGGTCGAGGATCGATATTTCTGTAGTATGACTTTATGGTGCTTAATGCAAACAAGAGTCAAGAGTTCCATTCATAAATGTAGATTGAATAGTTACCCCATGATTGATAAACTAAGAACAACTAAATCTGCACTTCACGTAGTGGAATTTCATTAGGTATGTTGTTGTTGTATGTTCGGAGATACCTGAATTTATGTTTTTTCAAATCTGTGAACATGATATGTTGATTCTTGTTTTGTATTAACAATAACTATACTACGCGCATTGTAACAACATGACGTAAAGCTACATTCTCTCCTCTTATTAATATGCAGAGATCGACGAAGATCCTGTTCTTTTTTGTCCTGCCATGTTTTGTTGCTGAAAGCACATACAAGATTTGGTGGTACAGCTCAGGTGGAACCGGAATCCCGTTCTTGGGCAATGTCATCGCCTGCATTCTGGAGCTGAGCTCCTGGTTCTACAGAACGGTCGTGTTCTTCTTAGTTTGTGTCCTTTTCCGCTTGATATGTTACCTTCAGATTCTCCGACTACAGGATTTCGCTCAGGTACTCTTCCATGTGGATTCTGATGTTGAATCTGTGTTGAGAGAACACCTCAGGATCAGAAGGCATTTGAGAATTATAAGCCATAGGTTCCGCGTATTCATCTTGTGGGCATTGATATTTATCACAGCAAGTCTATTTGCCTCCCTTCTACTGACAACACGCCCAAATGCAGATCTACGAATCTATAAGAGTGGTGAACTTGCGGTAATGCATTCTCGTGATCTCATTAACTAGTGTTCCTTATTTGTTATTGCTTCTAAGTTATAATCCGTCTTTTTATTTGGTCTAAAATTTTGTAAGTTATTACAGACGTTGGATAGAAGTCTAATATTTATCTATAAGTTGGTTGGGAAAATATATGAGCAAATATTAGACGATAATTTGCGGTCCTTGGACCAAGCTCTTCCAAGATATGAGCAAATATATGAAAATGCATACACATAATCACACTTACTTTGAACTCTAAATTATGAATTCGCCTCTGTCTATTAGTGGAACTAAATATTTTGGTCCTTAATATATGCAGCTGTGTTCTGTCAGCCTTCTTGCTGGACTGATGATACTGTTGCGGAGTGCAACCAGAATAACTCACAAGGCACAATCAGTGACATGCCTCGCTGCAAAATGGCATGCCTGCGCGACAATAGACTCTTATCATTGGGCTGAGACTGAGTTTCCTCCAGCAGCTCATCAAGTAGATTGTAATAATGGTTATATCGGATCATCTGATGATGCAGAGGATGTTGGAGATGAAGAGGATGAACTGGATAATACGAAGTTTGTCCCCTCGTATGCCTTCAGTACAATATCGTTCCAAAAAAGACAGGCTCTAGGTATGCTCATTTCGTTTAGCCCTCCGTTAAAATGACATTTTGGTGCATACATATCTTTAGTAGTATGCTCATTTCGCTTAGCCCTCCGTTTAAATGACATTTTGGTGCATACATATCTTTAGTTTAAGACAGAAGAATCCAAAGTCTATTTTACTTTCTTAAATTTCGTATCAAATCAAATCAGACAAACAAATTTAGACGGAAGGAGTACTATATTAATAATTTATGCACTCACAATATAAAGAATTAGGTGTACTTCAAAGCAATTACTTCTTGTGATTGTAGGTCACTCTGATATGATAATTCTATACAACAAAAAGAAGAAGAAATATTTACACTATCGATGCATATAAGTTTAACTCGTATATTAATGCATAATTGGTTTGAACAGACTAATGATTACTCATTTTGATATATATATATGCATGGTGTTGCAGTGACATATTTTGAGAACAATCGAGCAGGAGTTACGATATATGGCTTCATGTTAGACAGAACTTCTCTTCACACCATTTTCGGAATAGAGCTGACACTGATGCTCTGGTTGCTTGGTAAAACCGTTGGCGTTTCTTGAATTATTAATTTGCTGTTGCTGGACAATTGAAAATTGTGAAGTATTTATGTAGTCGCCATTGAAATTGTATAGTATAAGACATGTAATGTGGATCCATGAAATGGTTGTACTTGTATGGTTCCTTGGACACTGTAAGATGAAAATTTTCTTCTTGCTTATGATAAATTTCCATGAATAATTTTATGGATTTATTGTTAGTTTCTTTTTTTCTTTTGATTATGCTCTCTTGTCTTACAACATTTGGAAAAAGCTTTTAGGATTCACTACTATAAGCATCTATATGTGAGGGACAAAACTTATGGACAACCATATTTATTATAGCCACTAAATATAATAGGAAACTTTCACATATAGCCACTTAAAAATAGCTTAATTACTTTCATAGCTATAGTTTGTTAATTACAATTCGTAGCTACATGTTATACGGAGGAGAGAGGCGAGCGAGAGTGAGAGAGAGAGGAGAGAGGAGAGAGAGGGGGAAAAGAGTGGAAGAAAGGTGAATTGTATATGTATATTGGTTAGATAATTGTATATTATACATATATATTTGTATATATGGCAAGAGAGATTAGGAGAGGGAGGAGAGAGGCAAGCGAGATTGGGAGAGGGAGGAAAGAGGCAAGCGAGAGAGGGCAGAGAGTGGGAGAGAGGTGAATTATATATTATATAATTGTATATTATACATATGCATTTGTATATATGGCAAGCGAGATTGAAGAAGGAGAGAGAGACGAGCGAGAGAGGGCGGAGAGTGGGAGAGAGGTGAATTGTATATGTATATAGGTTCAATAATTGAATATTATACATATGTATTTGTATATTCTGGCAAATATTACATATACAAACGTGACTAATTATACAATTTCGAAGTCGGCATGTAATTAATGTATAATGTTAGTCGCGAATGGTAATTATAACAAACTATTACTATGATGAGTAATTAAATAGTAAAAAGACTTTGTTTTTTTACTTAACAGTTTAATATGACTTGTTAACTCTTCCTAGTTTGACTCAATTTTAATACTTAACAATTTAGTATGACTTGTTAACTTTTCTTAGTTTGACTTGATTTTAATACTTAACTGTTTAATTGACTTGTTGACTCTTCCAGTTTAATATGCAACTTAACTTAAATACTTACAATTTAATATAACTTAATTTTAATATTTAACCGTTTAATTTGAACTGTTGACTCTTCTAGTTTATAATATGTGACTTAACTTAAATACTTAACGGTTTAATATAACTTATTTTTTACTTAACAATTTAATATGGCTTGTTAACTCTTCATAGTTTAACTTAACTTTAATACTTAACTGTTTAATTTGACTTGTTAACTCTTCTAATTTAATATGTGACTTAACTTAAACACTTAAAAGTTTAATATGACTTATTGTTTACTTAATTTTAATGCTTAACAGTTTAATATGACTTATTTTTTACTTAACTTAAATACTTAACAATTTGCTTGTTTTTTACGTAACAGTTTAATATGACTTGTTAACTATGCCTAATTTGACTTAATTTTAACACTTCACAATTTAATTTTAATATTATTGACTTAACTTTAATGCTTAACAATTTAGTTTCATGTACTTAATGTACCACTGGCCATTTTTCCTCCTTTTCCTAATGTGAATACTAACTAACATTATGTTTTAATACTTAACTACTATTTTACTTAGCTGATATGCTATCTAGTATTGTATAATTATTTATTTAAATCTTTGTAGATTATTAAAATAATAAATGTCACCATATACAGTGGCGTAGCCACACACTGTCAAGGCTGTCCAATTGGACACCCTTCGTCGGAAAAAAATTAGCATATATACAAGTAAAATGATATACGAAATTATTAAATAACATATTTTGGACATCCTTGACATAACAAATTATTATTTCTGTACATCCTATAAAAAATTTCTGACTCCGCCACTGACCATATACTTTCATCATGATGATAAGTGACTTAATAATTGAGAATCACATTATGAGAAGAGATTGATTCATTATTAAAAAGGATATGATCCTAAATCTTATTTCTTTTATTGACTTAGTTAATGAGTACACAAATAAGTTAGATTTTGCAAGTGTACAACAACTTATTATAGTTGGTCCTACAGAAAAATATTTTGAATTATAAGAAGCTAGAGGAAAAAGTAAGAACATTATCATCTTTTGTTCTGAGGATTATCATTCCATTCATTTATTTACTCATTTGTTTACTACTGATGATTGTAATTAGTTATTGATATATCTGGTATTGTTATGCATGATGTCTTTTTTTCTTATCAAATATTAGGTAAAGTAATACTTTTCTGTCCCTATTTATTTGTCCACTTTAAAAATGACACACATATTAAGATACCAATTATTATCATAGGTTAGTTACAGTTTTATCCTTAACTTAAAAGATAATGCAACTCCACAAGTATAATAAATGTATTTTCTGGTTCCAAAAAACATGCCTTACAACTTAGTAGTATTAGAAATTTTCTAGAATTAAATAAGGGCATATTAAGAAAAATTGTTGTCCTTTCTTGATTTGTTAAAATGGACAAGTAAATAGGGACATATATAAAAGGAAATATGGACAAGTAAATAGGGACAGAGGGAGTATATGCTTAAAATGACTAAATGGTTCATCCAAAAAAAACTAATCCGCACCGGGTGTTTACACCAAACTAATTTAATTTTCAGTATTATGTGATTTAATAAAGAAAAATACATGTTAATTAATTAAGTCAAGTAAAATGAACTATAAATTTAAACACATGTCATGCATGTATTGAATTAGTATAAACACCCGATGCAAATAAATTTTATCCCAATTTAAAAGTCGTTTTCAAGTGGTCACAGGTTCAATCCTAATTAGGAGGATTCTTTTCATCCCTCTTCATATTTCCTTTTAATTTTTCACACAAAGATGCTCCAACTTTAAGCCATTGAAAATCTAGAAAAATGATCATTGCCAAGATTTAAGGTAAATTTCTTTTTAATTCGATTTCACTTTTTAATAAGCAAACTAACAAAATTGAAAATTATAAAATACGTGACTTTTATTTTAAGATTTTTATTAAAAAAACAAGTTAAATATTTAGGAAAGTCGTCATTTTAGAAAATATTTGGGTCCTCCCATCTTTGTTTTAACTCTCATAAAGGTCAACTGTTGATAATATTCGCTAGCGCGTTGCGAGCTGAAAAGTTAAATTTTATTAATTACATGATATCACAGTATCACACGATTATTAAAAATATTCTAAACAGTTTTTTCAATCATATTTATTTAATTTATTCGCCTATAAAGTTAATCTATTAGAACATTATGAACATAACTTCCGTTGGGTTCCATTAATTTAAAAAGAAAACTTCACTTAATTGAGATTTTGTAACTAACCTCAAACCTAAGGGGAAATCAAATAAGCCATTGTGCTATTATGTGACGTGCAATAATTTATATATGTTCAATAATATGTTACGAAAAATTATAAAAATTCTTATGTTGTCAACATCCAGGCTCTACACAATAAAAAGTTAGCTTATTGACCAACACCTCTTTTAGCTCCACCCAAACACGGTGCCAAATATTAGGCCATTTACTATTCATCATGCCAACTTGATAATTTCGTCCGGTGTTTATAAAGGCGGCATGAGCGGGGCGTTTTTATACAGTACAGGGCGAGACGTAAGTTTCGAAATATATGGTGTAAGTCCCATGATTTACGAGCGTAGTCTCATGTATATTCAATTTTATAGTTTCATTACTAATAAAATAAAGCAAAAGTAAACCTTTCAATGATTTATGATTTTTATTTGAAATAAGTATTAATAATTAATAATGAAGGAAAAAATATTATAATTACTATTTGAGAAATATTATCATTACACTAATAGTGAAAATATGATTTAAAACAATTTTTTTAAAAAAAATAAAGTAAAAATCTCTGTTTTTACGCCCAGAATTTACGTTTTTATGCTTTGGGCTTAGACCTCAAATTTTAGGACTTACGTCTTATGGATCTACGTCTTTCATTTACGTCCCGGAGCGTTTTTGATATGCCCTGCCCCGAGACTCGCCCCAAAAACGTTTTTTAAAATACTACTTTCGTCTATTCGCTCACACAAATACATGTCCACCATTTGATTTTTTTTTCACCGGTGTTCGAAGTCTACATTGAAGCTTCGACTAAATCTGAATCCATTCGGGGGAGGTGCTTTTAATAGGGTTTTCTCCATACCTAAGGCTCGAATTTGAAATCTCTTAGTAAGGATGAAACACTCCCACCAGTGCACCATAACCCATGATTGTGACCACCATTTGATTCACTTGATATAATTAGTTCACTTTTGCTATTTTCCTCAACGTTAACTTTGCATATACGTGGTAATAGTAATATCCAAACAACTATATTTTGCAAATAGTCAATAAATCACTAACCTTTTTTTTGCTAATGTACGTAATTAACCAAGTACCATTTATGTTGCTCATACTAATATCACAAATTATACTAATGTAAATGTTGTACTACAAAGATATCAACCTTGTTATGTAGTCAATCAACTGAGCTACTAAGATTTTCATATTAGATTATTTAATATCATATTAATTTGCATAGAAAAAAAAGAGAGGAAGAGATTAAGTTTTACCGTTTGGAAACAACTTATTTTCACCATTCTCTTTAATTAATTAATTATTAGGGAAACTTAACAAATACATGATTAACAAGGGGAAAATGTGATGAAGAGTCTAATAACAAATATATATATATATATATATATATATATATATATATATATATATATAGATATATTTCAATATTCAATACGATATTATTATGTACGATGCATAACTCAAAATCATTCTTACTAGTAGGATACTAAAAAAATCTTCTCCTATTTTAGAAAAACAAATCCTACTTCAAACAACACATTTATTATTATAGTTTCAAATTAATCACTTTAATAATATAATAAGTAAATAATTTAGAAACTTTGAAAGTACATAATTTGATAAATATAAAATTATTTATACAAACAGTGAAGACAAATGGGAACATAAATAGCGTTCCCCTAAAAGCAAGGCACTCAGATAGGTGAAAAAGCCAATAGAACAATGGAGTTTGATACATCTCCGATTAATCGGTGCTCTAAAGATCATGAAAAAATCTATCAACAATGGTTTAGTTTAGCCGATTCAGGTATACTCATTATCTATTCTCTTCGTGTTTAAACTTATATGTTTGTATGCTCCATTTTGATTTCACAAATTTGTGCTGAAAAATGAATTTGGGTATTTTTTATCAGATGGAGATGGACGTATCACCGGCGGTGATGCTATCAAGTTCTTTGCCATGTCCAATTTGCCTCGGCAGGACCTCAAGCAGGTTTTTGTTATTTCCTCTGTGTAGGAGAATAGCTTAGAGTGATAGTTTTTTGCTACCGAGTATGGTTTATTAGTTGTAGTCACTTCAAAAGTTGTATGTTTCAGTTGTTGTAAGATTAAGTGTTTGGTATGAAAGGAAAAATATTTTCCTAGTTCTGTTAGAAAATAAGTGGGTTTCTGGCTTATTTTCTAGTGTTTGGTGAGTAAGCAAAAATAAAATTTATCTCAAGAGTATTTATATGTAATCTAGCAAAATACAATGCGGTGGGGACTGGTGGTTCGAGGGTGGGGATGGTCAAGGGAAGGGGGTGGGGTGTTGGGTGGGTTGGAAAAGAGATGATGAACTTGCGATGGCACTGATGTAACTTGTTTTCTGTACTTTGATTAAGGAAGTTATTTTCCTAGAGAAAATATTTTGAAATCATGTATGTTGGACCATTTCTAGCTATTTACAATTCATGTTAGCGTTTTTCAGTGATTAGTGAACAGAACTAAATCAGTGGATAAAGTGGGTGTATTTTGAAAAGGTCAGTGTTAGAACTAAGTTTTGATGGTGAAGAAACCCTAACGAATTGGATGGCAAAGTTTATCCACTTCCCTTTTCTTACACCAAAAATTGAACAGATGCTTATACATTACTTTTGGTAGTGCGACATAAGTCATGCCTAGTATCAACTGACTATCTGCAATAATATTGTATTTTTGACTTGCATACTGTCTACTATTATTGTCACTTCTCCACCCTATGCTCGTATGCTTTATTATGAGTCAGTTTCAGCCTGGTACCACTGTAGCTATTACTGAATCAGATTGATACCTTCTTTTCTGCCAGTTCTCTTCTTCTTAACTCGCTAATTTTATTTCAATGGATTGTTTTTCTTTTCTTCTGTCCCAAGGTGTGGGCAATTGCAGATTCCAAACGGCAAGGCTTCCTCGGTTTTAGAGAGTTTATTGCTGCAATGCAGGTACTAGTTCATTGCAGACTTGCATTTCAACCTGGTATTTAATTAAATTCCAGATAAGACTCTGATCCTTTCTTTTTTGCAAACATTTAGTTAGTCTCTTTGGCACAAGCTGGCCACCCAGTAAGCAGTGATCTCTTAAATGCCGAAGGTAACTAGCAAGCTTTAAATTTTTAAAATTTTAGACTGTAATCTAGCAACGAGAGTAGTCTCTAGAATGTGATCTCTGACAAACAAGTTGATTCATTACAATGCCCCGTGTTCTCTTTCTTTAGCTGTAGAATTGTTGTCATATACTGTTAGTGTTCTTACAATTAGAACAATTGTAATCATGGCAGTTGACTTTGAAAATTTGCAACCCCCTAGCTTGGAAGGTCTGGATTTACTTCAAACTGTAAGTATGCTTGGTGTACTTTCTGCATTGTTTTTCATTTGTTGTGGTGCTACTGACTTGTATTTTCTATAATACAGAAGAAAAAGCGTATGCCTAAAAGTGAACCTGAGCAGAATGGTAATTTTACCTCAATACATGCAACATCTTTCTTATATCTTCTTTCTTAGTGATTCTTGGGGATTTGAGAAGGGAGTTAGATGGATCATCTATGTCTAACTAATTGGATCGGAAGCAGGCAGTTCTACAGTGCAATCTTCTGCTACAGCTAATTGGTTTTCATCATCTGTATCTGTAAAGAAGGTTAGTGTGGTTAGTCTTGTACTTTATTTGTAAGCTCACAGACCTCTGCACTTTTGTTCACCTAGTTGATGCATTTTTCTACTTGCCAGTTGTATAATTTATATTTACTTTTGAATGACATGTTTTCCAATTTTTGCCATGTTAAGCTGATATCCTTTCCCCTAAATGGAATACCTTCCACCGGTCCACCCACTTTCACCCTCCCTAGTTATATGACAGATGTCCTTATTTGGACTCCTTAAAATATGACACACTTGTGTAAAAAATTGTATATTTCACAAGATACAAACATAAATTCATTTAGTTATCTCAAATTGAAATCATATCAGATGTTTTCCCTGTGAAGTCAATTTGTAAATAAGCATTTTTGTCCTTATCCATTAACGAGAACGTTAATTTTATGTTATAAATCATTTGTTGAAATTGTTGCATTGAAATATACTCTCCCTTAATTCTCCCTATACATCCTATAGCATTGCATAGCATGTTTAATGCTAAATTTTCTGATTTTGCTCTTAAAATGAGGCTTGGTTCGGTTAATCTATCCTCAGGTCTCTTTAAGCTCCGTCACATCTATAGTTGATGGACTGAAGAAGTTGTACCTCCAGAAACTAAAGCCACTGGAAGCAACATATCACTTTAATGATTTCGTCTCTCCATTACTGGTATGCAGTTTATCGTGTTGGTCGTGCTTATTTTCAAGATATAGGAGAGGAAACTCTTGCTTATACTTTTCCATTCAACTATAGTTTCTTTTGTACTAATCCGTGGAAAAGTAATACAGAAGTCACTGACTGCTTTCTTCATTTGCTCTGTGTTGGTAGACAAATAGTGATTTTGATGCCAAACCAATGGTGATGCTTTTGGGTCAATACTCAACAGGAAAAACTACATTTATTAAGCATTTACTTGGAACCAGTTATCCAGGTCATCTAACACTCTTTTTTTTTCTTGTCCATGTCTCTTGTTTGTTCACAGCTTCCTGTTAACGCTTGTGCTCCTTATTTGTCTATAGGTGCTCACATTGGACCAGAGCCTACAACAGACAGATTTGTGGTTGTCATGGTACTTTGCTTATCTTTGTTTCTGTTAACCAGTGCGGTCACTTGTGTTCTGTCCTGATTTGGATTATGTTGCTGAACAAAAGAGAAGTTATTCTTGTTTTCACCTTGAGTTGAATGTCTTTCATTCCATTTTTGTTGTGTCAAAATAGTGTGCACTAAATTGACAAAGATGGCTTTTGAATTCATTGTACCATCTTTTTGTGGATATATATTTTCTCCCTTCTGTCCTAACACATAGTTCTAAATATATCACATAAAAGAGTTCCTTGAGAATACTCTGCAATATTTTTGCTAGTTAAACCAGACTTTTAGTTAGAAAGGAGAAGGCTATACCCATGCAATGCATGTTTGGTAATAGTTTTCTCAACAGTGACTGTTACGCTAATCTTTTTGTTAGACTGGTGTTCATTTTTTACTGTAATTATACAGAATGGACCCGACGAAAGGAGTATTCCAGGGAACACAATTGCAGTTCAAGCAAATATGCCATTTAGCGGGTTGACAACATTTGGATCTGCGTTTTTGTCAAAGTTTGAGTGTTCTCAAATGCCGCATCCTGTGAGTTGTGCTACTCAACTGTACTCATACATTAAATGATCAGAACTTTCTCATAAACTCACCAGACTCTGTATACCTTTTCCCATCTTTTCCCTCTCTCATGTTAGCTGTTGGAGCACATCACATTTGTTGATACTCCTGGAGTTCTATCAGGAGAAAAACAACGAACACAAAGGAGCTATGATTTTACGGGAGTGACGTCTTGGTTTGCTTCTAAGTGTGATCTCATTCTTCTTTTGTTTGATCCTCACAAACTTGATATAAGTGATGAATTCAAACGTGTGATTGCGTCTCTTCGAGGCCATGATGATAAGATACGGGTGGTTTTGAACAAGGCTGACCAAGTTGATACTCAACAAGTAGGCTCAACCTTTGTTTTTTTGGGTCTATTAAGGTTTTCCTCCTATTTCTAGACTAAGCTAACCATTTGGTTTTATTGTTGGTGTCAACTGCAGCTTATGAGGGTTTATGGAGCATTGATGTGGTCTCTAGGGAAGGTTCTAAATACCCCTGAAGTTGCACGTGTCTACATAGGGTATGATCTTTATATTCTTACAAGTAGTTCAGGTATTCTGCCAACAAAGTAGAATATTACTTTGGGAATTCAAATATCTATGATTCTCTGGTTGTCTTCAAGATGTATCAAGCCTGCACTTATGTTAAGACTATTTCCAGTGGAATGAGATCTTGATTGCACCACATGAGACTTGACACATCTGATTTGGGAGTTAGACATTGATTTTTTCAAACATGGTTACAATAATCGAGGGATAGCCTAGTGGGAAGAACACTCCGCCTCCAATCATTAGGCTGGGTTTCGAGTCAGTGTTTGTGGTTGACTCCTGGTAGGTTATTTTGGGTGGTGGTGGGTTACTCTGTCCAGAAGCCTACCTCATGTTTGAGATACTCGCCCACCATATGCTGTTTCCTCTCATGTTTGAGTGTAGGTATAACATGCATGCTTTAGAAGCAGATATCTTCAATTTCATTTCCTATATTGTATAGAGCATATTGTTGAGTCCTTCTGAGTTGTATTCTTCTAGATATCAAAATATAACAACTTTCATCACTTTTTGGAGTTCCACAATAATGTGGTGTTTTCTCTTTCACAGATCATTTAATGACAAACCAATAAATGAGGCTGCTATAGGGCCAATCGGAAAAGAACTTTTCGAGAAGGAACAAGATGATCTCCTTACAGACTTGAAAAACATACCAAAAAAGGCTTGTGATCGTCGTGTAAGTTCATAATCTTCATTCTGGCCTCACATTTTACTTGCTTCTATATACTATGCGTCCAAGTTTTTTGTAAAATGAGGATAACAAACAGCCTATGTTTTGGTGCAGATAAATGAATTCGTAAAACGTGCTAGAGCTGCCAAGATACATTCTTACATTATCAGTCACCTGAAAAAGGAGATGCCTGCTATGATAGGCAAAGCTAAGACCCAGCAAAAACTTATCGATAACTTGGAAGATCAATTTATGAAGGTCTCTCTCCTCCCCCCTGTAATCTACATATGTGGTCAACGTGCATCCATGTTTAGCACCAACGAGCAATTTCATGCACTTGTGACATGATTCTTGTATTGAGCTTTAGTGTATTATTATGTCTTAACTTCCAACTTATTAAAACAGGTTCAAAAGGAACACCATCTACCAGCTGGGGATTTTCCTAACGTCGAACATTTCAGGGAAGTTCTGAGTGGTTATAACATTGATAAGTTTGAGAAGTTGAAGCCCAAATTGATACAATCCGTCGATGACATGCTGGGTTATGATATCCCTGAACTTCTCAAGAATTTTAGAAATCCTTACGATTAACGAGGTCCAGAGCTGATATAGCATAGAGTAATTGCTGGCATCAGACGTGATGTTTAGTATTTTATGGATCTTGTATTCTTATTCTTACTCCCACATTGAAACTTGGGCCTAATAGTGAGTACTGGAGTGATATTTTCATATGGTAAATAAGACTGCATGTAAATATGCATTATGAATTATACATCCGGGAAGATATTTACTTTTGTGTTGTTTTTATATTTTTATTCACGAGGTAATGGTAAGGTATGAATACACCCTACCTTCTTTAGATACTATACTTAATGAGATTTAACTGAGTATGTTGTTGTTTGTTCATAAAAAGATTCAGTGTCTTTAGAGTAGATTTCACTGAGTATGTTGTTGTTTGTTCGTAAAAAGATTCATTATCTTCAAACAAAATAGGAGCAGTACCAATCGGCCAACGAAGTTTATTTTATTTTTGATATCTTTAAGTTCATGATTGTATTTTAAGTTGAACACAACACAGTATCCTTATGAAACGTTTTATGTCTTCCATTAACGGATCAGGCTTGATGGTTTAAGTGTGTTGTTTTAAGTTAACAAATAACAAGATAAGTGTTTCAAACTCTACGAATTTGTCAAACATCCAAAATTAGTGCTCTATTTTATCTATTATGTGAGATTCTTGGTTTTTGCTATTACGATACTCTCTCCGTTTCAAAAAGAATTACTTAGTTTGACTTGAAACGGAGTTTAAGAAAAGAAAGAATGATTTTTTAATTTTGTGATTTTAAATTAAAATTATGTCAAATGTACCAAAATGTCCTTTAATCTTGTGGTCTTAAACATGCCACCTGAAAAGTTAAAGTTAAAGTGTTGCCAAAAAAGAAAGAAATCATTCTTTTTTAAACATATTAAAAAGAAAATAAAAATATTTTTTTTTAAACGGAAAAATTAGTAAAAAAAATAACAAAAACTAAGATTAACATTTATAATTAAAAAATGGTGGGCGGAAAAAATAGTCAAGTAAACAAAAAACGAGGGGCTTTTGGGGGTTTCCTAGGGCCGTTGCTCAATTTTCCATAACTTTCTAGACGTTTCCATAATTAACTGAAGTATCTACTAAAAAATGACAAATATAACCTTGGCATCCTCTTATTACTTTCACAATTAATCATAATACTCTCCAAAAGAGTGATCTACTTTGACATGACACAAAATTTAAAAAATAAAGCATATATTTGAATTTGTGATTCTTAATTAAAGTTATGTCAAATGTATAAAATTATTCTTTGATTTTATGGTCTAGAACACGCTACATGAAAAATTGAAATTAAAATATTTTTAAAAAGTAAAAAGAGATGTCATTCTTTTTAAACAAATTAAAAACGAAAATAGTTTTTCATTTTTAAACAAAGACTGCCATGTTGGACAAGACAAGGGTTCTCTCGACAATTCACAATTTTCTTTCTCTACAAGTAGAACTATCCAAATGGACCGGCCTAACCCAACCCTAACGGGCTAGAGAGTTAAATGAGTTGGGGCGTACTGACCCTTTTAGTTAAGGGAAACTTACATAAATATACTATAATAAAAAAATATTTACCATTTATAACAATAATATTTTTTTTCTACTTGATCACTTTTAATTCATTTATAACACAAGTTTAATTCATATTACAAAGAATAATTTTTTATTCATATATAATACACATTTTAATGATAAATAATTCATTTATCACACATTTTAATACACTTATAATTCAATGTGTCAATTTTTTACCAAACAAACATAATATACTTTAAAAATAATTATAATTCATATATAATTCATATATATTGCATACATAATTCACTTTTAATACATATTGCAGATTTAACATAGTATTGCTATAAATGATAATAAATAAAAAGTATTGTTAAAATCAGTAATTATTTATTAAAATGTATTAATTCATGTAATTTTTCCTTTAGTTAAATGGCCAATAAAATAGCGGCCCAATCCATCCCAAAGCGGGTCACGGATTGGGACGGGTTGACGCTTCAACTAAAAAATAAACAATATTACTCTCTTAGAAGGAGTATCTAAGAGAATTGAATGTTGTTGTCTATGAACAGGACATCAATACATATAAATTTTTATTTATGAATCACACTCTTCAGCGAACACTTATAGAAATAAATTTATAAATCTCATACTTCAGTAAATGCTTACCAAAATACATAATATTCAACGTAAGATTTAGCGAGAAAATGTTAATCATTCAACTATTTCTTCCAAAAGAACAAGTTAGTTTAAAAGATTTGATTTTTTATGTTTTTACATATTTATTGATAAAACATTTACAAATTAAACACTACTAAATATATATATATTCATAGCCCACGGACTGACCTCTAAGACTAGTCGATTGAGTCTACGAAACTAACGGATCAAGTGAGTTTGAGCTAAAAAAATCTCATTTATAAATAGGCCAAAAAAATTAGGTCAAATTTCACTTAATTCAAGTGTTAGAATTGGACCGGCCTCGCAGGTCAAGCCCATTTTGACGGGTGTATCTACGAGGGATGAACTGAACACTACTATTCACCTCTTTCTCGGTATTTCTCACTTGTCCATTTCCCCAAATCTGAGCTCAAACTGTGAATTTGGAGAAGTTGGTTGGTAGAATTTCATCTCGTTTCCTAAAATCCGTCGTAGCTCAGTGCCGGAGCTCGTTGCTCCTCTATTCCCGAGAACAGCAACAGCAATAGCAACAATAAGATCCCATTTTTGCATCTGAGTTCCACTCCTTTCATGAATTGAAAGAGAAGGTTTTATGTTGTGCCTTAATACTTATGAAGTTGTTCATTTTTCGTCGATTTTTAATGTATAGGGTTTTGCTAGGGTTTAAGCAGTACTCGTAATAAAGCTGTATCATAGGCTTCTATTTGAATCGGTGATATATTAGTGTTACTTTAGCTGTATCAACCGAATTCTGTAAAAAATCAGTCTGTTCAAAACAATCACTTGAAACCTTTACTGTAACTTTGAGAATCTAATGGTGCCAGATGTTGGAGTACCTTAATTGGCTACTAGATTACTTAGTTTTAGAAACAACTATTTTGAGATAATTTGCAATATTTGGAACTTGTTCCTGGGATGATTGGTATGGAGTTGGTTATGGAGTTGTAAGATGAATATCAGTTGGATTGGCTCTGTCAGGTTTCAAAGGGACATCCAGACCTACATAATTTGAAAATAGTTACCTGGCTAACTTGTTCATTTTGCTGTACTGTATAGTGCCTAGATAACTTTATAGATCTTTTAAGTTGCTCGAGCTGTAAAATCAACGTTCCACTAAGTTTGATGCCTTGAGATTTTATGTATGAGTTACTCTGTACTTGTCAAAAGAAGAAATGTTCATTTTCCATATGCACCTAAATATTGTTGGTGCTAATGGTGAATCAGGTTACTCTATTCCGTGAATCTCTATTGCAACAGTTTAGAATTTCATCCTCTGCATCCCCTCAGCATAATGAAAATGAGGCATCTCAGTCCCAAAGCAAACCGGGAAGCACAAAAGAAAATGGAGAAGTGAGTGAAAAATGTGAAGCTTCAGTTTCTGCTGATTCTCAGGGTCAAGATGAAAATGATGAATCAGGTCCTGATTTGGCATCCAATGATAACACAAATGAAAATGTCAAACGAAGAAGAAAACGTACTAAACAAGTTGTATCTTCTGATTCTGATTCTGATTTAGATACGGAGGATCTTTCTAGGGATGACTTGGTGAAACTAGTGGCTGAGAAGGAAGAACTCTTAAAAGATAAAAGATGATGAGTTTCAGAAAATGAAGGAAAAAGCTCTTAGATCTTATGCGGAGATGGAGAATCTCATGAACAGAACCAAACGAGAAGCAGAAAATTCCAAGAAGCTTGCCATTCGAGTTAGTTTTTCTAGACACATGCTTTGCCAGATAGTCCTGCATTTACTTGTTAGTATATTGCGTTGTGCTTGTGATTTTTTCTTATCTTTTGCGTAAGTGTTGTTGCAGAATTTTGTGAAAGTGCTTCTAGATGTTGCTGATAATATGGGACGGGCTTCTTCTGTTGTAAAAGAGAGCTTCTCCAAAATTGATGAATCTAAGGATACTGTTGGTGCTGTGCCACTTCTGAAAACACTTCTTGAAGGTGTTGAAATGACTGATAAACAGCTTGCCGAGGTACACTTTTTCACCTAAATATAGTCCATGGCTTATGTTCCTCTTTTACTGCTTTGGTAGACTGTGAATTCATCTATGTAAGTAACACTTGAACCTTTTTTGTACAAACATAATCTACAGTATAAACAACTTTAGGTCTTTAAGGGTGAGTTCTGGATGACATTATAATTATAAATTTCAACAAGATAGTTCCAAAAACTACCCCTTAAAATCCTACCGATTTTGGCCATAGAATCCATTGCTGCTCATTCACTTCTGCTAAATCCACAACCAGCTTCTGAAATGAAGGAGAAGCAAAGCAAGTTTGCAGTTTGCTATATATATACATGCAGCTGGAAGAGGAGATCCATACATTTTTCTTTGATATTGGATAAATCCCAGTAGAACGCTTATTGTTGCTCCAATTGAAATGTAAGGTTCAATAACGTCAAGGGGTTGAATCTGTAATCCTTCCTATTTCATTCTGGTCTATGTTATTTATTGTTGCTTCTTCGTCTTAAATGTCTTGAAAGACCTTGGCGAGGAGGTCTCCATTATATGTTGTTTTTGGCTTACGTGTCGTTACTTTTCAGGTATTCAAAAAATTGGAGTGGGAAAATACGATCCTACAAATGAAGAATTTGATCCAAATAAGCATAATGCAGTGTTTCAAGTACCAGATCCTAAAAGGAATCCTGGCATGGTCGCTGTCTGCCTCAAGGTATCTTTCTCCAACATTCTTGTATTTTATTTGCTATTTCAATCTTCATGCACTTTTTATCCTTATTGATTAATGCAAATCTAGAATGTACTTTAGACATCCCTTTTCATTGAAGTCGAATGACTTGACAGATATGACTTCCTTTCTTGTTGCAGTCGGGGTACACCTTGCATGACCGAATCATTCGGCCAGCTGAGGTTGGTGTAACGGTAGCCATGGCTAAACAGGTGGGTCAAGACCCAAGATTTTGGAGCTCGAAAATCTCTAACTAGGTGGAACCGGCTCATGTTCGTAAAGGAATTTATTTCCAGATCATCCAATGGAGCTGTCTGTTCACGGAGTTGTTATAGTTTTTTTCTAGTATTTACAATTTTTTAAATACTTTTTTTTTGTTTTACAGTGTTAAACAATGTCTGTTAATAAGTGACGAATGCCTGAATCAAAATAGCGGAGGGAATTATCATAGCAAGTCTTCAAAAGAAACGAGAGGGATTATATTTACAATCATTTATACAATAGAGTCTTAAGTTGGCACAGAAACTAGAGAGGGATTATATTTACAATCATTTATACATTGAGTCCAAGTTGGAACAAAATCTAGAGCTTTATTTACAACCATTAAGACCTAAATACAACTACCATCTATGTTAATAAACAACCTATCTTTTCCATTCCTCCGGGCCTCAATCACAGCCTTCCAAGTACAAGTCATAATCCACCTCACTTTCAGTCTGATCTGTCCTCAGTTCCTGTAGTACACGAAAAAACTTTCATTAACTTAGGCTACTAGTGGAACACCACCCTGCAAAGCACGATTCAAATTTAATTGGAGCTCCCATGTGGGAATAGGAAACCAAAAAATAATAATATTTCAAACATAGGCACAAAAAGTAAAATCACATGGATATGGTCAACAATATTAGAAATGACCACAATTCAGCTTAAGGTGCACCTAAGACATACAATGCCTCAGGAGAGTCTCAATGAAAGATCAGAACTTACACAGATTCTTAGTCCGTCCATGTGATTGTATGATGATAATGCTAAAACCACATGTAAGGAGTTATTCCAGCAAACTTAAAATCCATCAGAGTGTCTCACAAGAAGATCAGAACTTTTTCCCATACTCAAAATAGGAACTTAAAATCAATAGGAATAATTAGCTAGAACAGAACGCAATGTCAACAAATGCATCATACATTGGACTAAGTAGTTGTGTATGAATAAGTGTGAGATTTTGAGAACTCCTAATTTGTCTTGAGGTAAATTATTTACTACTGGAATGAAATGAACCTGACTAGCGCGAAATGGATATGGAGAATTCATCTAATCAACCCTAGTTGATTTAGGATTTAGATATCAATTAATTTGATTATTGAGGACTTATAGAGTCCTAGTTTTTACACATAATAACGAGATGGCGTATTAAAAAGGACAAACCATGAGTTGGGAAGAATTTATTGGAATTTCACCACATATCAAGTAGGATATTTCTTATCGTTCAAGCGAATCAAAACTTATGTAAGTTTTGATAAAGGGTAAGTAATAGATTGAGCAGAGGAGAGCAGACATAAACTTGTAGAGAAGAAAATATAAAACAACATAGACAACAGAAATGCAACTGTTTTTCCAAAAGGGAACAAAGATCAAAATATTACCTCAAAATCGTCATCAAAGATATCATTCATGCTTTGTTTCGTCAATATATTATCGTTTGGTGTTGCACTTGTGATAGCTTGATTCAGCTTCCTCAACTTAGCTTTGTTGTCAGGAGCTTCATTTTTCTTTTCTTCCAAGTCAACAATCTGCATATTCAAGAGGTCAACAACACAGAAAATGGGGTTGGGGAAGTAGAGTGTACGCAAACCATACCCCTAAAGAGAGGTTGTTATTGATAAACCATCAGCTTCATCAAAAACAATAAATAGTAGTTAAAGTACAAGAACCATCAGATAGTAACAAAAGTAACATGATTGTCAAGGAACAATACCACAATAAAATAATATGACAGTCGAAGTACAAGAAACAACAGATAGTAATAGAGATAGAAGAACAAGAAACTACATAAGATACTATGCCTACTAGTATGGACGAACAATTCACTCATTTCTACTAACCTTCTACCCTAATAAGTGTCCTCCACAACTCCTACCTAAGGTCATTGTCCTCGGTAAGCTAAAATTGGGTCATGTCATGCCTAATTGCCTCTTCGCAATACTTCTTTAGCCTACCTCTATCTCCTGAAACCATCCATAGTCAACTTCTCACACCTCTGCACTGGGAAGCATCCGAGCATCTCCTCATCACACGCTCGAACCATCTCAAACTCGCTTCCCGCTTCTTGCCCTCCACTGAAGCCACTCCGACCTTGTGTCAGATATCCTTGTCTCTAATCCTATCGCATATTCAAGAGGTCATAAGAGAAAAGACATCATTTTTTGAAATGGTAATAGATTTCATATATTGCGCAAAAATATGCAGTAATCATGCATACAGAGATTAAAATAACTGACATAACAGGCTAAAACTCTACTTACAAAGATTCCAAAATAGATAGAGTGTCTACTGAGTATTCTTCTATACACCAAAAAATTGAAATACAGAAGTGATTTCACCTTAATCTTCTCGATTGAGCTACTGGTATGTTCATAGCATCTCAGATTTCTTTCTCCAAACATTCCATCCATATGCTTTTCTACCTAGGCAAACCTTCTCCCTACTTCAACATTTTAGTAGATCCAGTGACAGGGCCGTCCCTATTTTTTTTATTTTTTAGTAGATAAATACAAATTGAATAATTATAATACTAGTGTAATCCTGCAAATGAGGCCTGGAGAGGCAGGATATATGTAGCATTATGGAGTAAGAATGCAAATAATGTAAATTTTCAATGAAAATTATATAATATAAAGTTGTCATAATAAAACATGACTCGAAATTTTAAAAATATGATGATATTAAAATAGTGTAGCGATTTTTTTGATAAGTTAATAAATAATACTCCATTAAGATAGGGTTGATTAGTTTTAGTGCTTGAAATTTGAACAAGACACCAAAACAAATTTAGTCTTTTTATAAACACACGATAATAGATATCACATAATGTAGAATTTTGAACGTTTGACCAACTTAAGAATATTCAATAATGAAAAGTTAAGTATAAGAACACAATATTGTTGGTTCATGATAATTGTCAAAATATAAATGAGCTAGACAAAATAGATGGCCACATGCACAATTAGAAAAGATACTACAATTAACTAGCCACATGAAAATCTAGAGAAGACACTACAATCAATTAAACAATATCCAATTTCTCAATTCTATTTTTTATACAAAAAATTGGTTTCAAAGTTATTAGTACATGATTATTTTTTTTAACTATATATACATATATATATATATATATATATATATATATATATATACACACACACATCTTTGAGAAAAAATAGGGACAAGTGATTGCTTTAGTGGCCTTATGATCGAGATGGCCCGATCGCCCAGTCCAGTGACTGATTTGGCATTACCCATGAGATCCTCTCATACATAGACCGATACCTCAAATTGTGCAGTCACGTTGCAGTGTAGGAATATATGACAATCAGTCTAAGGTTCCTGCCACAAAGATGGCATTTGGAACACAATTGAATACCTCTCTTCATCAGATTTTCTTGTTTTAACAAGCTACCTTCTTCCTTACCCTGGCAAGTCTTTGTGAAATAACTCCGATGCGAATAAAGAAGAAGGCGTTAAGAGACCATCCTGGTCCAACCCTAGACACAGTAAGATTCTTTTTCAAACCTGCTCCCATTTCGATTTTGAGTCAAGAAAAAAACAACTCGAATGGTACAATCCCTCCATCACCCCCAAATGAAAGGGGTGATCTCATAGTTCTTGGTCTTGCTCTGTGAAGATGTGTTGTTAGGTGCTCCATTTTATCTTCCCATTGAGGTCGAACCTAAACCAGTGCTCGAGTGATAGCTATCCATACACTGATAAGGGATGTATAAATTCTCGAGAAGTGAGGAACTGTAATTTATTTGTTGAATAGATAAGTAGATTGAAAAAATCATGACTATGCTTAACAATAAAATACTCTGGAAAATGCACATACGGCGAAAACTATTTCTTTTAACCACCAACCGAACATGTGATGTAGAGATGTTGGGATGACATACCTCTATCATATTGGGAGCTCTTATGAGCAACACATCAGAATCTTTGACTATGTAGATCCCTTTAGCATTTTTCGGTCACCACAACCTATCTTTACTCAACTCCAAACACTTGAACTGTTCAAGCACCGTGAAAAAGGTGCGCTTAAGCCCTAAAGCAAGGATCAAAACCCATTGAGCGCTTTGCCTCGCTTTATGTGCGCTTCAGTATCGTCATCAAGGTTCTAAGGCATACTTATCAATGTGAGCCTCTGCTGAAGAGATGACATTAAACAATTGATATTTCACGTTATCCTAATTTTCTTTCAATTTCTTTGTTCATATAATTTTTTGCCAATGAGCCACTGCCGCCCCTGCAAGCAACCCCGCTCAAAGAATTTCGCCACCTTAGAACCGTTAAAGTTACGTCTGCCGTTCACTGGGGCTTCGGTCTCCCATATGAGCAACCCCGCTAAGGAATTTCACCACCTTAGAACCGTTAAAGTTAGTATTAACAATCATAATTAAAGCATGTGTATCAATTATTTCATTCAGTTAGTTAGATTCCATTTTGTAGTTAATGACGTCATAGTTAGTTAGATAACTAATTAGTTAGTTAGTTAGATATTTTTCCTTTTTCTAATAGACTAATTGATTCATCTAAAACACATTTATATAAGCATCTCATTAGTGATGAATGAAGATCATCTATCATTTTACAAAACTACAATCTCTTCTCTGTTATTGTTTTCTCTCAATTCTCAGTTGAAGATCTCCATGGCTTCGTCCATGGCTGAGTTCTTGTTGCTCACAGGATTTTAATAGTTAGACTGCCCTTCACCGGGGCTTTGGTTTCCCCTATCATCAGGTCACCAACTTCCTTGACCTTCCTGCATTGGACAGGCTTCAGCCCCCATACATGATTTTACAACTTTGTGGAGAACTGGGCCGTACTAACAACTCCCATACATGATACATAGAGCATCTCAAACATCCCAAACAACAAAATTATTTCCCAGGAGAGGTGGAAATCCAAAACTTTGAAGCTAAATCCTAAACAGCAAAGAGAAACATCCTTCACGAAAAAAAGTTAATGTGTGCTTACCTTTTCTTTTAACCCCTCGTTAAGAGCCCCTGCCATTTTTGCTACTTTATTGAAGGTGGGGGAGCTTTACATACGAGCAACACCGATTGTCAATGTGTGCTTACTAACAACTCAATAGACAGAGCATCTCAAACATCCAAACAACAAATGAAAAAAAAAATCCAGGAAAGATGGAAATCCAAAATTTCGAATAGCAAAATGAAAGTAAAATGGTAGCTAAACCCTAATAGTACGAAAAAATTAACTTACAGGTGCATATCGGAACTTCCGTTTAGGAGTTTTTTCCGGCATAGTAGAATCTCCAGAACGAACGGAAGCAAGAGGCGTCCAACGGCAAAGCATGAGTTTAGGTCCGGTGACGTTGTTAGTGTTGCCGGTGCCACGAAGATTGTTGTTGGGCTGAGTAGTAACCCACTGCTTCTTCCATTTTCTAACTGGACCGCTAAAAACTGGAGCTGTGCCGCCATACCTCGACGAGGCCCGACCGAGTCTAGAACTTACTCCTTCCATATTCTTCTGAGTCGCAGACAGAGAAATTTTGCGTGCCGAAAAAAAAGTAG
This sequence comes from Solanum lycopersicoides, assembly GCA_022817965.1. NCBI lineage: Eukaryota > Viridiplantae > Streptophyta > Magnoliopsida > Solanales > Solanaceae > Solanum > Solanum lycopersicoides. The sequence goes on from CM040629.1 coordinate 6,904,670, forward strand.
AAGGTGATGAGTATAAACAGAGACTGGAAAAAAGCTTCCAGTCTGCTTCACTGCTGTGTGGCGCGATTACAAAAGCCTGCAACAAGCTTTGACGACGTCGTTCTGAAGAAGTTTATTGTGGGTCCCACATTACTTATTTGGGAGTTTACGCAAATTTTAGAGATATGTGTTAACAACAGATTTTAAACTATTGATTTTTTTTTAGTTTTATATCTAAACTATTGAAACCTTGAGTTTTATATCTAAATTATTATTTTTTAGTTTAAGAAACACATCTCTATTTTATATGAAAATTTTTTGACACATGACATCCACATAGATAAAATATTTTATCTAGATAAAAATTAAATAATAAAAAATTAATATTAATTAAAAATTAAAGATTATTATCCCTATGAAAATTAAATTATTTTTCTTATCTTACTCCACCACCTCTTCCATGTACCCCCTCCCCCGCGACAACGCAAAAAAAAAGAGGAATTATTTATAAAATATTTGTAAAAAAATCATATTCCTCTCCTTCCCCCCGGTATAAATTATATTATTTTATTTAAAAAATCTACCCATCCTGTTTAATTTTATTTTTTTACTTTTTTCTTATTTTGTGTTAGATATGCACCAACATATATTTTTAGAAAAAAAAATCTATTAGTGTACCGAATATAACATAAACAACTAAACAATATAAAAAGTCTTGTGACGACAAGTAAAAAATATTTTCGATATGTATATCTAAACACTGGAAAAAATTTTGAAAGCAGAGGGTTAAGTGGGATGGGTAGAATTATATTTTTAAGAAAATAAAATAATATCTAAATTAGTATTTGAGTGGGAGGAGATGAAGTAAAAAATAAAATACTTTTATAAAAGAAATTTAAGCAAAATAAAAAACTTTAAAAAAACGGTGTGGGGTAAGAAAAATATTTTACATTTTATTTTATAAAGAAAATATTATTTTTTTATAAGATTTTTTTAATTTTTAATTTTATCTAATACTAACATTTATTTATTTTTTGTCAAGGTTGGATATTTTATCCATGTGGAGTGTGATGTGAAAATTCTTTAAAATAAAATAGAGTGTATTACACATACCATGATGAGAATGGTATAAAAGAGAGATGTGTCTTTCTCAAACTAAAAAGTGATATTTTAGGTATGAATCTCAAACTTTCAATAGTTAAGGTATGAAACTAAAAAAAAAAAAGGTATAGTTTAGGTGTATTAGTGACACTTATCTCCAAATTTTATAGTGTTAAAAGACTTCCACGACGTCCTTCTTACTCTTTTTTAAATTACAAAAAATTCGTAAATTTTGTGGAATTCAGAAACGTGTCGTCACAATTTTAGATATATTCTTCAACATTTTGAATAAACATGTCTCAGTTTTGGATACATCAATCAACATTCTGATACATCTCATATGTCTCGATACATCGCGTAAAGGGATATATTTGACTAATACACTACGTAAAGTGATGTACTCGAGAATAAGAGAGTGGGATTTGTTTTAACTTTTTCAAACGGTAGAAATTTTATAGAATATCATAAAATAAATTGTGTATTTAGATATTTATTTCTTATTTTTTACTATCTTATTTGGATAAGCTTATACTTCCTCTGTCTAATAATAGTTGTCTATGTATTGACTAGACACACGCATTAAGAAAGGTGGAATGACGTAGGAAACTTTTGTACTTGACTTCGTTTGTCACATAGACTTTTCTACTCACGATTTTGCCAGATGAACTCTCGAAGCTACTAAAACACAACATTTTAAACCCTTTTAGCTTCGCGTGCACTTTAAAAACACAATAAAAATACACTTCATCATTCACATAAGATTTTTAATGACACATTATTCATTTTTATTTTATTTTGAAATTTTCAATTTCTTTTCTTTTTTCTTTTTTCACTATATTTCTCCCTCACTATCTCTATCCTTGATTACTTTATATGAAAAATACCTTACAATCTTACATCCTTACCTGAAACATGCAGCAGTAGGTAGTTGGATGTGTTCAATTTGCCACTCTATTTTATTTTTTGGTTGTTGAGGGGGTTGGGGGAGGTGGGAGAATCCCTACTAAGAATTTTCTTTTATAAATAAATATGTTAAAGTTTAAGGTAAATGACTAAAATGATTATCTTTTATTATATAATAAGAATCATTTCAATTAAGTAAATTATACGAAAGGATTAAAATAAAACATTACATACAAGATAATAGTATAGTAAATAGTCCCCTTACATCTCAAAGGTGTGCAACATTTAAATCAGCGCACCCAAATAATTTTAATGTCTCTGAATGCCTAGTAAAATACTTCATTTGTTTCTATTTATATGTTAATATTTTAAATATCAGGTTGTACACTTATTTATTATTTTTTTGAAGTCAAATGTACAATAAATGAACATAAATTAATTTATTTTAATTTTATTAAATTGATCAATAAATATTAATTAATTATTTAGTTTTTCTATATTGGTCAAATTCACATTTTCAAGTCCAATACAATAACTCTCAAGGATTGAATAAAAAAAAATATCATCGTTTATGTATTAATTTTGTAAAATAATAAATATTAAAGATCATCCGTTTTTATTAAGAAAGATATGTATATACTCTTTCCGTTTAAAAGAGGATGACCTAGTTTGACTTGGAACGGAGTTTGAAAAGAAAGAATACTTTTTAATCTTTTAATTCTAAATTATAGTTATGTCAAATGTAGCAGAATGCCCTTTAATTTTGTGGTATTAAACATGTCACGTGGAAAGTTACCGTTAAAATTTTGTCAATAAAAAAATAGATCATTTATTTTTAAATAAATTAAAAAGAAATAGAAACATTATTTTTTAAATGAGGATAGTACATAATTTTTTTGAAATTAACAAAAATACGTACACCCTCAATGAGACACGTGGACCCGCATGTTTAATCTATAATGCTGATTTTACCCAACTAGTTCTCCATAGTTAGCATTAAGTCATTAAGATCATTGATTCGTGACGACACCTAGAAGTGTTCACCAGCACTTTTGCCCGTCATCAACGCAAGCTGATTTCAATTATTTTATGATGCATTTTCTTTTTACTCATATGCCCTTGTTATCTACCTTAATTACGTAGTTGCATGCCCCTTTCACATCACAAACTTGGTTACAAATTTGAATTTTGGATTGGTAATCATTCGAGAAGTTCAACAATTTTGGAGTTTAGTGTAACTCTGAAATCTTTATTTTTTTACAAAATATAAATAAAACAGTAACTTTACTATATCACTCTTTTAATATAACTAATATAATATCTTAAGAAATATAATAAGAAAATAAATATATTTAATAATAAAGTAAATTAGGAACATAATGTAAAATTATTCATTTCTAATTTTTTTAGATATTTCAAAATAGTATAATGACAACTATTGTTAAATGGAGAAAATATATAAAATATACGGAGTATTTATTTTTAATACATAAGAAAGAAGAAAAGATATTTTTCTTTTATTTACTATATAAGTGATAAAGTAAATCGTAGTTTCTCCTTTTTTTTAGTACTTAATGCCTTTTTCTAATTTGACATTAATTTAATTTAGTTTTCTTGTTACGACATATATAAGATATTAATTTAAATATTTAATAGGCACACAAAGATTATTTGTATATTTAAGACGATAAATTTGAAATAATTTTTATCTATCTAAAATTCCATGAAAATCAATCAAATAAATATATAAAGTAAAATGGAGAGAATAATATTTTTATTATTAATTAAGCTAACACCATCACTTTCTAGAGCTCCATCCCAACTATAATAAAAAATTATTTCCCCAAATAAAAATCTATTGCCGTATGGAATAATACAATTATATAGTAGTGGCTTAATTTTGTCTGGTTATAGGACCATCAATTTTAAATTATAGGATAATAATATAACATAACTAAATTAGTATCTTAAGTTGTTCAATCATTAGCTCTTGCAGCCAATGTGTGATTAGTTTTTTTTTTAATAGTATAGACACTCAAATTTTAAGAATCACTTGATCTGTGAATAACATTATTTCAAAATTATTGTTTTGAGATCAATTTATTTTATCTAGGAGTGAGATAAAATAATAGAATTAAAAGTGAGACTAAATTTAAATTTTATTAATTAAGAATATAAAAAGATAATTTAATTTTTAGATATCTCATTTGTTCCGCTAATGAAATAATATTGGAGACGGTATATTGAGTCCTTTGATAGATATTAAGGGGTAGTTTATTGGTGTATTAATTTATATATAAGTTATATAATATTTAATAGCTTGCTAGAAAATAAATTAGTCATTTTATAATTAATGCAATGCTAGATTTGCAATTCAGAAACCTTATAACTAATACACATAAAAATTTAGAATAGTTGATACAATAAATAAAAATAATAACTTGTATAATTAATATTTAAATTACTAATAGTTAAAGTGATTTTAACGAGCTATCAAAAGATATTAGAGTGTCTTATGTAAGCCAGATTGGATTTGGTGAAAGATTTGATCAATATGAGGTGTGGCTTACTCGAGTTCAGAATAAAAAATTTAAAGAATAAAGTGTTATGTATTACATCATTAATGATGTTAATTAATTGAAGAGGAAAAAGATACAAAGACATATGACTCACAATCATCAATTCATGCCGTTAACGACGTAGCATTTTTATCCTTTTGATCATATACATAAATTTTTTTATTTCTTTTTGAAAATTTTGATCAATTTTGTAGCTCTTTTTGACTCCGAACTCGACCATTTCAAACAGAGTGAAATGTCAGTGTCATGTTGGTAAATAAATCCATAAGAAGTGGCAAAAAGATTATCTCTGAGCTCATTACATTTCCGTCTTCCAATATATCCTTTTCACTGTCACTCACTCACACTTGTTTCTGCTCACTGATTTTACACAAATTCTGATAACAGTTGTGATAGTCAAGCAGATCTGTCCACCATATTCTCCCAACTAAACCCTACTATCTCTGTAAGCATCCTTGTTTTTTTCGACTAGTAATGGCGGCATTGTACTATTTTGCTCTTATTTTTCCTGTGTATAACGGATCATGTTGGAATTTCATCACTGCATTTTTTGACTACATGTCAAATCTGGTTAATGAATTGTTATGTTCAATCACTTCGTTTGTGGCATAAGGAGAAAAAATTCAATTGTAGTAGCACTTTCTCTGCTTTTCAATTTCGTCAATTATTCACACAGGAAAATGATTATTGTTATGTTGTAGTGCGAGTTTCATTGTTTATTTGAAACGATATATGGTTTGTGTTTTGAAATTTAGCTTGGTTTTGTATATATATGTTAATGTCTGTTTCAGGTTTGATCGAAGTAACTGAAGATGGGAGGAGTGGATGCTGATCAAAATGGAGAAACAAGTTGTAGTTTTCTACTACAGCAGTTGCAGGCAATTTCTATTATCTTCGTGTTGAATTTATTGTTTAACAAATAAAATCATGTATTAGTTGTAAGAGCAATGCGGTATTTTTAATCTATTTTGCTCGGATTATTCCAATATGTTGACCGGAAGTAGTGCGGCGACATTTTTGGAGAGTTGGAGCAATAATAGTTGTTAATAGTATAATGAGTGATGGTTAAATATTTTTTTTTATTCTGAAAATGCAGCAAATTTGGGATGAGGTTGGTGAAACTGATGAAGATCGAGATAAAATGCTTCTTCAGATAGAGCATGAGTGCTTAAATGTTTACAATAGAAAAGTTGACCAAGCAGTGAAATCGCGGGCTCACCTTCTTCAGGCTTTGGCAGATGCCAAAGTTGAATTCTCAAGGCTTCTATCAGCCCTTGGAGAGAAAACATATGATGGAATTGTGAGTGATAGAGTTTCAGATTGGCTATGGATAGGCGGAACTATTTAAAATTCTTAGCTGAAAGTCATTAGACTGTTACCTTTTTTAATATTCGGATTTCTTTTGGGGTTTGTTTGCAGCCTGAGAAGAATTTAGGATCAATCAAGGAACAACTTGCTGCTATAGCACCGGCACTGGAAAAACTGAGGAAACAGAAAGACGAAAGGGTAAAAGAGTTCTTGGATGTACAATCACAAATCGAGAAGATTAGCAGCGAGATTGAAGGGACTAGTGAGCAAGTAGAGACTCCTAAAGTAGATGAGTCTGATATGTCTCTTAAAAAGCTGGATGAGTTTCATGCACAACTTCAAGATCTTCAAAAAGAAAAGGTTTAGCCATCTTTTAGTTGGATTTATTCCTTTACAACTGTTAAACTAGTTTCGCCTCCAATGAGCTACTCACCGTACATCCTTGTTTAACATCGCAGAGTGAGAGACTGCACAAAGTCCTTGAATTCGTGAGCACAATACATGATTTATGTGCTGTTCTCGGCATTGACTTCTTTAGTACTGCCACTAGAGTTCACCCAAGCCTGAACGATTCTACTGGTGTACAATCAAAAAGTATAAGCAATGACACACTATCAATTCTGGCTAGAACTGTCTTAGCACTAGAGGAAGATAAGAAGCAAAGGTTGCAGAAGGTAAAAGCCTTGTTGTTTTAAGTTGGTCCTTTTACTTAGCATAGCACTTCATACCAAGTTAGGATGTACAGTCAATAATGGACGTATGTTGAAATACGTACAAGTTATGTGAAATTTTGTTCGACTGTACGTGGATCCTTAAGTACCTTGCTGTATACGGAATCTCTTGTCCATCCTCTGTACATGAAAGGAAATTTTCTCCTCTGAATTGTTTAATCATTATTAGCTTCTCATAGTTCATTTAACTTTTGACGTTGGAATTGCTTGCGATTGCTAATTTGCTTCTCTGTAGTGTTTTCACTATAATTTGGAAAATCACATCAAGATGGAATTTAACTAAGGCCTTCGGCTGTGTCTAATTAGTGTTCTCTTGCGTCTAGATGATAAGTGTTTTGGCCAGTCCTCCATTTCTTTGAAACACTCTCTCTAACTTTAATCCCCCCACCCCACTGGTGCAGCTCCAAGAACTTGCAACTCAACTGATTGATTTATGGAATTTGATGGATACAACCGAAGAAGAACGGAGCTTGTTTGACCATGTCACCTGCAACATATCGGCTTCAGTTGATGAAGTGTCCATTCCTGGAGCTCTTGCTCTTGATCTGATTGAACAGGTATTAGGAGATGATATGTGTTTTGAAATTTATTTTGAGCATTTATTGTAGCTTTTCGGTAATTGACTTTGGCTTGCTCTTGTTCAGGCTGAAGTGGAAGTTGAAGGACTTGATCAGCTAAAAGCTAGCAGGATGAAGGAGATTGCTTTCAAAAAGCAGGCAGTGCTTGAAGAGATTTTCGTTTGTGCCCACATAGAGATCGACTCCGAGGCTTCTCAACACAAAATTATGGCACTTATTGATTCTGGGAATATTGAGCCTGCAGAGTTACTTGCGGACATGGACAACCAGATTGTAAAAGCGAAAGAGGAGGCTGAAAGCAGGAAAGAAATATTGGATAAAGTTGAGAAATGGATGGCAGCTTGTGAAGAAGAGAGCTGGCTTGAAGACTACAACAGGGTAAATATATCTTGTCTTGTTCATGCCATCTGATTATGTAAATATGAGATGAATTAAACTTGATTATAGTAATTGCAAGTTTCATAGAAAATTTAGTTCTTGTGGGAGCAATGGTGAAAATAGGCTTATTGATGCACTCATATGTGGTAACTGATAGTCGTAGAAGATAACCAATCATCCGCCTAGAAACCGACGTGTCTAGTTTTGGCTTCATCTGTACTATCTTTATAATTTAAATGTGCTAATGCAAGTTGTTATAGTAATCTGATTCAGGCTGGTATGATTTTGGAATTTGGTTAAAATGTGGTTTGCATGCTCCCCGTTCATCAAAACATGTTAGAGGTGTCCCTCCCGATATTATGATATTAAAAAGTCATCATTTATGGTGAAACAGGATCAGAACCGGTATAATGCAAGCAGAGGTGCACACTTAAATTTGAAGAGGGCTGAAAAGGCTCGGATATTGGTCGGCAAAATTCCAGGTAATGCCAAATGGTGATACATATCCTTATGTAGTGATGTGCATTATTTGGACTATACCGAAAAACCAAACCAATTTAAGTTTACATAATTATTCATACAAATTGCTGAGTCTGAAAATGTTATCCCTTAATTTGTAATGTTGATCATTACTAGCAGAAGATTTCCCTGTTAATTGCCCAGTGACATGAACCTTAACCCCGGGATTATAATACTAATTGACAATGTTGGCTAATGTAGCTCTTGTGGATTCCTTGATTACCAAAACAAGAGCATGGGAACAAGATCGCGACACCGTATTCACATATGATGGTGTTCCACTTCTTGCCATGCTAGATGAATATATGATGCTCAGGAAAGATAGAGAAGAAGAGAAACGGAGGTTGAGGGTAAGCACATCATATTATAGGCGTGTGATCAATTTTTTACTATATAAGGGGCTTGTTGTTACGAGTATTCTATTGGTGTTGTGCAGGACCAGAAGAAGTTCCATGAGCAGATCAAAGAACAAGAAACACCATTTGGATCAACACCAATCCCTGCTCGACCCCTCGGTACCAAGAAGGTGGTGGGTCCACGAGCAAACGGGTCAGGTAACAGAAGGCTGTCTCTTAACTCAAATCAAAATGGTTCCAGGCCGTCAACAACTAAGGACGGCAAGGGAAACCACTCGAGAGTGGTTGCTCCTGTAAACTATGTAGCCATTTCAAAAGACGATTCAGCCTCTCACATTTCTGGAATTGAACATATTCCCAGCACGCCATAGTAACTACTGAATTAGAGACATATGTGCAGTATCCTCTGTTGTGATTAGTAGCACGGATCATGTAGCAGGATAAATATTTCGCTGAGTAATCGCGTAGAGAGCGATTAGCAGTTTGTGTTATATAGTGGTACTATTAGAAGTTCCTTTGAATTGTTTGCATTTGTCTGAGTTCTGCATCGACCTTGTTTAACTACTTCCAGCATATGTGATTAGCTATTGCCACTGGAACAAACAAACTAAAACATTCATTGTCAAAATTAGAAGTGTATTAGGTCCATCCAACTTAGATAAGGAAATTAGTTTTTCTTTTTCTTTGAAACAATAGGTACATAATATATTTTATACAAGTGTAAGCAGAAGTGTATCTAGGTTCATTTAAAAAGTAGGCTCATACTCAGAGACAGTAATCAGCTTATGCTTACTGTTACGTTTGTTATTTCATGATATGCTTATGCATGGTAGAATGAACCATCATATTTCATGGTGGCCAAAAATTCCAAAACGGTATATAAAATTTTATATTAACCAAAACGGCAAAATCGCTGCATCAGCAGCGATTTACTCCACCGGAAAAAGCAAAATCGCTGCTTGTGCAGCGATTTTGCAAAATGTCTTTTTTTTTTCGTAAATCGCTGCCTAGGCAGCGATTTTCAAAAAAAAAATTTAATTTTTTTTTTTTTAACCCAATTTTTTTTTTTTAAAAATTTTTTTATTTAAATTTTGTTTAAATTATTATTGTTTTTAAATTTTATTTTTTATTTTTTGCTTCTTTTTTTTTAAACAAAAAGTTTAAATAAAAAAATAATTATTTTTTAAAATCAAATCTTTGCCAAGGCAGCGATTTTTAATTAAATTTTTTATTTATTTTTTAAAATCAAATCGGAAAAAAAATTGATTTTAAATCGTTGCCTTGGCAGCAATTTGATTTTTTAAAAATAAATTAATTAATTAAAGGCAGCTATTTTATTTTTTTAAAAAAAATTGTTGTTTTAAACTTTTTTAAAAAAAACATTAAACAAGTCGCTGCCTCAGCAGCGACATTTAAAAAAACTTTTTTTATAATTTTTTTTAAATGTCGCTGCTGAGGCAGCGACTTGTTTAAATTTGTTTTTTTTTTTGCTTCTTTTTTTTAAAAAAAAGTTTAAAACAATTTTTTTTCTTTTTTAAATAAAATAGCTGCCTTTAATTAATTAAATTTTTTTAAAAAAATCAAATTGCTGCCAAGGCAACGATTTAAAATCAATTTTTTTTTCCGATTTGATTTTAAAAAATAAATAAAAAATTTAATTAAAAATCGCTGCCTTGGCAAAGATTTGATTTTAAAAAATAATTATTTTTTTATTTAAACTTTTTGTTTAAAAAAAAAGAAGCAAAAAATAAAAAATAAAATTTAAAAATAATTATAATTTAAACAAAATTTAAATAAAAATTTAAAAAAAAAAAAATTAAATTTTTTTTTTTTTTTACAAAATCGCTGCCTAGGCAGCGATTTACGAAAAAAATTTTTTTTTTTTTAAATCGCTGCCTTGGCAGCGATTTACCAAAAAAAATTTTTTTTTCTTTGAAAATCGCTGCTTAGGCAGCGATTTTGTAAAAAAAAAAAAAAATTAATTTTTTTTTATATAAATCGCTGCCTAGGCAGCGATTTTAAAAAAAAAAGACATTTTGCAAAATCGCTGCACAGGCAGCGATTTTGCTTTTTCCGGTGGAGTAAATCGCTGTTGATGCAGCGATTTTGCCGTTTTGGTTAATATAAAATTTTATATACCGTTTTGGAATTTTTGTTAATATTTTGTACCCTTTACGCTCCGGACTCATATTTTTAGCATGCTTTAAAAATTATTTATAACTTTTAATTTTGAGAAGAATAGTCTTAATATTCATTCGCATAAACATTAGACTTTATCTATGGATTCCAGTACTTATAATAGGAATTTACCTCATACCTAGTTCAGTAATAGCAGTTGACTTCTCAGTAAATATTTCAACATCAAGATTTAAAACTCCCAAGTTGGTCTGTTTACATTAATATGAGAAGTTGAATCTATTAAAAATCATACTAAATGCAAAGTACTAGTGAAAAACAAGTATTGATCATTCATTAATGCGTTAGAGTTATAAACTTAAACATATTTTACATTTAGAAATAGTTTATGTACTCTTAATTAAATGCATAGTTTATGTACTCTTAATTAAATGCATGATGGTAAGCCTCTTTTGGGAGAGACGTATCGGAGCCTAAAGGATATAAAATGTTAATAAAAATTTCAAAATGGTATATAAATTTTTATTTTAACTAAAATGGCAAAATTGCTCGCGGAGTAGCGATTTCGACCGCCCGAAAAAAAATCATCGCTTCTATAGCAGCGAAATTTCATTTTTTTAAAGAACAGCGATTTCCAAATAATTTTTTTTAATTGTTGTTTTAACAAGGCAGCGATTTAACTTATTATTTTTTTTATTTATTTTCCCCTTTTTTTTAAAAAAAATAATCTGCAAGTGCAGCGATTTTGTATCAAATTTATTTATTTATTTATTTTGAAATTTTTGAATTTTTTTTTTAATAAATTGTTGCAGTGGCAACGATTTTATGTTTTTTTTTTTAAATTTAATTAAATCGCTGAAAGAAGAGATATATATTTTAAAAACACATAATTTTAAGTAAATCGCTGCATTGCCAGCGATTTACAATATATATATTTTTAAAATCGCTCAAAAATAATCCTCTGTATTTTTGTGTAGTAAAATTTGTGCAATTTTTTTTTTCGATTTTCTCCAAAAAAATATTATTTTTGAAGTTAATCGAAAAAATAAATTTGCACAAATTTTACTACACAAAAATACGGATGATTATTTTTTTGAGTGATTTAAAAAAAAAACAAAAAAAAAAAATATATATTATAAATCGCTGCCAGTGCAGCGATTTATATAAAATTAAAAAAATTAATATATCGCTCTTCTTTCAGCGATTTAATTAAATTAAAAAAAAGTATAAAATCGCTGCCACTGCAGCTATTTATTAAAAAAAATTAAAAAAATCAATTTAAAATCGCTGCCTTGGCAGCGATTTAATTAATTAATTAATTTAAAAAAATTGATACAAAATGCAGCTATTTGATTTTTTTTTTTTTTAAATGGCAAATAAATAAATAAAAAAAAATTAAGTTAAATCGCTGCTATAACAACGATTTTGCTTTTTACGGCGGACAAAATCGCTACTCCGCGAGCGATTTTGCCATTTTGGTTAAAATAAAAATTCATATATCATTTTGGAATTTTTGCTAACATTTTATACTCTTTAGGTCCGGACTCCATTAAATACAACATTAAACACAATTATATTTTAGAAAGAACATAATTTGATAGGATAAATCCTTTTGGCGAGAAAATTTTGGTCAGAATTTGATCTGAATGATAAAAAGACTCATTCGCACTATAAACTAGTTCCTTTTTGAATATTTTTACCCTTTTAACTTAAAAATTAAAGAAAATTCTTGGGGTGATCCATTCTCCCATCATGTTTCCAACATATGTACTACGGAATCCTAATCAATAATGTACTACGGAATCATATATACTACAAATTCTACCAAAGTGCACATTGATCATTAAGTAGATTGGATGACCCAATTTGTAAAAAAAATAATGTTTTCAATTATGTTTTTAAAATAATAATTATGAAATCAATGGGAATTTTTATTTTTTTTGAATCACATTATATTTTTGTTGGTTGTATTATAATAAAAAAAATTACTTAATTGATATTACAATATATTATGACCAAAATATTTGTGTTAACTGAATTTACTTAATACTAATTTATTTTATTCAAACATACAAAAAATACTTAATTAGAATTTGAAGGTCTTTTTAGCAACAAATATAAGTAATAATTCATAATTTATCAAATCGACGTAATATAGGAATAAAAAATGTATGACTAATAATATTAATATCTTGATCTCTTTTATTAGACATATATTTATACACATGATTTCTATAATTGTCGATATTTATCGAGTCTAAAGTATATTGAGTTATCATTATCTCAATATTTTATAAATTATTTAAATATATTTTATTTAAATATCATAATTTAAAAAATTACTTAATTGGAGGTCATTTTAGTAATAAATATAAGTAATGATTTACAATTGATCAAATCTACGTAATATAGGAGATAAGTCTTGTTTGATCAATACTATTAATAAACAATACTATTAATATCTGACTCTCTTTGGTTCGACATGTATGAGCTATACACATGATTATATAACTATTAACAATTATCAGGTCTAATGTGTTTTGAGTTGTCATTACCCCAATATTTTACAAATTACATTTAAAAATTATTTATTTATATAGATTAATTTTATTGAAACTTAATTAATTAAACAAATAACATAGTTGGAGGTAAGTTTAGCAACAAGCATAAGTAATGATTCATAATTTATCAAATCGACATAATATGGGAGATAAAACTTATATGATTAATAATATCAATGTCTGACTCTCTTTGGTTTGACACATATCAGCTATATGCATGATTTCTATATTTATCGATATTTACCAAGTGTAATGTGTTTTGAATTGTCCTTGTCTCAATATTTAATTACATTTTAAAATGATATTATGAAGCTTAATTTTATTTAAACATTATAATTTTTAAAAAAATTACTGAATCGGAGATCGTTTTAGTAACCAATAGAAGTGATGATTCACAACTTAATCAAATCGACGTAATATAGGAGGAAAGACTTGTATGGATTAATACTATAAATGTCCGACTCTCTTTGATTTGACACAAATGAACTTTATGCATGATTTCTATAATTATCTACACTTACCATGTTTAATGTAATTTGAGATGTCCTCACCTCAATATTACAAACTACTTTTAAATTATTTAAAGATATAGTTTATTTTTTATTTATACATAATAATTTTAAAAAATACTTAATTGAAGGTTATTTTAGTAATAAATGTAAGTAATTATTCACAATTTATCAAATCAACGTAATATAGAGGATAAGAAGTGACAAACGCTTTAGTTCTTCACGTAAGTGTTCTCAATTTACACTACGAAATCATATGATAATATCAAGAATAAGAGTATAAAGTAAAAAAGGCAAAATACTTTAGAACATACATCTAAAAATAGTTAAATGATCAGATTAAATAGGTTAAAATCAATGAAAACTCAAAATAACAAGAGGACCATCTTTAACAACCGGAAAAATAAATTAACCTTTAATATATCACAGTAGCTTTAATACGAGTTAATATCTTATGAGAATTATCTAACAAAATCATTAAAATTTATTTTATATCAATAAAATCACTTAATTTAAAGTTTTTTTAGCTTTAAAAATCACTTAAAATTAAAATATATTTGACATGATAAAATAAATTATTTTATATGCCATGTAAATATGGGCCTCATGACCAATAAATAAAATTTTAAATATATATTTCTTTAACATATAAATTTGAATTCCAAAATTAAGATCTTAGTAGTATTTTTTTGATCGACTCACCCAATATAAATTCGATGTATATCCACGCATTACTTCACTTTTCAATTTCTACACTTTGAGCTACTATTCGAAGAAAATTATTTATTCATTGTTAAATTATAGTGATCATTATATATTGGTTACTTTAGTTAGATACTCCAGTACATATATTCATCAGGTCTAATGTATTTTGAATTATCATTGTCACAATATTTTACAAATTATATTGAAAAAATAATTTAAACATATAATTTAATTTAATGTATAAATTATTTACATAAATAAGTTGATTTATTTAAAAAAAACTGACCTTATCTAGAAAAGAAAATGCCTAATAGGAATTTAATTTGATTTAGAAAAGAAAATGCGTAACTTAATCATGGAGCAGGAATGAAGTTCCATTAAATTAATTTCCTTTTCCCTATTTAATTTAGGAGAACAAAGTTTTGGGAATAAATTTGGCTGCTGCAATTAAAGAAAAATATTGTCCAAATGAGATTCTTTCATATTCTAAACCTATGAATCATTATTATAATTAAATTATAATTTTAGAAAATGACAAACACTTTAATATATTTTTTCTTTATTTTAAACTAAAAGGTTATGTATAGTCTTTGTACCTGGCCAAATTCTGGCCATATTTTTTTGATTGTTTAGCAGCTCTCAATTAGATAATCATCCATGTGTCAATCAATAATATTTAATTCTTTGAATATATTAATAAAACTAAGGACACATCTAAATTATCAATTCAATGTTAAATAATTATTAAAAGACGTAATCAAACTTTGGCCGATCCAAATATGTTTATAATCACGAACTTTAATTTACCTATAGATTCATTTACAAGCATAAGACTTATGGATAATTGAATACAAACATATTCATCATAAAAATTAATTATTCATATAGATTCAATCACTTTGATCATGATTAACAATTACTTATTATATAGATTAAATCACTTATAAAATGTAAAACATAAATAATCTAGTTGAAAAATATTAGAATTATAAAACTTAATGATTTTCACAAACAATTAATAACATTACTTTGATCAAGAAAAAGTTGAGTCATCATTACATAGAAATAGGTTGATGTGTAGTAATGAAGTCATGGTGAATCATTTATAGTAACAATATAACTCCACAGATGTAAACACAACACGTAGTATAGAAGGAGAAATGGCGTCCATATGAGTCCGTTTAACTCCATATGCATAATATTATATGAGATATCGATCGATCAAAGATAAGTTTAAATTACAATTATTTTCGAATGGATCAATTCATAGGTTGAGTTCATCTACAGTTCTCTAAAATTGACATCAATTTTCATTTAAACACTTTAAATATACTTGTTCATTTTAAAAACCTCAAGTAGGTAATACACTTACGAATAACATGACATGATGACTAATTAAAAGTTGATAGGTGACATTTGAGTATAAAAATAATAATTTTAAAATAAATAATTAAAAAGCAATCAATTTTTCAACAAAAATAAACAAATAAAACTATCTATTTTTACCACCCCACCCCACCCTATCCATATCCCATCTGCCTTATGTTGCTTTTGCCTCTCCAACCCTACAAGTATTTCTTGATTCTTCTTCCAATTTTTTTTTTTTCAAATCATTAGATTTTGTTTTTTTTTT
This sequence comes from Solanum lycopersicoides, assembly GCA_022817965.1. NCBI lineage: Eukaryota > Viridiplantae > Streptophyta > Magnoliopsida > Solanales > Solanaceae > Solanum > Solanum lycopersicoides. Next base: position 6,920,646 of record CM040629.1, read on the forward strand.
CCTTTTTTTATTGTGAATTTAATTTTGAAAATCATATATGACATTCTTTTTCTACTTTTTTGAAAAAAATGTGTGTCATGTTCTAAAAAATCTTTTCAAATTATTGTGAAGGTTCTAAAAATAAATTGTTCTTATAAACTTTTAAAAACTAGAGTGATAGTTTTTTTATTTTATTTTTTCATATTGTGTAAGATTTTTTATCATGATTTTTCATGGTAGAGGGTGAAAAAGTGGTAGGACTAAAAAGTGATGAAGAGGAAATTTTTGTTAAAAAATCCTAGAAGAAAATTCCTTACGCCCTCAAAATAGATGCAGCACACACAATATATATGTCAAGACAACAAAAAGTATCAAAATAATATAACATAACGAAACTCAACATGAAACATATAAAATGAACAAAACCTAATTAAAATATCTAGATCATCATTAATATCAAATTTAAAAAACTACCGATAAATTCAGCCTAACTCATAAGGACTCACAACCACATGAGTAACAATTGAATCATGTAAAATAGGGGTCAACAAGTGGGGTCATGCGATAGAGAAGACGTTCATGTAGGGATAGGCTATAAAAACATTTCATTTCACACGTTATTTTGAATCATAAAAGCTACTCCCTCTTCCCAATTAATACCATTCACTTTTCTTTTTATCCAATCTAAAAAAGAATCATACATTTATATTAAACAATAATTTAATTTTAAAATATTTATTTTATTCTAGACGAAATAATTTATAACTATACAAATTTCTATCATTTAGACCACACGTTTTAAAATTTTCCTTTTTTTCTTAGCGTCTAGCCGAATCAAACTATCTCATATAAAATAAAACACATAAAATATTATTTTTTTGTGTCCTTGAACAATGCAACAAATTTAATGGTTTCCAATTTAGGGGGTGAACATATGGAATACTCATACAAAAGGAGAGAAACAAAGTTTTGCCTAAGAAGAAATTAGACATGATAAAAAGGTTACACTAGAATAAAAATAACTTTTAGTGGCATTAAATATTTACATTAATAAAGAGTGCTAAGATTTTTATCAACTTTAATTAAGTGTCTGTCGCTCGTACTTTAGGGATATATAAAAATTAATTATCGTTAATGATATTTTTAATGTATTGTTAGGTACAAAGAGTATATACCCTACAATTATCCATAGACATCTATACTCCGACAAAATTATATTCGACCAATAAAGGAATTGAGATGAAGTTGATTTAACTATATAACTTTATTTTACTATGCTTGGACCAAGGGGACATAAAATATTCAAAATCATCATTTAACAACCAAACTACAGTAGTAATAATGTCATACTAAAAAAAGGGATATCAGACAAGAATAACAAACATATATAGAATTGACTTCTCTTTTTTGCTTCTCCACTTTTGACCCCACACCCTTTTGTCTTTTTATTTTCTTCACCTTTTGTTTTTGGTTGAGGTCAAGAGGGAAAGACCATTATGCCCTTTGCTCATAAACATTCACTCTGGTTTAGTCATGTGATATAGTTTGATTTGATACATAATTTAAGGGGGAAAAAATGATGTTTGAAATTTGTGATTTGAAATAAGTCGTAGATGTTTAAGTAGCATTTGGGATGTAATTGAAACTTTTTTTCTTCACCTTTTGTTTATGGTTGAGGTCGAAGAGGAAAGACAATAATATCCTTTGCTCATAAATATATTTCTTCTGTTTCAATATATGTGATTAGTTTGATTAGATATGAAGTTTAAGAAATAATGACTTTTGAAACTTATGATTTAAAATAAGTGATAAATGTTTAAGTAACATTTGAGATATTGAAATATTGAGTTGATGAGTAATTGTCAAGTCTAAACACAAGTTCAATTTTCACAAACTTCATTTCAAGTACTTCAACTAAATATTGCCCAAAACACAAAACTACACAAGAGAAAGGGAAGCAACTATATGAAAAAACTGTAGTTTTTCAATGAGCTCTTTTGCATGGCGTGAGGCTCGACGCTCAACTCTGGTGAACAGCTCGTCCCCGAGCTGTTCACCAATGTGGGCGTCCACAAGGACGCCACTAACACTTCTGCAGCTGATGGCTAAGGCTCGTCCGACTTCAGCTGCATCGTCGGGGTGGTTGACAACTAGAGGACTCCCTCCCCTAAAAACTTGAAGGTTGTTGATAGTGAATGAGCCATTGGCTTCAACCACTTCTTTAAAATCTTGTATACTTGGTGCATACACTGGGATGTTAAAGTTGTCCCTCTTTTCACTTGTAATTAGACCCTATCATTCAAAACAAATGTTAATAAACCTTTGAGAAATGAATAACATATTCAATATATCTGTCTCGATTCATGTGATATAGTATGACTGGTATGAAATTTAAGAAAAAAAGAAAGATTTTAAAATTTGTGGTCTAAAATAAGTTATAAATATTTGTATGACAATAAGTCACTTCACTAAGGGATAAAATGAGCATCTTAAAATTAAATCAATACTAAATATATAAATGTATTTTTTTTTTGACTGATAAAAAGAAAAGTGAACCGTATAAATTGGGATAAAGAGAGCATAATAAAGTTTGGTTGTTACTACTACTCCCTTTATTTCAGTTTATACAACTCATTCTCCTTTTTGGTCGGTCCTAAAAAGAACATTATATTTTTATATTTAATAATAATTTAATTTTAAAATCTATTTTATCCTTAGTGAAATAATTTATAGCCACATAAATATTAATAACTTATTTTAGATCACAAGTTTCTAAAAATCTTCTCTTCTCTTTCTTGAATTTTGTACCAAATCAAACTATATTTCATAAATTGAATTGGAAAAAATATTATTTATGTGATGTGAGAATTACAAGAAGTTTAATACTCCACTAGGCCTAAAAAACAATGATATAAATCATGACTTTACTACTATTCATTGAAATGGCTACATGCTTAGTCACAATCCAACTTTGTTTGTTTTGTCAACAAGATGCACTTACTCTAGATGGATGTTGACCCTTGAATTTTATTGCTTAAGGTGCTTGCTAAAGAATCAAATGGCAGATACTCTGATTGACTCTCAAGAGTACTAGTGTAAAATTGTCCCAAAAATACCAACTTTTTCCACAAAAAGGAAAAGACAAGAAGGCAATAACAAAATGTACTATTTCCTCGTTTCCAATTTATATAATGTAATTTGACTAGATACAAAATTTAAGAAAAAAAAATTGTTGATACTATAGTCTATAGTCATTGTTTGTGTGACTACAAATAATCACATAAAGGATAAAATAAGCATTTAATTACATGTCATTTTATGAGACTGACTAAAATGAAAGTATGTCATATAAATGAAACAAAGAAAGTATAAGTCATATGCTTGATCAGATTCTTAAACATGTAAGCTACTTATATCGAATACTCTAAAACTGGATTAACTTTTAGAGGTCTCGATACATGAATGACAATAATTGTTAAAAGGTTTCGAGCAAACATAAATACTTAACATTATAAACAACTTGTATACTATCAATGCAAAGGGATAAAGAAGAATGAGACAATCAATTAGTTTACCTCTTGGACAAGATCATCCCAAGCATCTTGAAAATGAGTCCCAAAAAGAAGTCCAGCCCCACCTTGGTCTATTGGATCCATAGAGGTCCTTCCTAAGCAAACTAAAAACATGGAACCACCTGTCTTCATTTCTTTAGACCTTGCACAAAGGAAATTAGCCAAATCACTTTGAAATTGCTTTTTGTATGCCTTTGTTGTGCTCTCATTTGCACCATGGATGTATATCCTTCCTTTGTTGTATGCAACATTTTGCTTATCCAACACTACATCCGGCACCTATCAAATTTCAATATTTGAAGATCAAAATCAAGAACTAAAAGTCAAAAGTCCAAAAAGTATCTATCTCCTTTTGACCATTTTTTTTTATACTTCTTGTGTCCATTTTGATTTGTTATGTTACTCCTTTCAAAAGTTAATTTGATTGATTTTCAATGTTTAATTAGATTGCATTCATTCTATATTTTTAACAAAAAACTTAAACATTTAAAAATTATACGAAAAGTATTATAGATTTCAATTTTTTTGCATATCAATATGATGGAAAAAAATACATCTGAAATATTAGTCAAAGTTATTATCATTTGACCGTAAAAAAAGAAACTAAGACAATTAAAAATGGACGAAGATAGTACTACTACGTCCACTTGTAATTGTATTGATTTCTTTTTTTACAGTCAAACTACAAGAACTTTGACTAACATTTTATGATATATCTTTTCATCATATTGATAGGCAAAAAACTGCAATTTATAATAGTGTTTTCGTATAATTTTTGAATTATCTAAATTTTTTTTGTTTAAAATATCAAATTAATATAATCTTATTTAATTTTTAAAAATTAATCAAATTAACTTTTAAAAAAGGTAACATAACAATTAAAAATAAAAGAAGATGATACCTTTTAAGCCTAAAACCAAACACTTTGAAATTAAAAAGTGCTTAAAAACAGAAAATACATAAAATTAAGTCAATTTAAACACCCTCTTTAGTCCTAAAGTGGTTTTGACAAAACTAGGGGCCATAATTATTTTTTTTGTGACCTTATAAAAAAAAATAAAGTAGTTAAGATAATAATATAAACTATATAAAAGTCATTAATTTGTTTTCCTTTTAACGGTAAATCATCCTCGGGATTAGCAAAAATACCATTATTTCCGCATTTCTCTATCTATATATTTCTCCATGCTACGTAACTATACACTTATAATAAAATATTATTTTTATAACTGACCATGACTTTAATAACATACTACTTTTGACTTCTGTTTAGGAAAATATTATATGTTGTCTCAAATATTAGTTTTAATAATACACACAAATAAGAAATTATTTATTATGTCATCTTTTTCCTTTTGAGAGTTTTACCAACATACAAACCAATTTAAATTATGTACACTATCAAGTTAGTTACTTTTTTTTTTTTACCAGACTTAACAATCAATACTTATCACAGAGATTTACTTGAAGTTACTTACCATGTAAATATTTTATATATCTTTAATTATTTTATTAAGAAATTCAATTATTGGTCATTAAAAAAAAAAAGAATTTCAAAATTATAAGATATGTGATTTATTTTTGCTACGTGAGACAAAAAATGAACTTACACTAAAAAGTTGAAATACACAAAACTATTAAGATAGTGCTAACTAATTAGAAAATTTGGCTAGAATCTGATCAGAAAATTAAAAAAATCATAATATTTTTTTATTTTAAAATAAGCTAATCTTTTTTTATTTTTTAGTTAAAATATATTAAAATTAAAAGATAAAAATATCTAAAAGGTGAAATAACATTAGAAAAAATTATCATTCTCGTCAAAAATATTTTTTTCAAAAACTCTTATTATTAAAGGCATACTAAAGTGAGTTTTATAATTTCGAAAAAAAGTTATACAATGTTAAAATTAAAGTGGAAATAAAAAAAAATAATTGTGAAAGTGTCCTTGCTGAATCAGAAAAACTAACCTGAGAAAGCCAGTGCAAAGAAAAAGCAGAGTAGAAAACGTCAATGGATCTCGCCGGAAATAGTCGCCGGTAAAATGAACCTGGAACTCCGGCAGCAAAATACGAGCGGTGGCTATTGGAAGCTAAACATTCCTCCATCCGATTATTAGCCAACGGAGGCAACAACTGAAACAGTGTGTTGAAATCATTTGACGGAAGGTCACAGAAAAACGCAGAAAATTCTGGAATCTGTTGATCTGTCATTTCGAATCTCTTCCTCATATGTTCAACAATCACATCGATGATGTAAACAGTGTTGCTGCCACAAGAACATCCTAAATCGACTATCACGAAAGGAATGTCGTTATCGGATGAACTAATCAGCTGGACTCTGTCAAGGCTTTCTTTCAATAAATGCAGCATTGATCGAGCATGCTGTCCCTGTATAAGAATTCGCGAAATAATGTTCTTTTTAAATAATTATTTCTGAATAGAGAAAACTCACTTTCTTTTCAAAAATATCAGTTCCACCCTCAAGGTCTTAGCCCGAGGGCAAAAGCATACTACTAGATTATAAACAACATTGTTTTCAAATGTATCACGAGTAAAGTAAGGTCAAAATTAGAAAGTTTTGACTCTTAGATGAAATTCGAACAGTGCTATATAAATTGAAACAGTATATAAATTAAGATGTGTGTAAGAGATCGATCGATTATGAAACCTGGGCTTGAGAATTGTTGACATAGCTAGCTTCACCTTTGCCTCCTTTCATGCTAAGCATTCTTTCAAGCTTCAAATTGGATACCACAACATTATCTTTGTTATCACCTAAGGTAGCCATATTGCATATAAAATATATTTTTAATATTAGTACTAAAACACAACAAGAGGAAGTAATAATAATACTATGGTTTAGGTATATGTTTGAGAGTTATAAAAATGAAGAAATGGAAGTAGGGTATATATAGAGTTTAGAAAAGGTAAAGAAGGGATTTTATCATTTTTCTAGTGGTTAGGATACATACTCATGAAAGATTTATGCTTTTGACAGAATCTAAACCATAAAAGTTTAAAAAATAAAAATTCAAAGTAATGAATAATAAATTTATTATTTTAATTAAGGGGGGTGGGTAGAGAGCATATAAAGAGGATATGGGCTTCACATGTAAATAAAAAATAAAAATAAAACCAAACAAGGCCCAAGATTGACGCCGTAATTACATAATTATATTGAATCTCTACGCAAAAATTCTGTTAATAAAAGAACCAATAAGAGATCTAAAAGGAGTAGGAAATGATCATTCAACTTTTTGTCCCTTCATTTACTCGATTATTATGCTAAATCTCAACAATAAACTCCTATATCTCATTTCCACCTCTTATTTTGAATCTATAGGTTATATCCGTTTGATTTCAGTTAGAAGTGAATTTTAAAATCTTAAATTTACGAGTGAAAAGAAAATATTATTCAAATTTCAGATTGAAGTGTATGGATGCGCTTCATCTAGGTATTGTTATTTTTCATGGGCGGAGCTAAAAATTAGGGTGCAGATTTAGTTGGAATAAGTAATTTTTGTGTAAATAATGTATTTGTATTAAGAAGTTTATTAAATAATGTACACATATATTAATGGGTCGTTTGGTAGCTAGATAAGAAATAAGTTATCCATGTATAAATTTTGTTTAACTTATATGACGTCTGGTAGATAGATCGAAAATAAGTTATTAATGTATAAAATTACTATGACGTTTTGCTTAACAATTTTAGAAACCCGCCTAACTTATACATGTACTCTTATAAGTTATGTGGGAATCTAAGTATTATATTACGTAGGACAAACAGTTGAATAACTAATACATGCATAAAATATTAATACATAGGTTCGCATAACAAATCCCTACATTATATTATTAATATCTTTATAACCCTAATTAGCTACCAAATGATCCCTAAATTTAAAACCCAACTACTACCAGAGGCCGCCATACTTCTGTGGGGTGCACGTACATCCGTTAACTTCTAAAAAAAACATATATATATATGTATATATATCTAAAAAATTTGACAAAAATATAGGATATAATTAATAATGAACACATGAAAAACATAAGAGTGTTATTGTGTTGCTGGTACAAGCTATAAAATTCACCCCAAGACCTAGGTTTGAATTCAGCTAGCTAGATTGTTTATTTCACTATTTTTATGTTAAATTTAATCATATTTGAATTACGATAATATTAATGCACCCAAAGTCTTCAAATTCTAGGTTCGCCTTTGTTAATTCTAACGTGCATGCCATAATCAAACAATGAAAGTAATTAGGAAAATCAATTAGCTACAGAAACCCTCTAATCACATTTGACTATAACCGTTTATCCGTTAACATAATCATTATAGAAATGAAAAGTTATATAATAATATACTATATTATAAAATAAATAAAGGCCTTTTGAAAATCATATAAAGCAACAATAAAATCTGTGGGTCCAAATATCAGATTAGAATATATGTCGATTAGGGAAACCTAACACAAACAATAAGAAAAAATATTTTTTTTGGTCGGTGTATAAGCAACTATCAAAATGAGGCGAACTAGAAGACTTTGTGTGCATTAATATTATGTTAGCTTAAATATGAAATTTAAAATAAAATGAGTAAACATAAACACTCTAGCTGGATTCAGACTCAAGTCTCACGGATGGATCTTCTAGCTTGTACCGATAGAATAATGACACTCCTGTGTTTTTCATGGGCGCTACTAATAATCCTAATTTCTATCAGTTTCTTATATACATATATATACATGAATTTTTTCGAAGTCACCGAATGCACGGGCACCCCACCTAGAGGGGTGCGTACGCCTCTGCCAAACTGCATAGTGTATATACACTAAATGATTAAGGTATATAATAATTAAAAATTCGTAAATAGTATATATTATATGTGTTTGTTGCTAGTTAAGTATAATTTTTTAGTTCCCTTTGATAATGGCAAATCATAAACTAGTAATATTTGTAATTAATACACCTAAACCGTGATTTGATATTCCAAATAATATTTAATTTTCTAATTTATGTGTGTTTGTCGTATCTAATTTGGATGTTGACATTTTGTCTACTAGAGGAACTAAGATTAACTGAAAATTAAGTGATAATTAATAGTGTTTCACCTAATTAAGTTTCATCTTTCCAAAAGTCATGGTCCATTTTGTCCCAAGCTATAAGGTCTAACTCTAGGTGGCTAAAGGATCTTGTTATATCTTATTAGGTCAAAAGAAATACTAATTAAATATTAAATTATATGTTCTGTGTTGTTGAAACTTTACTAGAAGGGGGGAAAAGTTTGACACTGAAAAAATCAATTATTATTGATTTGGTTTAATTTGGTGAAAAATCAAACCAAATTGATCTGTGTAACCCTCTAACCCTTGGAATTAAATTTTATAATAGGGACCACTTCCCTTTATAGTAGATTGATTAAGACTATATAATGAATTACATACTGTCAAATTAGGTTTTGACCATTGCTAAATGCTAATCCACACTCTAAAAAGGATTAGATGTAAAAGTTACCCCAAATAGAGAGGAATTATCTAAGTCATATATATAAGGAGTGTTGAGATATTTTTCCGATATGACGTGGGACATTCTCATTCCCCCACCATACACTGTCTGGATTAATGAACCTCACTTTGATACTATGAAAAAAATTACGTTTTGAACGTAAATTACTTAAAAAGAACTAATTAAAAAAGGAGGTTGATTACCTGAGTCATGAGTCTTGTCCCAAACCGATATGGGACATTCTCACCCCCCCCCCCAATACACACCCCACCATACACCGTTTGGACTACTGAATCTAACTCTAATACTACAAAATTAAATTTTAAGTCAAACTCAGTTTTTTTAAAAACTATTTTTGAAAAATAAGAAAATCGGCTGAGTCATGAGATCTTAATTACCCCGATTCAATGTGGGACATTCTAATCACATGCAAAATGATTAACTAAAAACAATGATGCATACATAGCAATATAATTTAATTTTCAAGGATGATTTTATGAAAGAGAGTATATTCTTACTTGTTGATTGTTGAGAATTTACTCCTCTCATCATAGTAGTTTTTTCACTCTGTGTTTGGACTTCCATCAATACTAGATCAAAGTAAATATGCACTAGACCTTACTTTGAGCTAAACTCATTTTTAAAAAATAAAATAAAAATAAGTGGACCTGACTTTAATGTTATGAAAATTTAATTTAAACCAAACTCACTTTAAAAAAAAAAAAACTCAAAAAGGGGGAAGATTGACCGAGTCATGAGATCTTATCCTAATTCATTGTGAGACAATATTCTCATCACATACGATATGGTTATACAAAACTAACGATGTACAAATAGTAATAAACCTTAAAAAAAAGAAGATTGACCGAGTCATGAGATCTTATCCCGATTCAATGTGAGACATATCATCAGATACAAGATGGTTATACAAAAATTACGATGTACACATAGTAATACAATTTAATTTTAAGGATGATTTTACCAAAGAGAGTATTAACTTACATCTTAATTGTTGAAAAAATGACTCCTTCTTCCGATACAAGCGCCATCATAGTAGTTTCTTCACTTTTTGTTTGAAATTCCATTAATAATAGATTAAAGTAAATGTGCACTAGACCTTATTTCAAGAATATTTTTTTTGTAGAATATGTATAAATGAATGATAACACACCCTTATTTATACATAAATAAAAAATTTGGCAAGTTATAATTGGTCAAATTTGATTAATAGTCTAAGTACCTTTCAGTTTTGTTGACAATATAAATGTAAAATTTGACCATTTACTTATACTAGATATATAGACCATGTTACAAGAGCTTAATTAAGGAATATAATTTAATTTGGCCAGATCATTACACATTTTGTTTTAATAATATAAATGTAAAATTTGGTGATTTACTTATACTAGATATATAGACCATGTTGCAAGAGCTTATTTAAGGAATATAATTTAATTTGGCCAGATCATTATACATTTGTTTTTCTAATATAAATGTATATTTGGCCATTTACTTATACTAGATATATAGACCATGTTGCAAGAGCTTAATTAAGGAATATAATTTAATTTGGCCAGACCAATATACATTTTGTTTCAATAATATAAATTTAAAATTTGATCATTTACTTATACTAGATATATAGACCATGTTGCAAGAGCTTAAATAAGGAATATAATTTAATTTGGCCAGATCATTACACATTAATATGGATGGTTCATAATGAATTATAAGAGCAATAAAAGATCTTTTCCTTAATTTTCTCTCCATTTTTAGACATAGAAAATTTGAGAGCTTAAATTATATCCCAAACTTAAATTTTATGAGGTGGTCAAGATTTTAATTATATTTCGCATTTGAATTTCATTCTCCACTACTAGGAAGTCAAACACCACTTATATTAGGCTCAATTGAGAAAACAAATTTCAGTCAATAATTTTTTTAATAGTAAAATACATGAAAAATGAATTAGAAAAATACATGTTAATTAATTTTTTAAAATAATTCTAAATCCCATTATCGAAAAATCCAGAAATGCTTAATATGTAGGACGGGTCATGTAAGAACATCCTCAACGTATCAAATAGAGTAAAATATCATAACATCATCTTAAATATTTTTTAACCTCATATTTATCGAAAAAATTCAAGATATGTTTGAAATGTAGGACGGGTAATGTCAGAACATCTCTAACATATCTAATGAACTAAAATATGATCACAACAACATCTTGATTATTTTTTGACCTCATATTTATCAAAAAATTCAGGATATGCTTGAAATTTAGAATAAGTCATGTCAGAACATCCTCAACTTGTCGAATAAAGTAAAAATCATAACATCATTTTAGTTATTCTTTGACCTCATATTTATCAAAAAATTGAAGATATGCTTAAAATGTAAAATGGATCATATCAGAAAATCCTAAATGCATCAAATGTAACATATCAAAACATCGAGGAAAGGATCAAAATAGTCCCTTTTCTTTGGGTTAAGGCTTAAAGTGATCCTTGAGTTTTCACATGGAGCACTAATAGTCCCTCATGTTTACAATATTGGTGCACTTTTGGTCCTCCTCAAATATTTTACCTATTTTTTAGCATTGCCTATGTATGGGATGTTCAATCGTCATTTTATATATTTCGTAGAAATAACAACTCTATATGAAAGAATGTGAGAAGAAAAATACTTTGTTTTGTTTAGTAGAAATCGTATTGCAGGTAAAGTCGAGAGGTTTATCACGATAATTCACATGCAATAGTACAACTTTTTCTTTTCCTGCAAAGTCATATGTTAAGATGTTTTTAGTTTAGCTGCAGTAATATTTCTAGTGAACAAAACAAGGTGTTTTTCTTATCACTTTCTCTCAAATAGAGTTATTATACTATCATATATATATATAAGACGATTGGACATTCCTTATATAAAATTTTGGACAAAATTAATGTTAAAAAAATATGCAAAATTTTAGGGGAGTACCAAAAGTGCACCAATATTACAAACATGAGGGATTATTAGTGCACTATGTGAAAACTCAAAGATTACTTTGAGCCTTAACCCAAAGATGAGGGACTATATATATGAACAATGAGCCAAGTTTAAGGATTTTTTTTCTAAAAAGAGAAGCTTATCAATTTAATCGAAAATCGAACATTTATGATGATCATCCAATTATCCAAAAATAGATAATAATTAATTTATTGATTTGATTATTGATTCAACACATTTATAAATAGATAATTGATCAAACATGGAGTCATTTATAATACCTAAAAAAATATTTAAACTATCCCTGTTATGTAGATTTACTACTTATACTATGGAGTGTTAGTAGTAGTTTGGTCATGCGATATCATATCATGATATGATATCGTGAGATGGATCAGCGTTTGGACATGTGATTTTACGCTAATTCCATCTCATGATTCCATATCATGAGATGTGATTTCATATTCTCCAAAAATCATGATATGAAATCATATGGGAATACCATATCATGATTTGAGATATTTTAATACAAAAATTGATCCACAAGTTTATATTTTGTTAAAACAACCCCACATTTATATCTATTAACCTGTGGCGGAGCCACATTGTCTCCCTTCGGCGGAAAATTATATTATTTTTACATGGTTAAAATAATTTTTTAGGTATATGTAGTAGATGTCGAACCCCCTTCGGCTACTTTGTGTGTCTATTTCTTCAATTTTTGAACCCCCATACTGATAATTCTAGCTCCGCCACTGCTACTAACCATTTATTTCACATGTAAATAAATTTATAATCACATCATTACTTTTAAAAATTTATTATTCTCACCGACATAGAATTTATTATTCTCACCAACATATAGTCACTTTAACTCACACTTCACGATTGTTGAGTAGTAAAATCTTGAAGAGCCTGTGAAATGTGTTTCATTTTTACTCAAATATATTGATGAGAAGTAAATTTAAGTTGAAAGTTAGATTGAAACAATTACTTAAGTGGAGAACAAATAGCTTTGTAATAATTTATTATGCAATTTTATAATTTTTTGTTTATTTGATAAGATTAAATAAATAATTGGGGCTATTTTAATAGTTTTAGAACTTATGAGATTTTTATGTTTATGAGAAAATATACATCACCAAAATTTCATATCGCATGTCCAAACAAAACTTCAATTTCATCTCATAATTCCATATTATGATACCATATCGCATGACCAAACGGACATTGTAACCCCCCTAAACTATAATATTCTTGTATCTAAAATTCTTTGCGTATTCAAGTGGCATGAAGAGTGGTCTCAACTCTCTTTACAATGTGTGAGAGCTAAAAAATAAGTTTAAAACAATATTTATGTGACATTTTTATTAATAAAAGTTTTTTTTAATGTATTTTTAAAATTATATGATACATTCAAGTAGTTCGGCAGTTAGATAAAATTTATTACTCACAAGTTTGAGGGGTTGTGTATTAAGACATTTCTTAAAATTTAGTATCAAAGCTTCTTACATAACTGTAAAGGTGAAAAAATAATCATTAAAATGATCACATGCATGTGAAACGTACCGATATTGTATAAATAATATATAATTATATACCAGAGATATACACACATCTATTGTATATGATGTATATATATATATATTCAATCTCTATTGATATATAATTCACTTGAAAAGATTTATATTTGTGGCACATTTAATTTTAAAATTGTGCTTTGAAGAAACTTTAATAGCTGAACATGGAGTCGTTTAGTCGTCCCTAACAACACAAATCTTTTCTAAATATTTTCAAATTTTTGTGCTCCTCTCGATGTTTCAAGTCTTTTGATATCTTATTTACTCAAAGTGATACATTTTACAACACATCAAATTTTATAATCGAGCTTTGAATAAGATTTTAATGTTCATTTTATCTTTAAGAAATAATTTTTTTTCTGCATAAATATATATGATCTATTTTAGATCACAAGTTTCAATTTTTTTTCTTTCTTTCTTAAATTACGTCTTAAATCAAACGAACCAATATAAATTGAAACGAAAGGAGTAATGTACCGGATCCACTGCCATTTCTGGGAAAAACAACAACAAAGGAAATGACCCCTGCTGATGATGATCATCAAGTGAGAACCAAATTTATTTACCCCATCATCATTGCATGTCATCATAAATGTGCATTGTTGTTTTTTACTTCTTGTAATATTTTATTTCTTTTAAGTTTAAGGGTAGAAGGTTACTAGATTTGGAACGTTATCTTAATTTTTTGAAGAGTTTAGTCGTATTTTTATAGTGTTTTGTTTTTTATTTCACTATTACTTGTTATTTATTGTGTTTAGGTTATCACATTAATCAAGAGTTCTCTAAGAACAGTTTCCTTATTACCTTCACGAGGTAAGAATATGATCTGTGTATATTTTATTCTTTTCAGATCTATTTATAAAATTTCACTATATATATATTATTGTTACGTGGATATATATACGTTGGAGAAGACAAATAAATACATTCTAGAGTGAAAATAAAAGATATAAAAACCCTTGGAATTGTAGAAAGTAGTAGTACAAGAAAATGTTTGGATTGACAAATATGCATGCAAATATATCATTGTCAAGATAAGACAATAAAAGGGAAAAAGTAGAGACAAAATCAAAGTATAAGTATACTACTTGAGCTCTTACTAAGAAAAATAAGAGGACCATCTACTTCCACATCTCAATAATTTTGAAAACATTATTCCTTTTTTTTGTCTAGCAAATGAAACTTTGTCCAATAGTGTTTTCTCAATCAAGCATTATTCATAACGACAAGTGCAAGTAAAAGTTAAAAGTCAATCTTTATTTTCATGATCCATCCGACCAAAAGGAGGATAATAATAATAATAATAGAGGATTGTTTTTAAAGTTGTTAATATAGTTCGGAAATGAAATTAACAATTTTTAATACATTTAGGAGTATTTTTACTATTTCTTTAATTTCTTTAGAAATTATTAGAGACTTGGAATTGAAACATACTTTCAAGGGATAATTGTACAGAATAGCAAACTAATAATCTAAAACAAATAAAGTAGCTATTGTTTGATTTAATTATGCCCATAGCAAACGTTTGCTAGTCGCCTCTCTCCCTAATCTCTCGCTCGCCACTCTCCCTTTCTCGCTCGCCACTCTCCCTCTGCTCGCCTCTCTCGCTTTATAGAACAGAAGTGTATAAATTGCGTTTTTGTTTTGTATAAAGCGAGATAAAATTGTATATACACACATATAAAAACATATATCTTCGTGCTATACACTTAATTATACAATATACAAATATTTTACTTCGATTCAATTGTATACAAATGCAAATTTTATACAGATATTGCAGCGAAATAGGCCAGCGAATTATACAATTGTGAATTATACAATTGCAGCGAAATATAATTTTCTCTCGCTTTATACAACAGAAGTGTATAAATTATGTTTCTGTTTTGTATAAAGCGAGAGAAAATTGTTTATACACATGCAAAAACATATATCTTCTTCCTATACACTTATAATTATACGATATACAAACATTTTACTTCGATTCAATTGTATACAAATGCAAATTTTATACAGATATAGCAGCAAAATAGGCCAGAGAATTATACAATTGTAGCGAAATAGGCCAACGAATTATACAATTGCAGCAAAATAGGCCAGCGAATCATACAATTGTATATGTACAACGAATTATACATTTATATGTTTGCTATGGAGCGCAATTATGCAAACTTTGCTATAGCATACAAATATGATTTTTTTATTTGTTAAATGTGAAAGTTGCCCTACATTCAATTAGAGGAATCGGCCTTTATATATATATATATATAAATATATATAAATTCATCATGGGGTTACAAAATATAAAACGTAAACATACGAAAAGGTTTAAAGGGGTTCAACATTTGTTATATATACGTAAAATAATTTTGATCAAGTATAAATGATGTATTTCCTCTGTTCTAACTTATGTGATACATTTCGTTTTTTAAGAGTCAAACAATTTAAGTTTGATTGAAATTTGCACATGCAATTCTTAATTTTTTTAAAAATAAAATTTATATATTTGTAAACTACATAAAAATTACTATATGTTACAATAATTGACAATTCAAAATATTTAAAAGATATATGAAAATTTTATGGTCAAAAATCAATTTGTCTATATTTTAAAATTCAAAATATATCATATGAATTAAAACGGAAAAAATATTTTTTTTAAAAAGAATTCAAATGAACCACTCAATTTTTAAAATATTGAATTCAGTTGAACCAGTCTACCAAACTGATTGTGAAAAGGGCCAAATGCATTGAACTAAGACTTGGAATATGAACAGGATCTCCCTGTTGGCCTAACTTATGAGAAATGATGAACAAGGAGAAAATGATTATGTCCCCTTGCAACTTGTATATATGTGTCTCTTCTAATTTTTGTATCATGTATATGTATATATATCCAAATATATTCATCTTTTTTTCCAACAAGAAACATAATAATACTAATACCTACAAGAGTCTTTAATCTTTTTTCATTCAAAAGCTGCAAAAAAAGAAAAATAAAAACTTCTTCAATGAGAGACATATACACAATGTGGCTGCTATATGTGGTTCTAAATAATAGAGGTATCATTTTCAACTTTATTTTTTTCATTTGGAAACATACAAAACTTTATTATAATGAGTAATGTTTATAAGTTGTTTTAATATGACAAATTAGTGATTTGGTGACTTAACATTAGAATGGATTAAATTCAATTATTTTAATGTAATACTTTTTTTAACTTTATCAATATAATAATTAATTCAATTATCCATATTAGAATTTTGTGTATTATCGATATATATACACATCAATAATCAAACCAATTAGATATTCGTTATTTATGGCCAGTAATTGGCCTACTCTAGATATTTTTCCTTTCCTTTCTTGTTTCCATTTGTTAATATGCATATTTTTTAAAAAAAAAAATGTAAACCTCTAAGCAAATTTAATTGTCTTCAACATCCATATTAATATGTGTTATCACAACAAAAAACTAATGCAAAACCATTATAGCATTAATTCAGTCTAATTGAAGTGTTATGAAAAACTAAAGGCGCTTCTAAATATATGGTATATAGTACTAGGGGTTCAAAAGAATGTGTAAAATCGATCAAATTTAATTGAAAAGAATTTATTAATATTATTTTTTAAATAAAATCGTAGACTTTTATTTAAGTATATAACCGTCCCAAACAATAGGGATGATCTTTTTAGTTTATGAAAAAAATCCAAAAATTTTCCGAATCGAACCGAATAACCTTACATATATGTATATATATATTATATATTAACAATATGTAAAATTAATATATAAATATATTTTATAACATTTTCCAATATAAACATAATCTAAGTCATAGGCCTATGGTGACCGGACAACTTTAGGTCTTTGCTCTTAATTGTCATTTACTTAATATTGTTTAAAATTAAAAGATACTATAATAGATACTCGATCAAACAATACGACAAAATCTATAGAAGCACTCCTATTAAATGTTAAGATTAAATAATACAACATCAAAGTTTTACATTCATGACTTCTTGGTGAAAAATTGAAGTTCTTCTTCAAGCTAAGAACATACTTGTGAAAGAAATATTTTGATAATAGTATATCTTGAGGTGATATTTTAAAAGTAAATAATTTAAAAATTAACCGAATCATATCGATACCGAAGAGAAATTGATATGATTAGAATCTAATTCTGGTTATACATTATAAAATATCCAAAAAAGTGAGATAATATAATTTTTTTAAAAATAACCAACTAAACCGTCCCGTTACACCCCTACTATCATATGATGGATTTCACTTGCCTTTGTCGAGTGAAATAACAATACAATTATTCATTGGGTAGAAAATCTCAAACTTACGAACCATAAATCTTTTTAATTATATAACAAACTCCAATGTATTATTGAAAATATACCTTTTGTCAACTTGAATATTTAGAGGTGTCTTTAGAATAACAAAACCTAGTTCATATACTTCTAATTCTAAAGCCACTTTTAAATAATTCAATTTGACAAAACTATAAATTAATAATAACTTTATTGGTCTATCGATACAAATATACTCAAATGATTTTTTTAATAGTTGTATCGATACAATTAATAATAACCTTATTGGTCTATCGGTATAACTATCATTTGAGTATACGAACTATTTTCTCAAAAATTAATAATATAAATATACAAAACCATTTGAGTATACTAATAAAATCAATAATATTCTTCGATTCAATTTATCTACTCCAATCGATAGACTAATATAAACGTAGAAAACCATTTGAGTATACTAATAAATTCAATAATATTTTCTTCGATTCAATTTATCCGTTTCATTGAAACTTACACAGTTAGGCACAAAAATACTTGACTATTAGAGTTTGGCAAAGGCATTCATGGTTTATGTCTTGGATTTATTAGGCAAAATGAAATTCTGGGCCATGTCTTGTAGTCTTGCATATGCTACAATTATTAATTTTAGTTAGCCATTCTTATTCTAGGTAGTATAGACTATAAGATTTTTCTCTATTTGACCTATTTTGTAGGAACATATTCAACAAAAAAACATTACTTTAAATTGAAGAATGAAGACTTGTATAGCATTCATTGATTAGGAAGACTATTAGATTTTTCTCTATTTGACCTATTTTGTAGGCACATGTTCAACAAAAAAACATTACTTTAAATTGAAGAATGAAGACTTATATAGCATTCATTCATTTGGAGGACCTCATGCTGAGGTCTCTAATAGAAGTTTCTAAATGGTTAAATTAAAGCATCATGAACTCTTCTTTTATTAGGGAAAAGAAAAAGAGGAAAAAATGTTTCTATCTTTGATCAATATTTAATTAAAGATAATAACAGTAATAATTATAATTATAATAATAATATAATAATGATAATAATAATTGAAGTTGCATTGGTATTTGTATGATTTTATCTACTTTAAGGTTTTTAAAAGTTATTATCGTGATGTTTAGTGAAAATTTATATTCCAAACTCTTATAATAATCTTTGATAGAATTTTATTGATTGTGGTTTTTTATTATGTTATTTCGTACTACAAAATCCTTTTTTTGGGGGGGATTTTTTTTCTATAAAAGGTAATGAAAAAATTTCTAGAATGGATTGCTACATATGTTCAGGTGCTAGATAAATGATTATTTTTTTTGGAATCCTATGATAACTTTTAGCTTTTTTAATCTCTGTCTTTCAGGTGAGCATTTTATGCACACTGGGTAAATTTTCTATTATATAATAACCTGCAAATTATATAAATATGTAAATCGCACTAGACAAACCTTATGTGACAGACTCAACTCATAAGACATTGAAGGATGATCAATCACGAATCATCCGTGTGAATAACCACCCTCCAAACCAAATGAACTTTTTTGTAGATTTTACAGAAATCATATAGTTTTAATATAATTACAATATATCCTTCTTTAGTTTGTAATTACATTAATTCCTTAAAAAGCAACACAAACCGGATACATTAAAGAGTATCTCGGATACATTATAATATAAAACGGATACATAATATGTAGCTCGGGTACATTAAAACCTAGCTTGGATACATAATATATAGCTCGGATACATTAAAAACTAGGTCGGATACATCATATATAGCTCGAATACATTAAATATTGGCTCGAATACATTAAAAAAAAGAATTTTAAAGGTTTTCAAAAATAGAAGGGAATATTAAAAATAAGAAAAACATGAGACATGTATTTTAGTAATTTTTCCGCTTTTTGAGAAATTTTGTTTCTCCTTGTTATCAAACTTTGATACTCAATTGTATTATATCCCTCTTTTTTTGGTATGACCACTACTGAAAAATGCTTAATCAATAAAAAGGGATGACAAAAAGGAAAACTTCATAATATAGCAAATATCAATATACATTTAAGATATATAGCTACAATATATTTTTATTTTATTTTATGGATATAATTAAATATTGAATAGCAAAGATAATTATATACAAATAAGAATCAATTATTTAATATATATCTAAATAAGTATTAAATGACAAAATTATCATCACACATCAATTATGATTAGGCACGTTTTAAGGTGAAGTTTTCATGTTTACATCTTTAATACTTTTCATTACTTTCTCTCTCAAATATTACTATATCACAAAAAAAAATTCTTAATTTCCAAAATTCTTCAAATTCACGATTTTCTTGCATGATTTTAGAAGTGATTTTTATGATTCTTCTTTATTAGGTTTTTTGTAATTGTGTTTTTTCTCCTTTTTATGACGATTATATATGTATACATATATATATATTCCTTCTATTTTCATAGGGTTTTGTTTGAAAATTTTGTTTCTCCATTACAATGGTAAAAATTATTAGAAGAGTTATAAAATGTAAACATTAATTTGACAAATTTTTGGATGAACTACCTTCTTCCGAGCCAAATTTTCAGGTCATATTACTGCAATAGAGAATGAAAGAAGAACAAAGAATCGCAATGGCTCTATACCTCCAATTGTATTGATATATTAATACAATGGAATACTTATACATTTGAATACTTGTATTGTAATATATTTCTTTGTTTTTGCATTTTTATTGAATTGTCCATTTGTATTGAAATATTATCACAAGTTGAAAGGTTGATTGACTATACAAGTACGTTTGAATACATAAATACATTAAGTTTGTATATTTTTTTTAAAATAATACTCGATGCAACATTATTTGTCCAATGTATCCAATTTTGTGTAACAATAAGGGTAATTATATGTATACTATATAGTCAGAGGCGGATCTAGGATTTGGAGGTAGTGGGTGACACAACGTTCAAGCAAGATAAAAGGATCGGTTGCCTTAATTTTGGGTTACATTCGGATTACTGATTTTTATTTTATTTTTATAAATAAATTGATCAAATACGCATGTTAGTAATATTTTATTTTAGATATTCTGAGATTAGAGATGACTAAACAATTCAATTTTTATTTCCTTTCTGGAATAAGATATCTGAAACTTTGAGGGAATAAGTTTTTTCACATTAAAATTTAAGCTTGTATAAACCATCTAATAGTATTAACATAATATATTACATTGACTTTATGTGTTATTGGAGATATATAGTACGGAAAGAATAAAAAATGTAGTTTCAGTCTAATCATCTTACTTTGCAAGAACGTCAGTGAAGATGGAAAACTTTTAATTTTTTTTAAAAAAAGATCTAATAATAATATTCATCATTTTTAAATTATATTTTTAAAAATTATTATTTAAATATATTCTTAATAATATTTATTTCAATTCATAATTCAGTACTCATTAGTTAATAAAAATAAACATGCAACACTCATATCAAGAGATAAATAATTAGTGCAAAAAAAAATTAAAGATGAAAAGGAGTCAATTTGAATTAATAAAGAATAGTAAATAAAGAAGAAGAATGGAGAAAAAAATTAAGCCCTTTACATACTAAAAAAAAGAAAAAGGAAAAGAAAAAAGGAGCAAGCAAATAAAAGAGTGTTGGCACTGAGGTTCAAACCTGGGTTGGCTGTGTGGCAGAGCAACTCCTTCGCCAAATGAGCTGCTGCGAATTTCAATCATTGGGTGGCAAAGGTAACATATATTGAATTATTGTGCATATTTACATATATAAACGACGTTTTTTCGGAGATCACTGAGTGTCGTGGCACCCCCCACCAGTCAATGTAGCTCCGCCCCTGTATATAGTTGTATTGATAAGGTAAATCATATTTAAATTGTCTTGTTCATATGCTAAATTGCTTTACTTTACTTGTTTGATATATTGATACATTATGTTTTATAATACTTGTATCCATTTGAAACAAAGTATTCATATGCTTACTATATTGATATTTAGAGGTGTCTTTAGAATAACAAAACCTAGTTCATATACTTCTAATTCTAAAGCACTTTTAAAAATTCAATTTGACAAAACTATAAATTAATAATACTTTATTGGTCTATCGATACAAATATACTCAAATGATTTTTTAATAGTTGTATCGATACAATTAACAATAACCTTATTGGTCTATCGATACAACTATCATTTGAGTATACCAACTATTTACTCAAAAATTAATAAAATAATATACAAAACCATTTGAGTATACTAATAAAATCAATAATATTCTTCGATTCAATTTATCTACTCCAATCGATAGACTAATATAAACGTAGAAAACATTTGAGTATACTAATAAATTCAATAATATTTTCTTCGATTCAATTTATCCGTTTCATTGAAACTTACACAGTTAGGCACAAAATACTTGACTATTAGAGTTTGGCAGGCATTCATGGTTTATGTCTTGGATTTATTAGGCAAAATGAAATTCTGGGCATGTCTTGTAGTCTTGCATATCACTTATTAATTTTAGTTAGCCATTCTTATTCTAGTAGTATAGACTATAAGATTTTCTCTATTTGACCTATTTTGTAGGAACATGTTCAACAAAAAACATTACTTTAATGAAAGAATGAAGACTTGTATAGCATTCATTGATTAGGAAGACTATTAGATTTTTCTCTATTTGACCTATTTTGTAGGCACATGTTCACAAAAAAACATTACTTTAAATTGAAGAATGAAGACTTATATAGCATTCATTCATTTGGAGGACCTCATGCTGAGGTCTCTAATAGAAGTTTCTAAATGGTTAATAAAGCATCATGAATCTTTCTTTATTAGGGAAAGAAAAAGGGAAAAAATGTTTCTATCTTTGATCAATATTTAATTAAAGATAATAACAGTAATAATTAATATTATAATAATAATAAATATGATAATAATAATTGAAGTTGCATTGGTATTGTATGATTTTATCTACTTTAAGGTTTTTAAAAGTTATTATCGTGATGTTTAGTGAATTTTATATCCAAACTCTTATAATAATCTTTGTAGAATTTTATTGATTGTGGTTTTTTATTATGTTATTTCGTACTACAAAATCCTTTTTTTGGGGGGATTTTTTTTCTATAAAAGGTAATGAAAAAATTTCTAGAATGGATTGCTACATATGTTCAGGTGCTAGATAAATGATTATTTTTTTGGAATCCTATGATAACTTTTAGCTTTTTTAATCTCTGTCTTTCAGGTGAGCATTTTATGCACACTGGGTAAATTTTCTATTATATACATCCTGCAAATTATATAAATATGTAAATCGCACTAGAACAAACCTTATGTGACAGACTCAACTCAATAAGACATTGAAGGATGATCAATACGATCATCGTGTGACTAACCCTGCTTTTTTTGTCTAGCAAATGAAACTTTGTCCAATAGTGTTTTCTCAATCAAGCATTATTCATAACGACAAGGCCAAGAAAAAGTTAAAAGTCAATCTTTAATTTCATGATCCATTCGACCAAAAGGAGGAGGATAATAATAATATAGGATTGTTTTTAAATCTCTTAATATTTTAGAAATAAAACTAATAATTTTCATGAAATTTAAAAATATTTTCAATGTTTTTTAAAATTATTTTAGAAATTAATAGAGACTTGGAATTGACACATACTTACAATTAAAGGAATCAACCTTTATATATATATATATATATCGATGGCGACAGGCAGAGCTAAAATATTTATCATTGAGTTCCAAAATATAAAAAGTAAACACTGGAAAAGGTTCAAAGGGGTTTAACATTTGTTATATATACGTAAAAAATAATTTTGATCAAGTATAAATAATGTTTTTCCTCTGTCCTAATTTATGTAACACATTGCGTTTTTCAAGAGTCAAAGTTTAAGTTTGATCGGAAATATGCACATGGAATTGAATCTTCAATTTTTTTGAAATGAAATTTATATATTTGTAAACTACATAAAAAGTACTATAAGTCACAATAATTAACAATCTAAAATATTAAAAAGATATATGAAAAACTTATGATCAAAGATAAATTCGTGAATCTCAAAATTTAAAATGTATCACATGAATTAAACAAAAGGAGTATTTTTTTCCGAAGAGAATTCAAATGCACCCCTCAACTCTTACTAGCTCTACCCATATATATATATTAACTGATAAAATATTGAGTTCAGTTAAACAAGTCGATCAAACTAATTTTCAAAGGGCCAAATACATTGAACTAAGACTTGGAATATGAACAGGATCTCCCTGTTGGCCTAACTTATGAGAAATGATGAACAAGGAAAAAATGATTATGTCCCCTTGCAACTTGTATATATGTGTCTCTTCTAATTTTTGTATCATGTATATGTATATATATCCAAATATATTCATCTTTTTTTCCAACAAGAAACATAATAATACTAATACCTACAAGAGTCTTTAATCTTTTTTCATTCAAAAGCTGCAAAAAAAGAAAAATAAAAACTTCTTCAATGAGAGACATATACACAATGTGGCTGCTATATGTGGTTCTAAATAATAGAGGTATCATTTTCAACTTTATTTTTTTCATTTGGAAACATACAAAACTTTATTATAATGAGTAATGTTTATAAGTTGTTTTAATATGACAAATTAGTGATTTGGTGACTTAACATTAGAATGGATTAAATTCAATTATTTTTAATGTAATACTTTTTTTTAACTTTATCAATATAATAATTAACTCAATCATCCATATTAGAATTTTGTGTATTATCGATATCTATACACATCAATAATCAAACAAATTAGATATTCGTTATTTATGGCCAGTAATTGGCCTACTCTAGATATTTTTCCTTTCCTTTCTTGTTTCCATTTGTTAATATGCATTTTTTTTATAAAAAAAAATAAAACCTCTAAGCAAATTTAATTGTCTTCAACATCCATATTAATATGTGTTATCACAACAAAAAACTAATGCAAAACCATTATAGCATTAATTCAGTCTAATTGAAGTGTTATGAAAAACTAAAGGCACTTCTAAATATACTAGGGGTTCAAAAGAATGTGTAAATCGATCGAAATTAATTGAAAAGAATTGATTAATATTATTTTTTAAATAAAATCGTAGACTTTTATTTAAGTATATAACCGTCCCAAACAATAGGATGATCTTTTTAATTTATGAAAAAAATTCAAAAAAATTTCGAATCGAACCGAATAACCTTACATAGTATATATTTTATATATTAACAATATGTAAAATTTAATATATAAATATATTTTGTAACATTTTCCAATATAAACATAATCTAAGTCATAGGCCTATGGTGACCGGACAACTTTAGGTCTTTGCTCTTAATTGTCATTTACTTAATATTGTTTAAAATTAAAAGATACTATAATATATACTCGATCAAACAATACGACAAAATCTATAGAAGCACTCCTATTAAATGTTAAGATCAAATAATACAACATCAAAGTTTTACATTCATGACTTCTTGGTGAAAAATTGAAGTTCTTCTTCAAGCTAAGAACATACTTGTGAAAGAAATATTTTGATAATAGTATATCTTGAGGTGATATTTTAAAAGTAAATAATTTGAAAATTAACCGAATCATATCGATACCGAAGAGAAATTGATATGATTAGAATCTAATTCTGGTTATACATTATAAAATATCCAAAAAAGTGAGATAATATAATTTTTCAAAAAATAACCAACTAAACCGTCCCGTTACACCCCTACTATCATATGATGGATTTCACTTGCCTTTGTCGAGTGAAATAACAATACAATTATTCATTGGGTAGAAAATCTCAAACTTACGAACCATAAATCTTTTTAATTACATAACAAACTCCAATGTATTATTGAAAATATACCTTTTGTCAACTTGAATATTTAGAGGTGTCTTTAGAATAACAAAACCTAGTTCATATACTTCTAATTCTAAAGCCACTTTTAAATAATTCAATTTGACAAAACTATAAATTAATAATAACTTTATTGGTCTATCGATACAAATATACTCAAATGATTTTTTTAATAGTTGTATCGATACAATTAACAATAACCTTATTGGTCTATCGATACAACTATCATTTGAGTATACCAACTATTTACTCAAAAATTAATAATATAAATATACAAAACCATTTGAGTATACTAATAAAATCAATAATATTCTTCGATTCAATTTATCTACTCCAATCGATAGACTAATATAAACGTAGAAAACCATTTGAGTATACTAATAAATTCAATAATATTTTCTTCGATTCAATTTATCCGTTTCATTGAAACTTACACAGTTAGGCACAAAATACTTGACTATTAGAGTTTGGCAAAGGCATTCATGGTTTATGTCTTGGATTTATTAGGCAAAATGAAATTCTGGGCCATGTCTTGTAGTCTTGCATATGCTACAATTATTAATTTTAGTTAGCCATTCTTATTCTAGGTAGTATAGACTATAAGATTTTTCTCTATTTGACCTATTTTGTAGGAACATGTTCAACAAAAAACATTACTTTAAATTGAAGAATGAAGACTTGTATAGCATTCATTGATTAGGAAGACTATTAGATTTTTCTCTATTTGACCTATTTTGTAGGCACATGTTCAACAAAAAAACATTACTTTAAATTGAAGAATGAAGACTTATATAGCATTCATTCATTTGGAGGACCTCATGCTGAGGTCTCTAATAGAAGTTTCTAAATGGTTAAATTAAAGCATCATGAACTCTTCTTTTATTAGGGAAAAGAAAAAGAGGAAAAAATGTTTCTATCTTTGATCAATATTTAATTAAAGATAATAACAGTAATAATTATAATTATAATAATAATATAATAATGATAATAATAATTGAAGTTGCATTGGTATTTGTATGATTTTATCTACTTTAAGGTTTTTAAAAGTTATTATCGTGATGTTTAGTGAAAATTTATATTCCAAACTCTTATAATAATCTTTGATAGAATTTTATTGATTGTGGTTTTTTATTATGTTATTTCGTACTACAAAATCCTTTTTTTGGGGGGATTTTTTTTCTATAAAAGGTAATGAAAAAATTTCTAGAATGGATTGCTACATATGTTCAGGTGCTAGATAAATGATTATTTTTTTTGGAATCCTATGATAACTTTTAGCTTTTTTAATCTCTGTCTTTCAGGTGAGCATTTTATGCACACTGGGTAAATTTTCTATTATATAATAACCTGCAAATTATATAAATATGTAAATCGCACTAGACAAACCTTATGTGACAGACTCAACTCATAAGACATTGAAGGATGATCAATCACGAATCATCCGTGTGAATAACCACCCTCCAAACCAAATGAACTTTTTTGTAGATTTTACAGAAATCATATAGTTTTAATATAATTACAATATATCCTTCTTTAGTTTGTAATTACATTAATTCCTTAAAAAGCAACACAAACCGGATACATTAAAGAGTATCTCGGATACATTATAATATAAAACGGATACATAATATGTAGCTCGGGTACATTAAAACCTAGCTTGGATACATAATATATAGCTCGGATACATTAAAAACTAGGTCGGATACATCATATATAGCTCGAATACATTAAATATTGGCTCGAATACATTAAAAAAAAGAATTTTAAAGGTTTTCAAAATAGAAGGGAATATTAAAAATAAGAAAACATGAGACATGTATTTTAGTAATTTTTCCGCTTTTTGAGAAATTTTGTTTCTCCTTGTTATCAAACTTTGATACTCAATTGTATTATATCCCTCTTTTTTTGGTATGACCACTACTGAAAAATGCTTAATCAATAAAAAGGGATGACAAAAAGGAAAACTTCATAATATAGCAAATATCAATATACATTTAAGATATATAGCTACAATATATTTTTATTTTATTTTATGGATATAATTAAATATTGAATAGCAAAGATAATTATATACAAATAAGAATCAATTATTTAATATATATCTAAATAAGTATTAAATGACAAAATTATCATCACACATCAATTATGATTAGGCACGTTTTAAGGTGAAGTTTTCATGTTTACATCTTTAATACTTTTCATTACTTTCTCTCTCAAATATTACTATATCACAAAAAAAAATTCTTAATTTCCAAAATTCTTCAAATTCACGATTTTCTTGCATGATTTTAGAAGTGATTTTTATGATTCTTCTTTATTGGGTTTTTTGTAATTGTGTTTTTTCTCCTTTTTATGACGATTATATATGTATACATATATATATATTCCTTCTATTTTCATAGGGTTTTGTTTGAAAATTTTGTTTCTCCATTACAATGGTAAAAATTATTAGAAGAGTTATAAAATGTAAACATTAATTTGACAAATTTTTGGATGAACTACCTTCTTCCGAGCCAAATTTTCAGGTCATATTACTGCAATAGAGAATGAAAGAAGAACAAAGAATCGCAATGGCTCTATACCTCCAATTGTATTGATATATTAATACAATGGAATACTTATACATTTGAATACTTGTATTGTATTATATTTCTTTGTTTTTGCATTTTTATTGAATTGTCCATTTGTATTGAAATATTATCACAAGTTGAAAGGTTGATTGACTATACAAGTACGTTTGAATACATAAATACATTAAGTTTGTATATTTTTTTTAAAATAATACTCGATGCAACATTATTTGTCCAATGTATCCAATTTTGTGTAACAATAAGGGTAATTATATGTATACTATATAGTCAGGGGCGGATCTAGGATTTGGAGGTAGTGGGTGACACAACGTTCAAGCAAGATAAAAGGATCGGTTGCCTTAATTTTGGGTTACATTCGGATTACTGATTTTTATTTTATTTTTATAAATAAATTGATCAAATACGCATGTTAGTAATATTTTATTTTAGATATTCTGAGATTAGAGATGACTAAACAATTCAATTTTTATTTCCTTTCTGGAATAAGATATCTGAAACTTTGAGGGAATAAGTTTTTTCACATTAAAATTTAAGCTTGTATAAACCATCTAATAGTATTAACATAATATATTACATTGACTTTATGTGTTATTGGAGATATATAGTACGGAAAGAATAAAAAATGTAGTTTCAGTCTAATCATCTTACTTTGCAAGAACGTCAGTGAAGATGGAAAGAACTTTTAATTTTTTTTAAAAAAAGATCTAATAATAATATTCATCATTTTTAAAATTTATATTTTTTAAAAATTATTATTTAAATATATTCTTAATAATATTTATTTCAATTCATAATTCAGTACTCATTAGTTAATAAAAATAAACATGCAACACTCATATCAAGAGATAAATAATTAGTGCAAAAAAAAATTAAAGATGAAAAGGAGTCAATTTGAATTAATAAAGAATAGTAAATAAAGAAGAATGAATGGAGAAAAAAATTAAGCCCTTTACATACTAAAAAAAAAGGAAAAGAAGAAAAGGAGCAAGCAAATAAAAGAGTGTTGGCACTGAGGTTCAAACCTGGGTTGGCTGTGTGGCAGAGCAACTCCTTCGCCAAATGAGCTGCTGCGAATTTCAATCATTGGGTGGCAAAGGTAACATATATTGAATTATTGTGCATATTTACATATATAAACGACGTTTTTTCGGAGATCACTGAGTGTCGTGGCACCCCCACCAGTCAATGTAGCTCCGCCCCTGTATATAGTTGTATTGATAAGGTAAATCATATTTAAATTGTCTTGTTCATATGCTAAATTGCTTTACTTTACTTTGTTTGATATATTGATACATTATGTTTTATAATACTTGTATCCATTTGAAAACAAAGTATTCATATGCTTACTATACACATAATATATTAATCGTGGATAGAAAATTAGAATCTCTATGTTAAATCGTCTGATTGAAGTCCAACATATGTAGATATACAGTAATCATAACATAGTTCATGATTTGAAGAGAAGCATACATTGGTGTAGTTTAATAAATTTAAGAGTACATATTTTGGCGTATATACTTGTAGTGTAGATATACAAAAGTCAAACGTTTAAATACTTAATGGTATGTGAATTGAAGAATAGCTCATCAATAAATACAAGAAAGTGATAAATCAATTTGACTAAACAAAGTTAAGTGAATACTTTATGCTTGACTAAGAACAATGGAGACAATTGAAAAATTGAATATGATGTATCCTAATCTATTTGTTGATCAGATTGGATTCTAAGTGGATATGCATTGACTAGTATTATTAGTTATTAATTTAAAATTGAGAAGTAGAGAGTTTTAGGGGCATAATTAAAGGGATTCAGTTATAGGAAATACCTTATTTAGTGCCCTCCAATTATAATTATATTATTGTATAATTTAAAAAAATTAAAACAAATACAAATATAGCTAGATATGCATATAAACTATAGTCATATTTAGTAAATGACATATCTATAGCTATTAAATTTCAATAACCGTATAAATATAGTCATTTATGTAAGTTGCTCCAAAAAAAATGCTTAAAGAATGTCTAAAAATGGCCTCGTCGCTTTTTCACTTGACTAGTATAGTTTATCATTAATATACAAAATGATAAAGAATATAGACCTATGCAAGAATCTCAAAACAATTTCAATTTCATAAATAAATTCAAGAATTATTCTATAGAAAATTTAAAATCACTTTTGCCTCTCTTAATAAAACTAACTTTTATTCGTAGAGCATAACTTTATATTCTATATAATAATATCCCACAAGTTATGTCAGAACAAAGACTTCAATTTCTAAAGAAAACCTATTCCCCACTAGTCATAAGTTAAATAATTAAATAAGTAGCAAAAACTAAACATCAATTCAAATGGAAAAAATGTGCAATTTTTTTGTGAATGGATGACAAAGATAACTGGTGATTTTTCATTAGGGAGCCTAGTATCATACATTACAAGTAAACAATGCACAATTTAACAAAGGGCCTAAAATTAAACTTGAGTGTGCTCAAGTTCCTCTCTTCTTGCTTCTATAATTTAGTATATATATAAGCATATAATTAGTAATAGTTCATCAAAGAATAACTTCACCTGCTCCAAAAGTAATGGCAGGAAGAATGACAATGGCATATCTAACATATCTGCTGCTTATGTAATTGCCGCGAGCTCCATGAGCTATTTAGCTGTGAAGGAAAAATTACCGTTGGCAACCTCTTGCTTTCCTCAACGTGAGGAAAGTCAATGGTATAATGAAGCCCACGACTCTCATGTCGGGAAAGGGCACTGCTAACAACCAGCTTGGCACAACAGAAGAGATTCCTCATCTCGCAAGCCTCTAAACCAACCATAGTCGGTTCCCAGCCATGCTGAAATAGGTCTCTTTCCCATTTTAACTCCAACTCTATGATTCTGGTTTCTGCAAGGGTTAGTCGTGAGGTAGACCGAACAATTCCAACGTATTCCCACATGATTGACTGCAGTTCTTTCCTCACTTCCCTTGTCTGACGAATGACTTTGTTAAGTACTGTATCTCCTAGTAACAAGGGTGCTACAGGCTGTGGCCACCAATTTGAAGCACTGTGATCGATTTTAGATATGTTCATGTGATCTATTGAAGGCTGTACAGCTCTTCGTGCAAACACTAGTGCTTCAGCTAAGGAGTTGCTAGCAAGTCGGTTTGCACCATGCAAACCAGTACATGCAACTTCACCTGCCACATAAAGACCTCGTACATTAGTCTCACCTTCGAGCCCAGCACGGACTCCACCACACATGTAGTGAGCTGCGGGAACTACTGGAATCGGCTGCTGTGTGATGTCTAACCCATAGCGGAGACACTCAGCAGCTATATTAGGAAAATGAGAAAGAATCTTCTCTTTGGGCTTGTGACTGATATCAAGAAGAACATACTCTTCACCACGCTTTTTGAGCTGGTCATCAATACTTCTTGCTACCACATCTCTCGGGGCAAGCTCGGCTCTTTCATCATACGATGGCATAAATCTCTCCATATCTAAGTTGTAAAGGATGCCTCCATCACCTCTGACAGCTTCAGTTATCAGAAAAGCATTCTCTCTGGCATTTGATGGTCTGATGGGAAGGCCTTCATCAGCCAAGGCAGTCGGGTGGAATTGCACAAACCTGGCAACACAAGTCAGATAATTGTAATTATTAATGCAATCTTCGAGAATAGTTCATCAACCTCGCAAACAAAGACCTGTCTACCACCCAAAAGATGATCAAAGGAGGACCATCAATTAGAGAGCCGCTAGTCTAGAAATCTTTATTACATCAATTAATCCCCCAATGAAGAATTTGATACCCTTATTTCTGAAAAAATTAATTTGCATATCCCTTTCTACATCAATTAAATCCCCCAATGCCAATGTCATCTCGCACAACATTTTGAAAACACCCTTGTATAGTTAGTCAAAAGTGTAATTCTGAATGAATGCAGAACAAGATGCAAAAATCAAGAAGGCAAAAGATGGATGAAATCTGGATTGGCAGATTTTACAACACAGCTCACCAAAGCACAGGCAGAAATATGCTATAACAAGATGCAACGCTGAAGATTACTTACTCCATGTTGGAAATTACAGCTTGAGCTCGATGAGCCATAGCTATTCCATCTCCAGTGGCAACCTACAACCATCATATCAATATGAATTAGAACTTTAAACATGTCCACATTCGACAAAGTTAACTTTTTCCGTTCATTAATAAAGGCACAAATGATCAAATATAAAAACAGAACTGGCCCAAGCACCGTTTCTTTTTTAAAAAAAAGATAATGGGCAGAATAGCACAACAGCAGATGCCTAACCCAGGTTAGTACAACTTTGAACGATGTGTCTTGCTTCTACTGTACAAAAATTATTGGTGAATAGAATAAGAATTTATTATCTTCACTGTGTATTCGAGATAAGAATCTACACCTCCCAGCAAAGGATCATCTGTTTCTTTTTCGTCTTATCTTTTCCTCTTTCTTTTGGAATTTAAGGCAGCGAGCTCTTATTTCTGATAGCACATTAGCTTAACATGCAATTGATATAGGGTAAGAAAATTATGACTCAGTGGAATGTTGTTTGCATCGATGTCAAGTTGTCAACTGATAAAATCTTTATGAATTATAAAAGATACTTCGAGATCAAGCTTATAACCAACAACTAAATGCAGAAGAATGCTAGTCAACAACTACTTACCCAATGTAATCCGATGAGTGGGGTATGGGCAAGGTCAGATATACGCAGACCTTACCCCAACCCTTTGTGGGGTAGAAAAAGCATGCTAGTCATATGGTAAGAAAGTAAGTATTAGCCACCTCGCACCAAGGAAGGGCTTCCCTTTCCCACCTTCTCCTTCCATATCACTGTTTAGGACTCTGAATAATCTTACTGATTATAAGAAGTGACATTACTATACTAACAACATTTTGGAGGAGAAGATATTTAAACCCATACCGGCGGATTAGTAGTACTTGGATAGATATGTCCAGCTCCACCTGATGCCAGCAAAGTCACTTTTGAAATGAATCTTATGACCTACAAACTCAAAGTAAGAGCACAGAAGCCTAAGAAATCAATTCATAACATTTTGAGGAAACGTTCAAATTATGGAGGTGAACATGAGTGAAAGCAACTGTGCTTACCTCCTGTGTTTCTGTGTTTATAGTATCAATGCCGTGACAAACTATGTCAGAACCATCCTGCATATGGAATACAAATTAACATAAGCAAATATTTATGACTTATCAAACAGTTTATCCTTTCTCAAAAAAATCCTTATTGAACAATTCAATTGCCAACTTTACACAACTATCATCATGTTCAATTTGTCGTTCACTTGCATTGCACTGCTTGCTTAATCATATCTACTAGGGTCCATACCATAAGTTTTGACCAAATATAAGCAAGTGGTAAAAATCCGCATAAGCAATATTTGCACAAACAACATAAGAAAAAGACTAATGCCAAGTTTAATTAGATTAAAGCAATAACCCTTCATTTTCGACCAAATTGATGCCAAAGCAGAAATTTTTTCTCCATAATAACCAATGCAAACAGTTGCTATCAAGGAATAAAGTTACCTGGGTGGTCAACAAATCTATTGCAAAATGGTGTTGAAACACATATATATTAGGATCCTTAACAACTGCCTCTAATAGGGCCCTTCCTATCTCTCTGCCTGTCATATCAGCAGCATGGACAATTCGGCGATGGGAGTGGCCCCCTTCCCTGGCTAGATGCAGATTGCCATCCTCCCCATGATCGAACGAAGCACCCATAGCAATCAGTTCTCTAATTCTCTCAGGTCCTTCAGTACACACAACCTGGAAAATGGAGATGCACTATAAAAGAATGAAGACTTTAAAAGAGTAAACTAAAAACAATATTTTGAAGTAATAAATCAGTCATTTTGTAAGTTTCATTTAAAAAATTGATTGTGTAAGAAGCACAACTATATGAACCAAGTTTTTTCCCGACTTAGAAGAAGATATCAGTTGTGAAGTCCCACCAATCAAGCACAATATAAAACTTCCTTGAAACCAATATATTTATAGAGAAGATAAACAAAAATAGCATAGAGCAAACTAATTGGTATCCCTTAAAAAATTGATGCTGATTTAGGGAAGTGCTAATGATACCTTTGTGTTCTCATTGAAAAACAAAAAACAAATAAACGTATGGTACAAACTAAATGAAATCCCACTATCAAACCAAAAGACAACACAAGTTCACTTCCAGTTTTATTCTTATTCTTCCTTCTTGCATGTCACCTTCACACTCTCTTATCCTAATGTTCTAATACAGAAAACAACAATCTGAACCATGAACAATAGGTCTACTACATACTCCGACGGGAATCTTCTAATTACCAACCATCGGTTTCACAGCTCTCCGACACTTTCTTCAGTTTCAACTTTTAAGAACTTACATCAGAAGTTAGGAATAGGCATAGAGCCTTTCTTGTAATATTGCTTCTGGCACTTCAACTTCAAATTGAAAACAAGCCTAATGCCCCCATTGCTCTTACTCTTTTCCAATTTTTGGCAGTTCTACATCCTGCAGCAAAAGCCGCCTAAACAGAAAGTTCCTTTGGTTTCAACCTGAAAGATAGATCGAGAACTTTCCTACTCATCCAACCAAGTAGTCTGGGGATAATATAGGAAAATAGTCTCCAAAGAGAAGAAAAAAAATTGGCAACTGCTTTACGTAACTGAAGAGACTATAATATTCCGTGGACTTACTCTAACAGTCTCCTCATCACAGAGGTAAGCACCTGCCACAATTGTATCTTTCATGTGGCTCTCCACTGAATCCTTAGGGCAGAGCACGGCACTTACACCACCTTGAGCATAGTTAGTGTTACTCTCATGAGGCTCGGCCTTGGTTATCACAGCCACAGTTCCATATTTGGCAACCTCAAGAGCATATCGAAGGCCAGCAATGCCACTACCAATCACAGCAAAATCAAAATACCTAGTTGAGCCTTCTCTCTGGCATGATTTGATTGTTCCTCTGTGAGACTTCCGGTTTGTTTTCACTTGACATTGTGAATAGTTACTTCTATCAACTTGTAAGAGTTTGTAAATCCAAGAAGACCTGAAAATTTAATTAGCACATGGTCACAACCAGAAAATAGACACAATAACCTTTCATTTTTCTGAGGAATTAGGAAATGACTCAAAAAACGAAACTTCTAGGATTCTGTCACCTCATGAAAAATATTTTACTGGTTTACCCCTAAACACGTAAACAAAGATCCCTTTTCAGTAAGTTCTTATTCGAGGATAAATAGTCCTACAGACAACACGTGAATGAATATCACCATTACAAGTTAATAACATCTTAAAAACTCAAAATAAATTATTGTTCGCCGAGAAGAGAGGAGAAGGGGTACTATAAATAAGATAAAATACCAGGGAAAAATAGATAGAGAAGGAGCGATAGGTGAAAAAGCATCATCGTAATGCATACCAATGGATTTGGTTTTGCATGCCGTTTAAAATCACAGTGGAATGACAATGAGCTTTTCCATAGCTACTCCTCCGATAGACAGGCTCCCTCAAATATAATTGTCCACTTCCTGAAGCTATACCAGTTGCCATATGATCTTACTGACTGAAAATCCAGGTCAAAGGAATTGGTATCAGGTGAGCACTCGAGGTTAGAGTATTTATGAAACTTAACATGTAAAGATCAACTTCATTACCTCTAAAAACATCCTAACAGGGCAAGGAATTGAGCTAAACAACAAAATATTGGCCCTTGACACTTAGATAACTTCTACCAATCATTACACGTATATTTCCAGAATTTATGCCAGTTTTTAAATATATGATCGATAATAATGGTTGAGAGTGTAGGCAATAAATTTTGAAAATTACTCCCTACTTAATTTTGTCTGATTCACTTCAACTTGAACCAATCTTCTTCAAACTTTGGCTTTGGAAAATGTTCTTCAATTCTTTAACCTAAACATTTTTCAAGCTCAGGCTAATTAAATAATAAAATTAATACAATTGAAATGACATTCTCTTAAAGCATGATAATCACTATGAAATTGGTGGTTTAAACCTATTTTAGGAGTAAAAAAGTGATAACACAAGCACAACTAGAAAATAATACTTTAATTAGTCATATTCAATCCTGTGAAGTCTTAATTTTATTTTTAAATATTTATATTGATTATAAAATAGCTTAAATAGTTTTCTTAACAGTTGCCGATCTTTCTAAAACAATTTTTTATACTCTATCCTGCTGCATTGTTATACTCAATTGAAAAAGTTTTCAAAACTATAATCAATAAAATAACATTATTCCAATTGAAAAAACAGATTATAATTCAGATATAAGATCAAATATTTTCGGGTCATTACCATTTTTTTTTTAGAGAAAACTTTTTAATCTGTTTTTGGGCTAGGATTATCAAACAGGCAAAGAAAAGAGCAGAAAAATGAAAGAGAAAGCAGAATTGAGTTGCATGTGTGCTACATGATATGAGAAAACCTAAATTCAAATCACAAACACAACTCCATAGCTAAACAGAGGAAGAAAACCATTACCTTAACGCAGCAAAGATAAGTTGGGGAAGGAAGCAGAGTACAGAGGGCAGAGGGCAGAGGGCAGAGGGAGAATTTATATATAAATAATAATTTAGTGAATATATGCACTTTTCCTTTTAATTTTTTTTTGGTCAGAATATATGCACTTTTCCAATGTGTGGCGTTAGAGAAAAAGTAAGGGCAGACGATCCCACTTGCTTTTCCTCCACAAACAAATTGGACCAAAATAGTAGTCCATCTGATGTGGTATTGTTTGTCATGTTACGTTTTAACGAAAATTTATTTAATTAATTTTTAAAATAAATTAGATTACATTTATTTGATGTTTAAAATAAAAAAAATTAGATATTCTAAAACTATATGAAAAGTACTATAAATTGCTATTTTTTACATATTAATATGATTAAAAAAATAAATGTTAATAAAAGTTTTTATAATTTGACTCTAAAAATAGAAATCAGATAAACAATATCAAAAAGAGGGAGTAGTCACTTGTTCCCTAATTACTTGTTCAATTTTAAATTAACATACTCCTTTCGTCAGATATTGTTTGTCATGGTTTCTATTTATAGCGTCAAACTTTAAAAAAATTGACTAATATTTTAAGATGTATTTTTTCATCATATTGATATACAAAAAAATACAACTTTTCATATAGTTTTTTAATATCTAAATTTTTTATTTAAAATATCAAATTAATGTAATCTAATTTAACTTTCGAAAAATGCAATATGATAAATAAAAATGAACGGAGGGAGTATCTATTTAAAAAAATTGAATTTTATTATAAAGTGGATATTTTCTATAACATCATGAACTATCCTTTAGCCAAAGTTTTTATAATTTGACTCTAAAAATAGAAATTATGACAAATAATACCGGGCGGAGGAAATATTGGATAACTATTTTTAGTATGATAGACAACTATTATTGGACTAAGGAAGTATTTATCATTTTTGACAAATTAATAAAAGACAATATTTTGTTATCTATTATATCTTTTATTTATTTAAAGAGTTTAGTATCTTTATAGAAAGATAAAACATCTTTAATGAATAAGTTAATTTTAAAATTAAT